>OY992889.1:36737785-36933019 GCA_963921405.1 Cepaea hortensis
GGCTCGGTTGACAATCTTCTGGATTTGCCGCGGGTTGATCTTGAGGCACGTGTTCTGGTTGCCATAAAACACCTGGGCAGAGAGATAGCATTGATGGCGAGACGAAGAGATAGATAGAATGTGGTAAACAGAGGGAAATAATAAAATAACAGAAATAGTTGAGTTTAACTGAACTAAGAACCGACATCACTGCACTCAGGACATTCACAAACGCGCTCTGTCCCCTCGTTCAACAGCCAGAGAAGAGTTATAATACTAATCGTTCCCACCGATATTTCATTGAAAGTTCTCCTGGTCTTCCCTCTCAGTTTTGAGATTCTTCCTGCCATCCGCTATCTCATTCTATCTACATAAAGATTCTCAATCTGTTCCCCCGCCTTCTCCACCTGGTCCCTCAGGCTAATGACCACCTTTCCCTTGTCCAAAGGTAATCTACCACCAAGAGGTGCATTACCTGCCAGCCTGTTCATTTCCCCGCACTTCCGCAAAAATATCCATACAATTCTCACAACTGTGACCTCTGTAGCGAGGATAGACATTCACACTAAACATGCTTGTCTCCACTCTACTAAGCACACTCCTTGAATACGTAATGCATATAGTGTGTATTGCAGTGGTCTCCTGCAACCAACGAAATGCCACAGTTACAGCTTCCATCTCCATTCTCATGCTGGAGGTTGTAGTCTCATATACCAGACTATCCTTAACCGAAATAATTCGTCTAGATGTAACAAAATCTATAAGAAGCGACTGTTACGGAGCGGCCAAAACACTGGTTTGGCGGTTGCTGATTTTGGACATTCCCATACATCATTTCCAGTCAGTGATGTGTTGTTGTTGGTGCATGCTCACATAAATCGGAAGGGGGCGTGGGGTGGACACAGCTTCTTAAAATGGGTACCTGATAATTTCTGGGAAGTTAGGGATTCTCCCTGGCGAAGTGGTTAACCAACCTGCCTCGCGTTCCGAAGGTTGTGGGTTCGATTCCGGGCTACGACTTTCGGTTCACAAGTGCAGTTTTCTCTGAGACTCTTGGGGGTCGTCGCTGGAGTATGGTGTTCATGCTTTGTGCGAAGGTTTAGGACTACCGCCCTACGGAAAGAGACCCAGCATGTGGGATAAAACCCGTGCAATGAAGTAGATCCTATTACCTGTAAATCCCGTTTTCTTGGAAGTTAAGCACGGCCCTAATGATACGATGCGACCTGTGGTAGGGTAGTGGCCAGACGCTCGCGGTGTGGTGTCGAATCCACATCGGGGCTGATTTAAAAGGGAAAACTCCCAGGTGGACTCAGCCTAAAACAGGTACCAGAAAATCTCATAGGAAGTTAAGACGGCCGGCGTAATACTTACCACATCAACCACCGAATACCGATAAGTATGCTCAAATATGGGTATACCACCACATGGGTCCAGTATAATGCTCTTAAAACACCACATGGCATGGAAACGGCGTTTTAAAGGTAACTGCTTTAAAACTGCGGGTATGCTCGTTGTTCTTGTTGTCTTCCACTAATGTCGTTAGGCGTCGTGGGGAGAGGTTATTCTATCCTATATGGCTCGGTCTCTTTCCGCAGCGCGGAAAGCATCCCACAAAACACGAACTGCGCAGCTCTAGCGACGACCCACAGAAGTCTCCGAAAAATTTAACTCGTGAAGCGAAGGATGCGGCCAGGAATCGAACCCACAACCTTTGGAGCCCGAGTCAAAAGGCTTTACCACTTCGCCACGGAGTCTCCTAAAATTATAAAAATTTTGGATTTTATATCCAGGATTATCCAGCATTATAAAAATGCTGGATGCCAAAGAAACAATGACTGTAAGAAAACTTAGGGTTTGGTTGAAAAAGAACAATAACATAGAGCTATCCAAAACAACTTTGTGGAAAATTATAAGGATATTATCTTCACTATTTGAAAGTACAAGGGCGGTAGAAATAATCTTTGCGAGCAACCGCATTTAGGAGCCATGAGAAGCAGATACCTACGTGAAATAAGGGAAAGGCGCAAAGAAAATTATGGCATAGTGTGTTTGGATGAAATGTGGATCAATGCGCACCACACAAGTGATAAGGAATGGCAATCAGTGAATGGACAGATAAAGCGACGTGTGCCCAGTAGTAAAGGACAGATTTTGGTCATGGCCCATGCTGGTAATACGCATAATGGCGTTCAACAGAATGCTGGGCTCGTGTTTGTATCAAAGGATACAGACAATATCGATTATCATAATAAGATGAATTGTAATGTATTTAGAGATTGGCTCAAGAATACTGTGCTTCCATCCCTAGATAGACCGTCGTGTCCAATTATGGACAATGCATGATATCAATGGTGTTGCCCAAGAAGACAAAATACCTACAGCATCGAGCACAAAGGGAGCAATAAAGATGTGACTCCGAATGGAAAACATACCATTTCCAGAAACGTATTTCTAGCTAGAATTGTTTTCCTTTGTAAAACAGACGCCAAAAAGCAAGAAATATCAAATCGACAAGTTGATAGAAGAGCATCGTCATGGGTGCTTGAGACTTCCGCCGGAACTGGCTAGCAGAGAGTTCACGAAAGGCCACCACAGTACATCAAAAAACAGCCAGCGCGCGGCAAATACACGACAGACAGTTCAAGTGGACAGGATTACAAACCACAGCTAATTCAAAACAAAGCCACCACAGGTAAAACCATTGCCCACCCTGAGAGGGAGAGGGGACAGCGGGATTTACTCACAGTACACAGACAAGGTTTTGCGCTGCTGAGAGAGCTGTCTGGAGGACAGCGGACAATAAGTCGGCGCTGTTTAGGACAGGTTGTTCACGAAAAATAGACAGGCGCCAAAGGTCAGGTGAACTTGTGGACAGCGAGTGTGTGTGTGTACGGCGTCTTCAGAGTTCGGTGCAGATAATAAGACGGAAAGGGGCGCCAGGGGAGTTACGAGGGTAATTCATGGTTAAAAACTCGCCAGGAGGAGGGGAGTTATAGGAGGAAAGTGTGGGGAACACACAATGGTGACAATCGTTGCTCCACAGAAAAGTAAAAGTTTCTGCACGGATTATTGTGATAAAGAGAAACAGAGATGACCGGCGGGTTCAAGGCCGTGGACAATGGAAAGTTACTGAAAAATTGTCCAGAGTAGAACGAGATAAACACATTGTTTTTCTACTGAAACGAGGATTTACGTTTAACGTCTTTGTGTGTGTGTCATCAGGAAACAAACCACAACAGTCATTCAGGTGCCGTCTTCGCAAGTATGAGCGCATTTCTTCACCAAAAAAGACTTGCAAAACGGATTTAAAGCGCGTGATCATTTTCTGCCATTCGTTGATTTAACCTGGTCAGCAACAGTGAAACCAAACCTTCACTTCAAAGCGACAGTGACTACGCAAATAAACATTCATTGATTTTAAAGGTATTTTCGGCTCCCCAAAACGCAACGAAAACCCTATATTTCTGGCAAAACAAGAGCGTTCACATACATTATACAATCACAGGCCAACAATACAGGGAGGGTTACCAAAACGTTACGAACTGTGAAGACACAAGGCGTGGGATAATTACCATCATCTTAAACTTTTACGACAGTCGAAAATCGTGTCACCACGTCAACAAAAAGTGACAACGCATCAGATTAATTCAGTGTGGGAATCTAACGTCGTAATCTTTTCAAGACAGTAACGGACAGACATTTCCAGGCGATTTTCGGACACTATTAAAAACAAATTAAGGACTTTTGTAAGATTCTACCATCCCATTGGTGTCGGCAATCCTTGTTTGCTTCTGTTGTTCTCATCGTCCTAAGTATTGTTGTTGTGCGTTACGTAATTATTTGTATGTGGTCCAGTGGTCGTAATAAGTAGGATATTTTTGCATTGTTTCTCGAAATGCGGGAGACAAAGCAAAGGTGAAGTTTCTAGGTGCACATTGTATGTTGTTGAGAGACAGCTGACGATTCAGTTTGTTTTGTGCTGTGGCATTGGGTCGTCTCGACATTATACACGGTGTCCAAGTGTCTATCGTCAGATCTATGTACATTATTCATTTTATATTTGTTCTTTTTACTGTTCTTTCTTTACGGTTACATATGATATTTGATTTCTTTGGATATATGGTATTGGTGTAATTCTTATGTTAAAACAGCTTCTATCTAGTTGGTATCTGTCAGTTTATATTATGCGCACAGTATGGTCTTTCATGGGCATGTTTATGTCAGTGGTTTTTATTTCTATGTAATCATCCGTCTGCGTTTCACCGGCCTATGCGTCTAGCGTTTAATAGTTGGCACTTAGTGTGTATCATTCATTTGTGTATGTATATGTATGTTTACAACTATTTCCAGGAATTGTTCTACAGTTATTTGATATATATATATATACGAGGGAGTATAGTTAATATTCCCCCCTCACTATCTAGTGCTTATAGAGTGACTGGGTGAGTACAGATTGATATTTTAGCACTACGAAGTTACGTGTACAAGGAGTGGTAGTGTACGTATTGAAGGCACACAAAGGACTAGTAGCAGAGTCTTGACATTTATAGTTGGCTGACAGACAGCAACGTGTCCGCAAGTACAAGATGCCTACTTTAATGGACTATATTGAAGCAGGTGAACGAATAGGCCTGAAAGGTAAAGAGTTACAGGAGTATGCCGAAGCAAAAGAACAAAAACAGAAGGAAAGAGAGGAGAGGCATAATGAACGTGAGGCAAAGCGTCTACAGGAAGAGAAAGAGACGCAAGTAAAGTTAGCTGAAATGGAAAACAAGCGTCTACAGGAAGTAAAGTTAGCTGAAATGGAAAACAAGCGTCTACAGGAAGAGAAAGAGTCACAAGTGAAATTACAAATGGAACAACTAGAACTTGAAAAGTTAAAACAAACAAATGCCGTGGAAATTGAGAAAGAGAAGATTAAGATGGAAGCTGAAATTGCTCTCATAAAATTAGAACTATCATCAAAAGGTCAAAGTGAGGAAAACAGAAGACCTTTACAGTCATCACAACGATTGAAATTGCCATACTTTACGGACCGCGACAGTCTTGAAGCTTATTTGGGGAGATTCGAGGCATCAGCGAAAGTGTTAGGCATCCCAGAAGAACAGTATGCTATTAGACTAGGTTAGTTTCTAACAGGAAAGGCCCTAGATACTATGTTTAATTTACCTGTAGAGGAAAGAAATAATTATACGATTTTGCGTCAACGTCTCCTTACAAAGTTCCAACTAACAGAACATGGATACAGAACAAAGTTTAGACAATTAGTGCCAGAGACAAATCAGGATTTTACAGATTTTGTAAATACAGTGAAGAACACATTTAATAAGTGGATGGAGCTGGCAGAGGTAGGAAAGGGTTTTAATAAATTAGTGGATTTAATGCTTAGAGACAAGGTGTTATCATCGTGCAATACTAATTTAGTAGCTTTCTTTGAGGAACGTAAGCCAAAGGACATAGACACAATGTCACAGTTAGGGCAAAATTACATGACTGCACATCCAAACAGTTCTATTGGTAGACTTATGAGTGAGGAAATATTCTGTGCAGCGTATTCGAAACAGGACCAGAATCCAGTTATTAGACCAAGATCAAAAAGTGTAGATTTAACACAAAGATATGAGGAACAAGAACGTAAAGACAATGGTTCCCGTGGCAACTATTTTGGCAGAGCAGGACGGTACCATACAAAAGGGGGAATTTTCAGAGACGGCCAAATAGTTATGCCGGATGTTGGAATTGTGGGAGCCGGAGACACAAAATGGCAGATTGTGATGCACAACCATCAGATGGACCAACGAACAACAGTAAAAGGGAGATCACTTGTTTCAAATGTGGAAGGAAGGGGCATGTCAGTCATCAATGTAGGATGAGAGAAACAGAGCACTCAAATGCAGCACAAGTAATTGAGACGCTGAACAATGAAGATTGTAGTGGGTGCAAACCTCTTTTTGAAAAAGACGGTCAGCCAGTCTTAATATGTGGTCATACAGTGAAAGCAGGATCAGCAGTCCATGAAGGAGGAAGTCTGAAGATGCATCATGGGTTTGTTAATGATAGGCCAGCGTTAACAATTAGGGATTCCGGATGTACGTCCATCGGGGTGAGAAAGAGTTTAGTGCATCCCTCGGATTATACAGGGAAAAAGATTAGATGCATAACATTCAACGGCACAGTAGAGTTCTACCCATTAGCCATAATAACAGTAAAAACACCATATATCACTGGAAGAGTGACAGCGTGTGTTTTGGACTCACCAGTGGCTGATTTGATCATAGGAAATATTATAGGAGTTAAAGAGTGTACAGAAGAGGAAGTAGTTTATTGGGACCAAAAATATAGTGTAAGCAGTAATGAGGTAGTTACCACAAGAGAACCTAAATTAGAGTGTATAGCTGAGGTAGAAGAGGCACTTGAAGTAGACACAGGACAAGGATAGTACAGTTGAGCAGATGAGAATGGATCCCAAATATAGTGCTAGTGACTCCCAGAGACAAGATACTACTCTGAACAAATGTTTCCAAGGGTGTAGTAGAGTAGAAAATAGTCAGTCAGAGAAGGGTAGATGGTGCTTCGAGAGGAAGAACAATGTTCTCACTCGCCGCTTTTCAGATAGTGGAACTGCACGTGGGCAAGGAGCAGTACCTTTAGCACACAGAAACCGATATACTAGAACAGCTCAGGATAGTGCATGTGCAGGGCACATAGGCATAAGGCGTATGCAGCAGAAAGCAAGGTGCCAGGTATATGGGCCAAGATTGAATAAAGAGTTCAGACTAAACAGAGACTCAAGTGTAACGGTGCAATATGCAGATAGCAATGTTAACGCAGTTCAAAAGAGTGTTCGCGACATTACTGACCCAGGGCTAGGGATAGCAAACAGATGTTGTAATTGTAGAGGTACCATGAGTCATGGGTACATGAAAGGTAGATACAGCATCGACAGGAATCAGAGGAGGGTTAAGGCAAGAACAGAACCACCTGATATAGGGTCGGTACACAAATAGTATTGTGTGGTCGTAGAGTAGTAAGAGACCTGCGGGTACACAAACTTGATGTTTTAGATGATATGTTTATTACTATGCCATGTTTTAGTTCATGTATTATGATACAAGAGAGAAAGTTGTTTGTATTAATGTGTGGGGAATAGGGGAGTGTACCATGAGCATTTGATGTATTATTTAGTGTGGTAGCTAGAGTAATTTGGATTGATACTTACGACTACCCAGGAAATGTGTCTGGGTCACATATTTGATAAGTATTAGTCGCCCAACATTTGAAAACGATGTTTTCTTTTGAGGGTGGGGTAGTGTCACATGCCTGTGGTCGTTGGCATTAAGGTGAGTGGCCGTACAATATAAACAGTTCACGAGGTGAAAGGGCATTCACCGGAAAGAAAATATAAGGAGATAAACGGGGAAGGGAGTAAGGGAGAGGGGCTGCAAGAAGGGGCAGACAGTTGGAGCAGTGAGGTGGTGTTTGTGTGGATCATTGTGAGGGCGCATAGAATGGTTTAAAAGAGAGGGACAAAGATTGACCGAGAGGGTGAGTTGATGTTTGGACTCCGAGCTGAGAGGGAGTTGAGTTTAGACCGGACCAGGAGAAGGTCGTGGTCTGAGAAGATAACTCCGCACTGTGGGTTCCAGGGATAGTGAGTGGAATTCGAGACCCAGAGTGGGTTACTTTGAGTCGGGCCTAGAGAGAGGCTAGTATACCTGTTGTGTGGGACGAGATTTAGTAGCCCTGAGAGGCAATGTTATTCGAAGTGTTCCATTGGGATGGAGATATATTCTTAGAGAATTATTGTTCCTGGATTTATATGCTACTTGTGTCTGTGTTAATTCAGAATTAAAGGAATATTATGTGCGCAAATTAACGCTTGTTCACTGACTGGTGTTTGGTTGTGATGCATCTTGGTTAATCTGTCGTTCAACATCACATTTTACAAGGACATACCCTAGACACAACCATAGCCACTCTATCTGTCACTTAGTCAACATTCACTTTGTGTCAGCGGGGCTTTCATTACTGTAAACATAAATTTGTTAGCGAGAAATCACTAGTTTTTCAGCAAAAGATCAAAGAAATGGTCGCCACTTTCGGTTATTTAAGTTGTTTTTAGACCTATCAAAGAGATATTCCTTGGGTGGGGGTAAATATAAGACGGCTGGAAAAATTTCATAACGATGCAACAGACAGTTTTCAAAATAATTGATCGTGAATGAAGGCATTTTTTTCGGGACATACTATAGAGAGTCTCGTAATGTTAGTTTTCGTCAGTACCTCCCATTGCCGGGAATGGGTAGATCGTTAGAAAAGTTAGTTGCATATCCTGTACATGAGGCTGCAGTCAACAAAAGCATATTTTGCTGTTGTGATTTCTTGGCAAATTTACATTCAGTAGTTTGCCTTTGCTTTCTGAACGACGTGAAAAGCAAGCTTCGCAGAAACTACCACGAAAGCTGAGAATACACACTCTAAACAAATGAGATGAAAAAAAAACCTTGGAAGCTTATGAGATAGAATGTTATCACATGATATAAAGAAGCAACTGGACACAAAAGAGATTAAACGAAGACATCTCAAAGACATTAGAGAAAATTGACAACTATTGAACATCGTACCAAAAAGGTTGTTTTGGCTTGGTCGCAATATGAAACATGCCCATATATTCTAAACTTATTGCAGGGCATGATCCAGGGCAAACGAAAAAGAGTACGCCGTAGGGGGAAAAAAAACTACATCAGACAATCATGAAAGGACGCCTGGGGACAATTTATGCTGGGCTGAAAATAGTTGCTGAAAAACAAGACAATCGAGAGACAGGATCTGGCGATTTCAACACGTCTTTGAACTGCCTAAACTAATTATAATGTCATATTTTCACAATATCATATCTCCAACCCATGGCTACACTCCTACGCTGAAGCTCGTAATAACAACAATAACAGCAGTAGCAACACCAAAGAATAACAATAACAGCATCAGCAACAACAACACAATTAATAACAACAACATGCCAGGATTGCAAACACAACGGATTCCCCTCTCAGCAAGAAGCCAGGCAACAAACTGAGTGACATACCTCCCTGAGGGCCACAGCCAGGTCACTCTCGACCACGCGGACGTCCAGAAGAATGTCCAGTCTCTCAAAGATGTGCATCTGGACCGTCTCGTTTTCTCTGGCCAGCAGCTTCAGCAGGTAGAGGGTCTTCCTGAACACGGAAGTCATCCCGCCATATTGTTCCTGTCATTGTCATAGCAACATTAGTGTTATCTTCCTCTTATTGTGATAGAAACTGTAGTGTTATCTTCCTGTCATTGTGATATAAACAGTGTTATCTTCCTGTTATTGTGACAGAAACACGAGCGTTATCTTCCTATTGAAAAACAAGTGTTTTCTTCCTGTTATTGTGACATAAACATTAATCGCATCTTCCTGTCATTGAGATAGAAACATTAGTGTTATCTTCCTGTCATTGTGACATAAAAAGTGTTATCTTCCTGTCATTGTGATAGAAACAGTGTTATCTTCCTGTCACTGTGACAGAAACATTAGTCGCATCTTCCTGGCATTGTGATATAAACAGTGTTATCTTCCTGTCATTTTAATATAAACAGTGTTATCTTCCTGTCATTGTGATATAAACAGTGTTATCTTCCTGTCATTGTGATAGAAACATTAGTGTTATCTTCCTGTCATTGTGATATAAACAGTGTTATCTTCCGGTCATTGTGATGTAAACAGTAGTGTTATCTTCCTGTCATTGTGATATAAACAGTCTTATCTTCCTGTCATTGTGATATAAACAGTGTTATCTTCCTGTCATTGTGATATAAACAGTGTTATCTTCCTGTCATTGTGATGTAAACCGTGTTATCTTCCTGTCATTGTGATATAAACAGTGTTATCTTCCTGTCATTGTGACAGAAACAGTGTTATCTTCCTGTCAGTGAGATAGAAACATTAGAGTTATCTTCCTGCGATTGTGATATAAACAGTATTATCTTCCTGTCATTGTGATATAAACAGTGTTATCTTCCTGTCATTGTGATAGAAACAGTGTTATCTTCCTGTCATCGAGATAGAAACATTAGTGTTATCTTCCTTTCATTGTGTTATAAACAGTGTTATCTTCCTGTCATTGTGATATAAACAGTGTTATCTTCCTGTCATTGTGATATAAATAGTGTTATGTTCCTGTTATTGTGACAGAAACACGGGCGTTATCTTCATGTTGAAGAATAAGTGTTATCTTCCTGTCATTGTGACAGAAACATTAGTCGCATCTTCCTGTCATTGTGATAGAAACGTTAGTCTTATCTTCCTTCGTTGTGGTAGAAATATTATTAGAAACATTATTGTATCTGCCTGTCATTGTAATTTAGTGTTATACATCTAATGATGGAAGTTGTAGTGATTGGGTTCTCTTGCCTGCAATGACATAGTCCGAGTTCAATCTTTAGAACTGATAAGATATTTTGTTCCACTTAGTACGACATTGGGGTTGACCCCATGGCAGCATTGTTTGCAATATATTTTCTTCACAAGTGTAGTGTGTTTCCATCATTAAGGAATCTGCAAGCATTTGTATCGTGTCGATTTGTTTTACTCCTATTCCTAAGAAGAATACTCAATGTATCAAGCAGAGAGAAAATCAGAAATGATGAAATCGGGACTAATGTGGGGGTTATAGAAGCGCTATATTTTATTATAAAATAGCAAGTTAAATGGTTCAGTCATGTAACTAGGCAACCAGCTGACAGTATACCACAACAAGCAATGATGTACATACCGAATGGAACCAGAAGAAGAGGCCAACCATGTAAACGAATGGCAGTGGGAATAACAGAGTCTATGGGAAATCTCGATATATGGAGCCTATAAATGGCACTCTCCCGATGTTTATACTTCACCTCGACACCACAAGTGGGTTATATTATTTACGTAGTCTATGGTTTCTTTTCATTTATTCTGGAATACTTGCAATGTACGTACATACGGTTGAATTTGTTATTTCTCCCCAGGTTGAGTTGAATTGAGTCGATAATCAACATCACAGCTCTCGGGAAATTCCCATTGACCTCCGTCCCTATCTTCAACAACCAGCAAAGAGTCCTAATTCTAATGGTATCACTTTAAGTCTGATTATGCGTCTGTCTGACCTTTCCTGTGGTCACTGAGTGCTGTACCATTCCCTTCAGGCCATAATGATTTACTTGTTATTCACATGATCTGCCTTTTCGGGCACCAATATAGCACCCAGTGGTTTAGACCTAGCCAATCTTCTCCTCGGGATTCAAACATGCCTATATATTTTATTTTATATACCCGCTACGGTCACTATGTTGTTGACCAGAAAAACAACGTGTATAAAACATGCCATTATACACTTCTACACATTAGAATAGAAGAGGAAGAATCACATAAATAATGAAAATGGTGTACTCACAAACAGCTTGATGTCCACTTCCTGCACCAGAATGTCGAACAGAATAATCAAGATACCTGCAAACAAACTCATACTGAATAACATATTATGGATGTAATATAGACATATAGTAACAAGCAAAAACAGGTAAAGTATAAAAGTAACTGTACGCGCTACATAGCGCGCTGGCTATAGGCCTATGGTGCTACATATACACATTGTATAGGCCAATCTGCAGTCAGTGCATTATGTGGTCAGTAATTCATAAACATTTTCTGGCACCAATTTTAGGCTGAGTATATCTGAGTGCCCATGTTAATTTTAAAAATTCCCTGCCTTGCGGATTTGAACCCATGCTCACTGGGTCAGCAGGTGAAAGTCTAGCCATTACACTGCTACGGCTAATATGTGCATATACTTGTATTTACATTTCGATGTAATACTAACTTAACAAAATATGGCCTAGAAAGATAAAGCGGTGAGGAAAGTAACTAGTCACCACGGCTCAATATACCGATGACCTGGACTTTGTGAATGCTTAGAATTTACACCCCTTCGATAGTGTCTGTCACAGTACAATCGTAACTTGTGCTAAGATCATCGTTAATTATACATTATATGCTGCATCCATAAGTAAGAATTGCATATATGTTAGGAAATGGATGTATTCATTGGTGAAATTCTTGATTTACGCTATCCTGGGAAATTGTCTGCAAGAGTTAAATTAACAAGCTCTATTTTCTTTCTGAGGGATTGTGTCCATGATCTATATCCACATGTTACCACTGGCGTGTTTCACGCCCGCGGAATTGTTACATGTCTGTGTTTGCTGCTGTTGTGCTATAGGCTTTTCATGCTGTTGTGCTATAGGCTTTTCATGCTGTTGTGCTATAGGCTTTTCATACTGTTGTGCTATAGGCTTGTTATGCTGTTGTGCTATAGGCTTTTAATTCTGTTGTGCTATAGGCGTGTGCAGCTTCTCCCCCAGTCAGCCAAACGTCGCTTTGGCTATCTCCAACTCCCTTCTCAGATTAGATATTGTGGTTTTATATGCCAGACTCTCCTGCACTAAAAACCGTACACCAACCTATACCACAGAACCCACAGGCACTTATTTCACCTTTTAGCATCGAGCCATCCGAGTAGATGATTACATGAACTGGTAGGAACGTGCGGTAGATTTTCTCAGTTTGCTGCAGGTCTTCGAAATGCCGCCCCTTACATGTTTGTTTCTTTAAAAAATGCGCCCTTTATGAAGCCCCCTTACGGTGCCGCCTGGTGCGTCTGCCACTCTTTGTCATAGCACGGCACGGCCCTGTAACCTGGTCGCGAATTATTGTGGGTCAACTGTTGCACCTGCCATTTAATCCAGCGTGCCGATTGGAAGCACACGAGACAGAGGGCTGTGGACAAACATGATCACTAGTGCCACACATCATAGACTATAAGAAGACTATTTGCAAATGTAATTGAATACAAGACAGACAACATAGTTACTTACCATTACTGATTAGAATATTCTGGTTCATTGGGTGAGGTTCATCCGGAGTCATAGGAAGGTGACAAAATCTAGATTGTGGTCAATTGAAAATTTAGTTATCAAATTCTTAACGAAAGCATTAGCTCAAGTAAATGTAAAGTACGATACTGGTAAGGCAGTCATATCATAATAACCATGACCATCATCCTCCCCATCCTCTCCCACCCTCCTCCTCATCATCATTATTATGTAGCAGGTTCTTTGTACAACATCTCTTTCAACACGGCCAGCAAAAATGTCCCTTGTCTTCTGCCTTAATCTCCTTGTGCCTAAGGTGTCCAATGTCCATCTTCATGCTGGTCAGTCCCTACCTGTCACCCAGGAATCATGACTTCCATCATTGTTCTTTCCAAGCCGTTCTGACGTTTAACACGGCTAAAGTACTTTAGGCAGTCACAATGAACTTGTTTTCCAAGTTTCATTGAGACGGTCTATTCCAACATGGTACCGTATGTGTGTGGTTACGGTAGAATAGAGCTGCAGTTGTAGAAGCAATAGAGGATAATATCAGTATCATCCAATGGCTTGACTTGTACAGAACTTTGCTCCAATAACAGTCTTTTAACATCTATCTATGTCATAAGTCAGATGTCCAGCTTATATTGCTGTTACCTGTAGATTATCTATCACATAATTTATGTCGTTTGGTTCACGAGTGCAATTTTCTCGCAGACTCCTGGGGGTCGTAGCTGGTATTATGGAGTTCGTGCTTAGTGTGACACTGTGCAGACCACCATGCTTAAAGAGGTCAAACCAGATGGGATAAAACCCAGTGCAATTAAATCGATCATCTCGCCTTTAAAACCCTTGATCTCTAACATCTTGAATCTATCTTTATTGTGGTATCCATTTTCTCCAATTCCTTGGCAACGTTCCTCCAATGTTATATTTTCCAACCATTCATGTCTTTTTTAAATCCAAAAATATTCTCCACGATCTTCACACTTTCTTTGACTGCTATAGTTCTCAAGTCATCTCTAAAACAGATAGTCTTCCGTTGCTTTCCATCTGCTCAGCGACCATACTCCTCGGTGGACGTAACCATTTTCTCTATAAATAGAAGTAAATAATGTATGGTAGAAATAATACAAATAGCCACTTAGGTAGAATACCAGTAGTAGAAGCAAGTCACTCTACTAGATTTATGTATACTAATATTCTATGGAAGCCGTGGTTCCTGGATTCAAATCCTTACCGGGCGGACTTTTAAAATCCCAGGTTGACTCATCCTAAAAATGGGTACTAGGAAACTTTTTGGAAAGTAAAGACGACCGGCATGATACAGACCACATTAACCACCGAGTGTCGATTTGTCCATAAAATATGGATCTAGCACCATATCCTCTACAGGACATTCTAATCAATCCCAGCATTTACTAGGGTAGATTGCCATTTCTTTCTGAATGGCTGACACCTTATACCATCAAAATATATACCCAATGCACTTTAAGATACGTAAAAGGGTTTTTAACTTTATTGTACTATGAGTTATCGTTGTGACAAATGATAAATTAGCTGTCCCGAACTCACTCTATAGCCGGCTTCGTGGCTTAGAGGTTATGACTTTTCTCCGTAATCTCGTATACTCTCGTCGGTAACGTGATGACGGTTCAAATCAGCAGTGGTTCGAATCGCATCGGTAACTTACGGGGTATGTGAGCCGGCCGCTCAGAAAGCAATGGCAAACTACTGAGCGTAATCTTGCCAAGAAATCAACAATCAGCTGAAAGATGCTGGTGTTCACAGCTAAGTCCTGTAAAGGATATGCTTAAAAGAAAAAAAAAAAAAAACTCACTCTCCTAAAGGACTATCAATCTTCACTCAAGAGTCTAGACTCCGAAAACGTCCGGACAAAGGTAAAATCCAATACTCACTCAGCAAGATCATCCAGAATACTGCCCATCAGCCTGACCTGTTCGTTGTCCAGCTTGGCACGGGCCAGGCGTCTCAGCATGGGCATGTTCTTGAGCACTTCCCTGTGCACGCGAGCCGAGTCCTGGGTCAGCAGCACCTGGTGAAGAATATTTGCACGCACTTTAAACACTAGTATCTACGGTAGCTTACTGACCAGCTACTTATCTGCCTGACCGTAGGTGAAGTGTTCTAATCTTCTCCCAAGAGGAATTGTTCGTAAAATTTACTCTGGAGTTCAGAGGGGCATGTGATATCATTAGATGCCAGTGGCTCTTAGAAAGATTCCCACCTTTATGCGTAGATCGAACACTGTGGCTTCTGAATCTGAGGCGGACATCTAAATCTCTCAACCACTCCTCTCATAAACACATTTAAACAATAAACGACTTTTGGTAGGTCATCCGTTTTGTTGGCTCTGCCGCGAAGGCGTTACGGACGCTGTTCGTAATCCCGCATACCGTGTTCAAAACACCGCTGATGGCGCTTTGGCAGCAGACTGCCTTGCGCTAGTTTTTATAAAATATTTTGAATGCCGGTTGTTCAGAAAGCAACGGCAAACTACTGAACGTAAACTTGCCAATAAATTACAAACAGTCAAAAGATGCTTGGGTTGACTGCGACGTCCTGTAAAGGATATGCAAATGTTTTTTTTTTTAAATCGGTTTCTTATATTGACACAATCTGCATATATAGCATATATACGTGTATAGTTTGCTCACCTGAGCTTTAAAGGACAGGTTGAACATGTTTGTCTTGGATGAGTAGACCTTGTTGAGAATGTTGAGTGCCTTGGTAATCACCTTGTCATACTTGTAAGAGGACAAGTCCTAGAAGACATAATTTGTGAACAGTTAATTAGCCGGGGTAATCACCTTGACATACGTAAGTCAGCATGGCCGAACGGGTAAGAACACGTGTTCTTAAATATCCAGAATGCTGATGCCGAGGTAAGGGGTTCAACCCCTACACCGGACAGTTAGACTGCAATGTTGACCTATCGTCCTTGACTTGGGGTCGCAAATTACAAGTACCTCTGAAGTCGTAGTGGCTTCGCTGATGATGAGGAACATTGTTAATAGGGAAAGCTAATCCACATGCAACATTCAGTCCAGCACTACACAAGTAATGTGTATGGACTACGCTTGAGTTCAAAGTGAGCGAGCGCAATTTAAAAAAAAACACAAAACATTGACATACTTTTATGAGAACTAGTTCTAGAAGACACTATGTCATACTTTTATGAGAACCAGATCTAGAAGACACTATGTCATACTTTTATGAGAACCAGTTCTAGAAGACACTATGTCATACTTTTATGAGAACCAGTTCTAGAAGACACTATGTCATACTTTTATGAGAACCAGTTCTAGAAGACACTATGTCATACTTTTATGAGAACCAGTTCTAGAAGACAGAATTCCCGAACAACTGACTATCAATTAATAATCACATAGTTATTATTTATATGAGAGCAAGTCCTAGAAGACATAATTTGTAAACAGTTAACTAGCCGGGGTAATCCTCCTGACAAACCTGTTTGAGTGCAATTCCTAAAATGCTACATTCGTTAACAAATTAACTAATTATCAGTAGTCACTTTACAAAACTTGCATATGAGGATAAGCCCTTAAAAACATAATTCAAAAACCATTAATTAATTATTGGTAATCACCTCCTCATATTTTTTTAGACATAGAAGACAGGATTTCTGAACAATTAACTAGTTTTGTCAAAACAGCTCGAGTAGACGGTAATACAGTCCTTGGGCTAGTTTTTGTAATTGTTGGTGATAAAAGTAGCGTCACAGTTACAAAAGCATGGCTCAGATGGAGTGTAGAAAACTTGAGGTATGCAGTCAGGAAACAGATAATCATTTTAGCAGCATCTACTTAATCAAAATATTAGATGGCGAGAAGATTAAAGACTCATAATTGACAATATCTTCTTAGGTACTTGTGGAAGGAGAAGACGACGAAAAGAAGAGGAAGAAGAGGAGGACGAAGATGAGGAGGACGAAGATGAGGAGAAAAAGAAGAGGAAAGACAGAAAGAAGAAGTAGAAGAAGAACAACAACATTAATAACAAAAAGAACAGTTTAGTTTAGTGACAAACATAATACAAAGTACATGAAGAGGAGGAAGAAGAAGAGATCGGTGAAAAGGAGGCGGAGGAGGAAAAAGACGAAGAAGAGATAGAGGGGGAGGAGGAGAAGGAGAAGGATGAGGAGAAGAATAAGCAGCAAAAGAACAAGAAAACGACATATAATGACAATACAACAAAGGGAGAAAACTATGAATGCGAGCACATGGTTTATGAGTTACCTACCGTGAGAATCTTGGTGAGGAGATCGATATCAAATATGGCAGAGGTTTTGAACATGTCCACCATCTCTTTCGACACCTGCCGCTGTTTTCTCACAGATTTTCTGATTACGCAGATAAAGCAAATGTATTTTTTCTGGACTTCATAAACTATCGATAAAAAAATTAAATCATATAATTGCAACTCTATAATTTGCATCTTGATGCCCGATTAGGGTTAGTATCTTTACAGGTGGCTTTCAAATGTCGGAATTACAACAGGAGACATTATGACCCAAGCAGGCCCGCACATTGACTGTTAAGAAGATAAAAAGGGAAACGGTAAGATGGGGGGACAAATGTGAAGATCAGAATCCTATCACCCTCTCTCCCCCCCCCCCACCCCTCATCCCGTTCTTGTTTCATGGTTGAGTTTATATCATCATCATCACCCTCATCATCATCATCATCATCATTATCATCATCATCATCATCATCATCAGCAGCAGCATCATCATCAGCATCGTCACCATCATCATCATTATCATCATCAGTTGCGTTTCTCAGACATATTTTGTATTTTGTATTTTTATTCGAATGGAAATATTTTCGTCACTTGTTTGGATAAAACAATAATGGAGGGGTATATAGCCCGGAAGAAAGGAAGACCAAAGTGAAGATAGGTGCAAGATGTGGCGGATGATCTCCAGATGGGTGTATCGGACGCGTTACATCTCGCTTATGACCGAGAAGTTTTCCGAAAGGTTGTTATGGAAGCGAAGTTCTGCAAAGGACATGTTTCTGAATGAATTAATTTTTATTCGGCCCCTGATGCGGTTATGTGTAAATTATATGTAACATATGGAATATGTCTACTATGTAGGTCTTCCTTTATTTCGCCTCCCCGGTAAGACTCCCTCAATAATTATCTTTTAAAGATATGCATGTCTTTTGTCATGCCGAATATATTTCGTCCTTCTCAATTTTATTTGTCTTAACCAACATTCCTCAGTATTTAGTTCTTTTTTAATAGATCCGTTTGTTCTGTTTTTCGTCCAATGTATATTTAGTGTGTTTTCTGTGACGCTTACGTTTAAAAGGACATGTGTGTATTAAATTTAATTTGGTTAAATGACCAAGTTTCACATCCGTATTTTGTCACAGGAAATATATGTTAGTAAAAGCCCCTTGTACAAGCCTCAGACTCACTAAGCATATAGTATTGGGCCCATATTTTTTTTAGACCAAACGACACTAAGTGGATCATGTAGTTGGTGTCACGTCGACATCTTTTATTTTCCAAGACGTTGCCTAGTACAATGTTAGGCTGGGTCGACATAGGAGATCAGGTCATTTTTTTTTTTCAATTTCCAAACAGCCCCCGATACGAATCGAACCCACGACCACCGTTACTGTCTAGCCACTACGTAACAGTGGCTCACATATCTTAAAGAAAATATGCACCCTCATAATATTTGTCATATCAGTTCCATCGGGCGCCTATGGGACCAGTTGGAGAAAGCGGTGGAAAAGGCTGAACACCCATTGGTGGAGAGAATGATATGGTTGCAGGGAGGTGGAAGGTCGGGGAGAATCGGTTGATGCTCTAGAAGGATCTCAAAACTGAGAGGGAAGTCCAAGAGAACTTTCAATCAGATGGCAGTTGGAACCCTAAGCAGTATGACTCTTCGCTGTCTGTTTAACAAGGGGACGGATCGTGTGTGGGAATGTCCTGAGTGCAATGATGTCGTTTCTTAGCTCAACTGAACTCATCTCAACTCCACCAATCTCAACCAATTACGATTGTAATTGTTCTAGTTTCTGTCCAGAAATGTTTATTCTTATAATTTCCGCCATCGTCACCCCATCGCCTGTCAGCAGTGAATCTAGTTATTCACAACCGCTCACTTTCCGTAATTTCCCTCCATTGATAAATATCCGTGTTGACATATTTGTTTTATCGTCAATAGTTTTGTTTATGTGGCATTGAGATGTAAGTTTTGTTTTTCATGTTGCACTTGCACTTAGTTTTTTATTTTTTTCAATTCTCTTTTGGATGCTGATAATAATACTGTGTCGTTAGCATATCCAAGTTCTGTTATTTCTATTTCACGGATTACGAAATGATCATATTGTACCTTGTCTATACTACTACTACTGCTGTTGCTGTTGCTGCTGCTGCTTCTGCTTTTGCTGCTGCTTCTGCTTTTGCTGCTGCTTCTGCTTTTGCTGCTTCTTCTTCTTCTTCTTCTTCTTCTTCTTCTTCTTCTTCTTCTTCTTCTTCTTCTTCTTCTTCTGCTCCTGCTTCTTCTTCTTCTTCTTCTTCTTCTTCTTCTTCTTCTTCTTCTTCTTCTTCTTCTTCTTCTTCTTCTTCTTCTTCTTCTTCTTCTTCTTCTTCTTCTGCTCCTGCTTCTTCTTCTTCTTCTTCTTCTTCTTCTTCTTCTTCTTCTTCTTCTTCTTCTTCTTCTTCTTCTTCTTCTTCTTCTTCTGCTCCTGCTTCTTCTTCTTCTTCTTCTTCTTCTTCTTCTTCTTCTTCTTCTTCTTCTTCTTCTTCTTCTTCTTCTTCTTCTTCTTCTGTTCCTGCTGCTGCTGCTGCTGTTTCTTCCTCTACTTATTTTTCTTCTCCTTCTTTTTGTTTTTCTTCTTCCCTCTACAGGCATCAATATGAATGAGTGTAAAGAAAGTAGGATTCGACTTTAGCTTGTTGACATCTCCAAAATAATGATCAACTTAATTGCTTTATATCTTGGTCAACTTTATTACTTTTTATAATGATTAAATTGCCTGCTCTATATCCTTATTAACGTATTTACTTTGTATCTTTGTGATATGTTCTGATAACTTACTTGCTCTGGTCGTGTGGGTTGAAACTGTCATAGAGTAGAGGACTGAGGACGTTCGTCTGCTTTCTTAGGGACACTGACTGTTCGGCGATTTTGAATTTGCCAACAAAGCTCTGAAGATATGAGGGAAAGGAAGAAATAAAACAAATAAATATAATGACATTAATTTCTTTCATGCGAGCCTGAAATCTTTAAGGAGCCGTGGTATCGCAGTGGCTAGCAGGCTTGCCATCTCTGTGGTCATTTGTTCAAATACCTCTGAAGACAGGAATTAAAAAAAATAATTAACCTGTAACTTCATTCGTTACAAGACTCGTTTATCCTGCATATCCCGTAACTTATTGTTTATGCCATTACTTGCAAAATCTGTAATATGAAATATAAGCTAATATAGTTGATAAATCTGTAGACGTCTGGCTGATCGTATTAGGCAACATCTTAGGGGCATTAAACAACATGTCGACAAACCCGTCTTCAATCACTTCAATTCTCCTCATATCAGGGGTGTCAACGATGTGTGTGTCACTACCATAAATGCATGTTATTCTAGCAGCTCAGTTAGACTCAGAATTGAGAGCAACTTAATAAACACTTTGGTATGTTTCCATTCTGATGGAATCAATACTGTTAAAGATCCCACAATATAAACTCTGTTTAGTCATTCATGTGTCTTTATAATGTTAGACTGTGCCCATACTTTTGGCTTCACTTTTCCTTTTTGGGCACCAAAACACCTGAAAACTTTCCTGTACAAAGAGAGATATGTGTAATGTATATTTTCGTGTGTTCATTTACACTTATAATGTTTATTTCTTTAGCCCTGTTTGCTTGTTCCTCAAGAAGATCACTATGATCTAAACGTTGGATTAAAATATTACCGTATAGTGCATTTATTACATATATACTTTTAGTTATTTTATTGTTATTATTTTCTTTTATTCTGCCTGCTACTTTCATCACTATGATTTCTGTTAATCTGGACTGAATTCGTTATAAGGCATGTACACTGTGCCTGTGTTTATTGTCTCTCTCGCAGGAGCTACACAAACCTATTTGTTTCGTTTTACATCTATCCCACATGTCTTGGGGTTACTTTTCGGCCTGCTGAAAGCGTAGCACAGAGCACGAACTCTGTAGCTCCAGCCACGACCTCCAGAAGTCTCGGGGGAAAATGCTCGTGAATCAAATGACGTAGTCCGGAAAGGAACCCACGACCTTCGTAGCGTGAGGCAGAAGGCATTACCATCTTGAGTTGAGACCCCCTATTATTATTATATGGTGTACTTTTAATGACCGTGCAGTGTTTGAAAATATTGCCTGTCCAAGTTTTGTATTTACCTATTATGTTGCATGAACTTTACAGAGGGTGAATACAAAACTTGGACCGGCAACATTTTCAAACACTACACAGTCATTAACAATACACCCTATACAATTATAATTATTATGAGATCAGCATGGCCCAACGGATAAGAGCGTTTACTCTTAAGCTTCATGTGTGCTGATGCCGAAATAGCGAGTTCAACCCCTACATTGGTAAGTTGAACTAAAATGCTCACTTTTCGTCCTTGACTTGGAGACGTAAATTACAAGTACCACAGAAGTCGTAGTGGGTCCATCTGATGGCTCTCAGGACACATAAAAAGATACACAAATCTACAAGCAAAAAATCAGTTTAGTGCACTAGACGTAAGAGCACGTATATGGACTACGCTTGATTTCAAAGCAAGTGAACGCCAAAATAAAACTATTATTAGTATTGGGTTTGCTTGAAACAAGTACAAACTAACTTTTACTGCAAGCTACAGATAGTTAAGTTCCATCCACACATACTGTTAACAACATTGTCGAATTGTTTTCACAACTTATATTTTGACTTAAAATTTATTGAAACTTAAATACTTTACAAGTTGATGTTGTTATTGGTGTTGTTGGTGTTGGTTATACATCTTTCATACAGAGAAGGTACAACTGTGTTTCAAACAAACCACACCTGGATATCTGTTTTACTTCACAACTATTGCAAAATTACGTGAAAACAGTTGTCTAACCTGAAGGCGGGAGTTTCTTTGGTAAGTCAACAGCAGATCTAGAACCTCCAAAGCTCTGGGGAAATAAAGGAGACTTATCTCAGATTTCTTTAATTGTGGTGTTTCAGTTATAGTATCTTAGTTGTACTATTTCAGGTGTACTATTTCAGCTGTAGTGTTTAATTGTAGATGTCAGGTATTAGTCAGATACGACTGGGCTATCGTATAACAGTATACAGTACTACCTGCTGTCTGTTGTTGGACGGCGCCCCAAACCCAACACCCCCACCTTGTTCCATCGGCTTCGAACGAATGTGCTCAATTTGGAGGGTACAAGCATTATTCTAACTTACACATCCAACCTAAGGACTAAATGTCATGGCAGAGGAGACCAGTCAACTGGTATGGATCGAAGCTCCGATAGGCGGATTGTTAGGGCATTGCTTTACTGATCCGGCAGCTTCTGCAGCTTGACATGTTCCAGACGCATTGATGTTGCCTTTCCTCTGGAGTAAAGTAGGTAGGCTAAGAGAGGGATCATGTTGCATGGGCAGCTCATTCAGCCCAGACCTTTTGCAATGGTGAGGTATAACTCGATCCCTGTTCTTACAGCCATGGGTTGTAGTTTTTATGTCCTTTTTATTTCATAAAACGCAATGTAACAAACTATCGTCTTTCAAGGTGCCAATGATTTAACTGTGGTGTTTCAATTACAGCGTCCCATGTCTACTATTTCAGCTGTAGTATTTAAGTGTACTATGCCGTTTCTTGTATATCGGTAGCAGTTTCATCTGTAGTAACCATCATCATCGTCATGTGCCATACCGATAAGCCTAGGCGGTCATGTTTCGCAATCTCACATGATCACCAGAGTCATGAATCAGCTCTGTGTTCCTGTCTCGACCATACCACATGACGGAGCCATCAAGGTATTTACTTCTCTGTCTTCCGCTGTAGTAATACAGTCGTCGTATTTTAGCTGTAGTGTTTAAGTTGAGCTGCTACCGCTCTTGTCTATCGGCGCAATGGTCATTTGTTCGAATCCAGCTCGAGGTGGGGATTTTTTAAAAATGTACCCAACCAGAAAATTATCTCATCATCCACATCAATATCATCTATCCAGTGCCGTCTGGTCTATACAAATATGGGACCACACCTTATAACCGATATGTCCCAAAGCATGGAACGGTTCTTTGCTTTTTACTTTTTTTAAAATATAGTAGCTGTTGTATGGCGGGTAAGCCTGGACATTGAACAAGCAACTATAAAGTCAAATAGAGCCCCTGGGGATGTGGAAATACAGAAGAATATGTCGTATTTCATGGAAATAAAAACAATCAAATACAGAGGTTCTAGAAAAACTGGGAATGAAAAGAGGGTTGATGAAAGAAATATACAGGAGGCAAGTGGAATATTTCGGCCACGTTAAAAGACTTATAAAAGCCATACGGGAGGTGCAAAGATAAGGACAAGCCAGCAAGAGGTAGACAACAATACAAGTGGGAAGATAACATCAAGGGATGGACGAACATCAATCTGACAGAGTGTACAAGTCAATGCGAGAGACAGACAGTGTTAGAGATGCATTGCAGCCAACCTTCATTGTGGAGACGGCATCTGATTGATTGATCATGGTAGCTGTTAAGGTAAAAATAAAGAGTACTACCTTTCCACGTATTGTATGGTATTAACTCTTAGCGTATGTGCTGTAAAATTATAGTTTCACAAAATCATTATGTTAGTACAAGTCAACAAGGCCGAATAGATAAGACAGCTTGCTCTTATACTTCCAGTGTTTTGATGCGTGGTAGCAGGTTCAACCCCTACACCGGTCAGCTGGACTGAAATGTTGACTTCTCGTCCTTGACATGGGAACGTAAGTTACAAGTACTTCTGAAGTTGGATTAGGTTCGCCTAATAGCGAAAGACACTCTTAATAGGGAAAGCTAATCCACACCCAAAAATCAGCATACTACACTAGAAGTAGTAGCGCGTGTATCGACTACGTGTGAGTTCAAGGCGAGTGAACGTAAAAAAATGTATATGCTAGTGAATGTCCATTAATATTTGGTAAAACTAATGTAAAGCTCATTGTACCATATATATTTATAACTGACCATCTGCATGTCAACACACATATTACCACCAAGGGTTTGAAGAAATGGTGAAATGAAATACAAGTCATATAATGTATGTATACTGGGTTTATACTTAAATGGTATGGGTGCGGGTCGTTCAGAAAGCAATGGCAAACTACTGAACGTAACTTGCCCAGGAATCACGAACAGCCAAAAAATGCCGGGGTTGACTGACGCGACCTGTAAAGGACATGCAACTAACTAAAATACTGGGCTTGGAGACCCAACTACTGGACCATTCTACTTGAAGTTTATGGAGGAAATTAGGGGCCATATTTGAGCCCTTGTCTTCTACATTTATACCAAAATAAAACAAAAAAGTGAAAGGCCGTATTACATGCCTTGCTGCTTAATGAGTATATGGTGTGTGACTAATATTTTTATGGGCTTATCCGTACTCGACAATGTGGCCAGTATCGGCAGTCGTTACTATTCAGGACATTCCCTGGTAGTAATTTTATACTAGATCTACCTGGGATCCCAGGCCAGTTTAGAAATTCAACCTCGATTGGTGATTCGAACACATCATCATCGGACTGATAGGAATTATATTCTATTGGTATATCAATCATTAATGGTATCGCTGCTTAATATTTCTATAACTAAAAGGTTACTTTCTACAATTTGTCAGTTACACAGCTTCCGCTCTAAGTCAATCACCTAATTTTTTAGCTGTAACGTAGATAATAGTTTGAATCTTTAAGAATGTAATCAATTCAATATATTTATAAGTTGTTTCAGAAATTATTCATGTTATCATTACGTCATAAAGGAAACTGGTCATATTGTGAATAATTAGTTATACATATTGTGCAGCCTGTAGATCAGAGGTTCCCAAACCATGGCACGCGAGATAAGGCGCTGAACAGGCGTGAGTTCAGACAGTTTCTGTCGGTCCTGAACGATAAATACGGCGAGCTACTGTTACACTGTGATGTCAGATGGCTATTTAAAAGGAAAGTTCTGTCACGTTTCTGGGCACTGAAAAATAGTGTCTATCTTTTTCTGTCTGAAATAAATGAATTGTCTACGTGTCAGCGACTTGCTTGCGACAGGGTTTTCAGGACTCCCTACTTTTGCACTGCACGAAATAACAACTAGTGACATTTGCAAAAAGGAATGCAATTTATTTAGAGCTGACATTTTAATAGCTCTGCGAGCGGTATGCTTCATCAATAATATACAACATGAATGCAATGAAGTAGTGAGAAATGATGCTAATAATCACAGTCTAAATCTACAGCCTATTATTTGACTATTGAGTAGAAACTATAGCATTTGTCAAGAACACGTCTATTCTCTACCGTCTCCAGTCGGGTCTGTCCACACGCTACACATTGCGTGGTCAAGCACGGACGCTGTCCCCTCCGTGCAGTAGCTAGTCTTGCGTGCATGGAGTCCCAAGCACGCTGGCTTGTGAGCTAGAGTAACCGGGCACTTCACGGTTACTCGTAAGGCCAAGCTTCCCAATGGCTTGGGGAAAGCCCTCGCTCACATTTCCGTATTGCCCCCTTGTCTGACACAAATGTGTCTCCTTGTGAGGCTATTAATAGCGCTGGTGTCTCTCCTGTAACTCTTATTAACTGTTTAGAGCCTTATTGGAGATTCTGACAGGCTCCCCTCCTCTCTGTGAAGTGTTACTTCCCTTTAACCCATGTTTGTAACACGCATGGTCACAAAGAAAAATTGGATGTCCAATTTTGTCAGATATCCAATAAGTTATAAATCTCTCGTTTGGGGATAGAACAACTCTTTTCTACCTTTACTCACACTGTTCTATCTTTTCACTCGGCTAATTAAGTAGCCCATGTATCAGTATAGTTGGTTCTATAGATATCTTTGGGAATTGTTTTGAACCGGAACCGTTGTCTTATGACTTCTGTCCTGGCTTCCGTCGTTTGACCCTATGTCTTTTAACTTTCACCCGTTGACTTCTGTCTCAACCTGCCCTCAAATTGCCCAAAATACAAGTTGACTCTGTTATGAGTACAACACATGAGCATAAAATGTTCATGTTCCCATTAATATCCCCCCCCCCCCCAACTCATATCCACACAGTTCTACTTTTAACCTTCTCGCTTCCGCTTGTGAAAAGCTATTTTCAATGTTACATTAAGGTTTTTTAAGAAGTTATTGTGTCCCCTGAATTCAAGTTGTTGTTCTTTGAAACAAATAGTGTATGCAAACTTTATGTGTTTGTTTTCCTGTTTGTTTGCGTGTTTACTAATAAACTACAGTGTACTTAACTTACTAACCTGTGTATGCGTTAGTGTATTAAATGTGTGTATTCCTTCGAGCGCCGTAAATCGGTTTATTGTGGTTACAAACGTTTGTTATTCTTATTTATGACCACAACTCCGCTTTAAGAAACTCAAAGGTCATTCCCTATCTAATCTATTAAAGTATGGCAGTACCACACATAAAAATATGACGACACATTGGTTACACACATGACACAGACAAGTCAAAATAAGACGTTTCCAGCGGTGAAAAAATTTGCCGCTAACTTTCTCTCTCTCTCACTCTCTTTCTTTCCTTGTTTACTAACTTTCACATTCTCTCCTCGCATTTATTCCTCTTGCATACATCTTTCACTCGCTTTCATACTCTCATTTTGCTCAACCATTCACTCGTCATTAAAATATGTTTCATAGCATCAAATACATGACCATTACATATTTACAATAAATGATTGGCTGAATTATAACAGTATTCACGCTAAATGACTGTGCGTTTTGTTTGCACGTGTCATGACTATACACAATATACAAAGTTATGAGGATGGTTTGTCACCGATCCCGTAATAGTAACTAATATGATTTGGTGTGCTCTCCTAAATTATCCCAAGGGAAATAATCTAACTAATTAATTTCGTTTAAGAGAATTGGGTTAACTACCTTAAAGAGTTATTTGTAAAAAAAAGATGATGTTAATTCCTAAATGGTTGGGTTAGTTTAGAGATGATATTTTAGATAAATGGATTTATAAATGGTTATGATTATGCGGTGATTAACTAATGTAATATCCAACAATTGTATTTCTATCATTGGTGTTATATTAAATGGGTTATAACTAAATGATGGTGATTTCTACCTACCACATGACATAAATAAAGTTATATACGCATTTGAACATTTAGCAATTCAATTATTAATAGAAAAAAAAATGAAGTTATGTGTACTGTTAATAAAATATCAATATACATCTATCACAATTACATTTCTATACTTAATTACACTAACTGAAGTCCTCCTTTCCGTTGTGAAGATGGAGCAATATCCTTTGTAGACTATTATAACATAGTTCATTTCGGCAAAGTCTTCTATGCTCTCCATCAAGGATAGTGTATAAATATAGTTCCCTACTAACTTCTGTAGGTTCATAGCTAACACTTCAATGTTCATTTAGCTTATGTGTGTGTCAGCGCATGTTACTTCTCCGTCTGTTCGTTACACTTTTCAAAGCACTGTTACGTTCACACTGTTTACATGTTTGGCTATGATAACGCACTTAGTGTATCTTAATCACCACATACGGCACTGAGTTACCTAACATTACAGTGTCACTGTTTCTGGTGATTTGTGGTCGATCCCTTCCAGCAAATCAGGTATTTCAATGGATGATGGTCGACTCAAAATGTCTACAACAGTGTTCAATCTTTCTTTTAAGTGCTGGATGGTAAATGTGTAATTTTGAAGAATCAAAGCCCACCTGTAGATTCTGTTATTGTGCGGAACTCCAGACTGCATCACAGACAACGGAGAGTTATCGGTTTCGATCACAAACTGTGCTCCTGCCAAAAATCTATGAAATTTCTTCACGCAATAGATCAAACTGAGGCCCTCCAATTCTGATGCTGAGTATCTAAATTCAGCAGGGCTAATTTTCCGACTCACGTACATTATTGGGTGGAACTTCCCTTCGCAGAACTGTCCTAGTATCCCAGATATGGAGATGGCACTCGCATCTGTGCGTAAGAAATAGGTAAGTTGTGGGTTAGGCATACGAAGGATAGGTGGAACGCTAAAAAGATATTTCAGTTTTGATAACGCGCTAATTAATCTTGCATCTTGTACACATAATTTAGCCGAAGCTTTTAAGATGTTAGAAAAAACACTGGTGATTTCCGCCAGATTTGGAATAAATTTACTATAGTAGTTTACCAGACCCAGTAAACTTCGGACCTGTTTCTTGGTCGTTGGCATTGTTAATTTCAGAATCTTGGTGACGATTCTTCATCTGTTTTTAATTGGCCCCTGCAGATGGTATGACCCAGGAAGTCAATTTGTTCCATGCCCAACTCTACTTTGGTCGGCTTCACTGTGAGCCCAAATACACGAACCTGTCGAAGACTTGTCGCAGTTTCCGTAGGTGTGTTGTCCAGTCTTCTGTATGGATGCATATGTCGTCTATGTATGTCGAAATATTGGTCATCCCATGGAGAAGATCCCTAGTTAGACGGACGAAAGTAGCTGGAGCGTTACGAAGGCCAAAAGGAAGAAAGCGCCACTCATATAGCCCTAAAGGAGTGGAGAAAGCTGTTAGATGAATCGAATTTACTTCCATCGGGAGTTGCCAATAACCTTTCGTGAGGTCACGCTTGCTAAATATGCAAGATGTAGACATGTCCAAAATCAAATCCTCGCATGATGGAATTGGTTCAGCGTCAATTTTGGTTATTTTGTTTAAACGCCGATAATCGACGCAGAGTCGAATAGTAGAGTCCTTTTTGGCGACAAGGACGATAGGGAAAGAATACTCTGACTGAGATTTCTGAATAATTCCGCTCGACTCGAGAGATAGAATTTCTTTGTCGAGGTTCGACCTATAGTTTAGAGGGATAGAGTAAGGTCGACACTTGATTGGTGTGTTGTCAGTCAGATTGATAGAATGTTCTATTCTATCTGTCTTTCCTGGGATGTCGGAGAAAATGTCTCTGTATTCCGTCACTAGCTCTATGATTTGTCGTCGTTGGTCGTCTGTCAGTTTAGTTTCTATTTTTATGCTGTCAATGGTCGCAGTCGTGTCTACAGTAGGGACTGGTAATTCCATCTCGTCTTCGTCTGTTTCGTTCAATACTGTTGTGGTGCTAGCTGTGTGTGCTGTTACCTGGCTAAGTGTGTTTGCGTTGTCGCTGTCGTGTGTCGCCCTACCTAGTGAAGTTGTGTTGTGTACGTCTGTCGTCTCATTAATTTGGTGTTGGTGCACTTTGTTCGTCTGTCTGTTGTTCTTGTCGTGAGAAGTATGGTTTCAGTATGTTGATTTGAAATATCTTTAAGTGTCCTTTTATCGATATTTCATAATCCACATCCGATATTTTCCGTTCAACGTTGAATGGCCCTTGCCAAGATGTTAGTAACAAATTACGTTTATCAGGTAGTAGAAGCAAAACCTTCTGGTTTGGTTCAAGGTGAATAGATTTAGCACCCTTATTTGCATAGTCGCGGTACATCTGTCCTTTCCTCTCCAAAGATGCCTTGGCTATTACACACGCTTTCATTATTCTATCGCGTGTCTCCGTTACCATCTCATACGGTGTTACTGCTGTTGGATTGTCTGGTAAGCTAGTGATTAGCTGATGGTAAATGGTTAGGGGTCCTCGAGGGTTCGCCCCATAAACTAACTCAAAAGGTGAGAAACCCGTACTCGAGTGCGGAATTTCTCTACGGACAAATAGCACTGCTGGCAATAGTGTGTCCCAATCAGATGGGTTCTCCGCTGTTACTTTAGCCAGCATGTGTTTGAGATCCCCGTTAATTTTTTCTATGATCCAGTTGCTCACTGGGTGATACGGGGTACATAAATGCTGCTCTACTCCTAACAATTTGGTTAAGGCTTGCGTAGCAGCCGAAATAAACTGCGTTCCCCGATCTGATAAGATAGATCGTGGGAAGCCAAAGCGAGAAAATAGGTGCAAAAATACATTTGCCACATCTTTGGAGGTGATTTATTTCAGTGGAATAGCTTCGATCCACCTGGTGCATAGATCCACGAGAGTAAGCATATAACGGTTTCCTTTGTTTGACACCTGATTTAGGGGTCCAACAATATCGACCGCTACACACTCAAATGGTCTGGATGCTAATAATGACCATTGAACTTCGGCCGTCACATGCTTTCCCTTTCGTACAAGATGTTGACAAATAGTACAAGAACGACAGAACAATTTTATGTCAGAACAGAATTTCGGCCAGTAAAAGTGTGACAGAACTCTGGCTCGCGTTGTATCATAGGCCAAATGTCCAGCAAACGGTGACTCATGTGCGATCCTTAGCACATTTTGTCGGTATGTTACAGGTAACACCGTCTGCTGAATTTCATGGTCATTATTTGTGTAATAACGCATGAGAATTCCGTTAAATTTTCTAAAGTACCAAGATGCATTTTTAGTAATTTTCGCTCGCTCACCCAACAATTTAAAATAAGGTGCGATTGTTTGATCGGTGCTTTGAGCCTCGATAAATTTATGTCGAGTAGTGTTGGTATCTGCACCACTTGGTGTTAATAGCTGTAGCATTTCATTTTGTAAGTCAGTATAGTTTGTTTCTGTATCTGACCTTGTTACAGCGTTAGCCATGTGGGTATGTTTCCAGGCTCTTATGTCGTCGTCTGTACATTCTTTCAATGACTCTAGGCAGCCTAAAATGAGATCAGTGCATGGATCTTGCAGGATTGCGCAAGTAAATGTGCCGGTAAGGAACGGGTTATTGATATGCGCTTTTGCCAGTGGATACTTCTCAATGGTTCCAGAGAAAGTACGGCATTTGACAAATTCACCCGTATAATCTTCTGGTCTAGCAAGTTCTTTCCTTAAACCCAGTGGAGTGCTTCCGCTATCGATTAAACATTGGCATGGTTGATCATTGACCAGTGCATCGTAGAACTTAAGTTTACCTCTGGAGGCACTTGTTGCGTTAGCATCTTCATTTGAACATGGTATTACGTGCCCACATTTCAATTTACCATCCGCATGAAACTGATGGCATACATAACATTTCTTAATGTCTAATATGTCTGTTACTAATGCTACACTCTCACAATCACGCGTTGGCAACACATTCACAAGTTCCGGATCAATGTCACTCTCATCGTCTGATGATGTATCGATGAGTGCCGCATTATTTGCCTTCATCCTTTGTCTACCAATACATTTATTACTATAGTGACCATAACTGGAACAAAAGTAACATTTAACAGCACGTTTAAATGATGATCTTCTGCTTTCTTGCTTCTTTAACACTGCTTCTAATTGTGACCGATATGCGGGGTTTTTATCACACATAGAGTAAGTCGGATGAAAAAGACTACAATAGTTACATCGAGGTGGTTTCTGATATGGTTTGTCCTTCTTACGGTAATCTTTCTGGTTGTAAGATCTATCAGGAACTTTGTTTGCAAAAGCAGTAATTTCTGTATCATGTGATGTAGATTTAAATATGTCCCGATTAGATGAAAAATATGCTGACCCCCGTTTCTCTAATTGCTGAATGGATTCAATATCTGACTGTTGTAGAAACTTTGCAAAAGGGGTAGGAACGGTAGATATCACCTTGTCCATTACCATAAGTTCTTCTAACTTTTCATAGTTGTTACCCACTTTCGCCGCTCTAGTCCACTTTTTAAATGTGCTCTGCACGCTAGAGATGTAGTCTAAGAAGGTTTCAGTTGCTTTTGGCTTAATTTGGGAGAATTGAATTTGGTACCCTATGGCGTCTAAAAGAAAGTGTTGCATTATCCTATCGTGTATGTACTGATAATTGTTCCTTAGTTCTGTAGGTATGGATTCTATTACTTTTAACGGCTCCCCACTGAGGTTCCTCATGTAGATCATTGCCCAGTCATCTAAAGGTATTTTCTGCGTCTTTAGTTGGAATTCTATGTTCTCAGTCCATTCGCTAATTGAATCCCCTACACTGTATGGTTTGATAAGGCCTTTATACTTACTAAATTTGTTCTGTTCTTCTTGGCTCTTTTGCTTGCTAGAGGCTATCTGTATGTTAGAATCTACCTCCATTTCTTTCATCTTTAATTTAGTCTCTGAGTCTACTTGTATCTGCTTTTCTTTGGCGGCATGATCTAATTCTAATTGTTTCTGTTTGGTAGCCTCTTCGATTTCTTTCATTTCTTTTTGGTGTTGTCTTTCTAGTGCTCTTTCGTCTCTCTCTAGAGCAGCTTTTCTCTCTGTCTCTTCTTTATGTCGAGCTATTTTTTTTTTATACTTTTGATCCGCCCACTTTTCTAGCTTATCTCCAGTGTGGCCCATTTTTTTTACCTGCCTGGATGCACTCACTTAGTGACGCCATTTTGTGGTGTAATGTTAGTTCAATATGGTATCACAATAATATTCATACAATAGTTTGTAATAATGTGTTAATAAATATACATCTTTACTGAAAAAGAAGATGCATGATTAATTTAGAGCATACCAAAATATTCTGAAAATATACTCATCTCATTCTTTGGAAAATACGGTTCTTGGGATGTTCCACCGCTCTCTTCCACACTCACAAAATGATTGACTTGATAACACGATAGATGCTTCTGTTTAGTAGAGCATCAAAAATTAGACACACGCTTAAGTTGTAAATACAAACTTATCTTTCATGCGAATGATGAATGAAAAATGTGATATATAATGATAAATGGTGTTAATGAATGAATGATATGATAGGTGAGATGATTCGTCGTATGACAGTCGATGTCGTCTTGTCTTCACTCACTGACTAGGTTGGTATAACTTCGTTCTAGGCTTCAGATCCGTCGCTAATCTATTTACTGACTCTAACGAATGGTGACATTGATGGCTGTATCACACAAAATGAAATGTACACGGTGGTTACGTTGGTAATATTCACTGATGATTGTATACATTTTCATTAATTTCTGTATAATAACACACTTTCAAATTAATTTTCGTAGAATTTCACAATTTATAATTCACTTTGGCGTTATTGTGGTTCACGCTCCACAAATGGTATGATCGTATAATTCACCAGAGAAAATTATTTTTGCCATTTATGCAAACAAATTTACATTACTTTCAAATATTTAACACAGCAATGATGTTGAATCGTGCAATAGACTGCTGCTGGTTCAGAACTTTCTGATACCAATTGATAGATGGCGTTGGTTTAGTGGTTTATGACACCATTAGACTGTTGGCGTTAGTTCACTGGTTTATAATACCAATTGCCTGCTAGCGTTGGTTCACTGGTTTCTGACACCAATTGGGGTCCTGCCTGTCAGCGACTTGCTTGCGACAGGGTTTTCAGGACTCCCTACTTTTGCACTGCACGAAATAACAACTCGTGACATTTGCAAAAAGGAATGCAATTTATTTAGAGCTGACATTTTAATAGCTCTGCGAGCGGTATGCTTCATCAATAATATACAACATGAATGCAATGAAGTAGTGAGAAATGATGCTAATAATCACAGTCTAAATCTACAGCCTATTATTTGACTATTGCCTAGAAACTATAGCATTTGTCAAGAACACGTCTATTCTCTACTGTCTCCAGTCGGGTCTGTCCACACGCTACACATTGCGTGGTCAAGCACGGACGCTGTCCCCTCCGTGCAGTAGCTAGTCTTGCGTGCATGGAGTCCCAAGCACGCTGGCTTGTGAGCTAGAGTAACCGGGCACTTCACGGTTACTCGTAAGGCCAAGCTTCCCAATGGCTTGGGGAAAGCCCTCGCTCACATGTCCGTATTGCCCCCTTGTCTGACACAAATGTGTCTCCTTGTGAGGCTATTAATAGCGCTGGTGTCTCTCCTGTCTGGTGTCTCCCTCCTATACTTGTGTTAACTCTTATTAACTCTTTAGAGCCTTATTGCAGATTCTGACACTACGGAACGGGAATATCTGCTGAATGATGACTGGCTTAATGACCTGGCATTTTCAGTGGACAACACGTCTCATTTAAACTCTTTAAATGCGAGGATCCAGTTTAAAAAAAAAAAAAAACTATTCACAAATTTGTGCAATGGCATTTCTTCATTTAATATGAGACTACGACTGTTTATCTGACAACTGACTGAAGGGAATTTAAAGGCTTTTACAACTCTGAAGACTCTTGTGTTAGAAAAGAAATGTGACTTGTTACAGTACAAAGTAACAGTTGAAAGACTTTTCGATATCTTTCAGTCCAGATTTGAAGCGTTCAAATTATAGGAGGATGTCACGGGTCTACTGTAGTTAACGATAAGATTATAGACTAACAGAGACAGCCTGTATTCACAGCTGCAATTGTTTGTTACTAGTGGGGAAACACGTTGGATCAAACGAAACTACCCGTCTTTGAGATGTCCCTAGGAAACAAGAACTTTGTCGGCATTGTTTGATGTGTCGCTGTTGAGAGGAAAGGACTGTTGCATCAGCTGTAGAAGGTGGGGGGGGGGGGGGCAACTATTCTTGTGAAGTTGGGAACAGATTGTCTGCCGCTGGGGCCACCTGTTGTTGACATCGAATGACGTCACTCGGACAATCCCCGATTGTATGAAAACATAACTTGTTGCCACTAGTGTGAACAAGGGATTAGGCCTAGGCAGAAGGGTTTGACTAAGCTCTGTGCTAATATAGAAAAGAATCTATTGTGTTCTGTATCAATTAACGTTGATGAGCATGTGTCTTTCATGGCAAAGTGTAGATTCGTTTCAGGATAGAGCTGAGTTTCATAAGGTAATCACTAAATCGCATTTAGATGTAAATAATGTAGAAACGTCTAGTGATAGATAGAGTAGGACCTGAACATAGTGTTGTTGCTTTGTGGTTAGGTATTCCAGGAGTGTCGGCGACAATATGCAATCGCATTGTTAAAATAACTAGTGTGAGAGGTCAATTAGCTCAGCTAGTTGGGAATAGTGAAGTGGGATGATATGTAGAAAGATTGAGGATGGTTGGGGGATAGGGGAAATTTCCAATGGTGGGATCTTCCAGGGGGGTATCTACTGGGGTTCTGCACGTCGCCTTTGGTCTTTCCTTGCCTTACCCTAATTCAGACCGATGTGATGAGCTCCTCTGCCCCATGTCAGAGTTTGGTTCACTGTTAAATATCTGAGTGAGGCCGTCGGCCTACACTCATCAAATAGGGGTCAGTATACGGTTGCTCTCACCAGGTGTGTTCTCCCTTTCACAGGTTCCCCTCAGGTTATGAAGATAACAAGCTGAAACATCGCTATTGCAGATCATCGATAAATTAGTGCAGGAGGATTTATTCAGCGTCTTTTGCACTGGGCCCATGATAAAAAGGGTCTGAAGGAACATGGCTTTGTTGAGCCGAAACATATAAGTATCCGGCAGAAGTCTTCTTAGTGATAGGGATCACGAGAACAATAGTGAGACTATTTTCCATACCACATGTAACAAGAAAAATAGTGAGATTATTTTCCATACCACATGGAACAAGAACAATAGTGAGATCATTTTCCATACCACATGGAACAAGAACAATCGTGATTATCTATGTAGAAAGAACAACATGGTTTATCTAGGGAGCAGGAACAATGAACCTGGCGCTTTTACTAAATTATTAGATTCCTATGGGACTGTAATCAATAACTCTGTAATGGTGAAAACTCTAGGACATTTAGAAATGAACAAGGTTATTTCAAGGGACAGTGTTTCCGTGTTTTCACGATGCAAGGATTGTTCAGTCTCAGAACTTTAAGGACATTTAGTAACATTGTGTAGGATCGATTCAGGATAAGCATCGGACTATATCCGTGATTGGTGACCAGATATCGGGGTTATCAAAAGGCTACGGGAGGAAGTGAACATCTAGCAGGAGGGGCACATCATTTGGTGAGGTCATTTTGTGCTGAACTATGAGGATGTTGTATAGTCCTTACCGGGATGATCAGACTTTGCTCCTGAGCTGTTCGGTCTGATTCTGCAGACACACTAGAGTATATGACATACATTCTACACATACACTTCTTTCACAGTCTCACGTAAGGGCGGTACCAACATAAAATTAAGAGAAAGTGGAGAAGGGATAGAACTCCAGCTAAAGGGAAAGAACCGAGTCACTCGAAGGCTCGAATAATCCAGAGCCTTCTCGAAGGACCGGTCAGTGTGTCCACAGCCCCGTAGACACCGATGGGGCCCGCCGATTGCGGGGTCCACGAGAAACTCGGAGAGAGTTACCACCCGTGTCGGATTGCGACACGTGTGGAAAGGCAGACACGGACTGGACATTGAGGAAGCAACAGGGCTTACCTTAAGGGGGACTTGATAGCTTAAAACCCAAGTGTATTTAGGGGTCTTATGCATATGTTAGATAGCTGATAGAGTTGTTGTGATAATCATGTTTATTGTAAACTCCTGTGATACGCAACTTGCGGATTGCTGGCTTGCGAAAACTCGCTTCGCCAGCTTACTGTAACATAATATAAATAAATGATGCTAGATTGTATCTGAACGGAGTTTGTTGCCTGTATGAGCCCGAATTTCATTCCCCTAGATATCTATGACGGTGACAGGCTATTTGGGGGCAAGCCGGTTTTGGCAAGCACAAGCTTTACTTTCCAGACAGCTCTTGGTTTTGCCAAGTAAAATATATCAACTTTCATACATGACAAAGTCGAAAACTTTGCAGCTATCATCGTATCATCTGTAAATGAGCTATTGTAGTCCCTCTACAAAAACATTTGAAATGATGATAATGTTTATGAAATTTGACATTGACATGACTGTGACAATTACAGTGACAGTTACTATTTTTTTTGGATTCCAACATCAGATTGTTCCGCGAAATATCGTGTGTATGTAACCTGTCCTCCAGCAGTGGCGAGAAAACAGGAAAACCAATCAAGACTACAATCGAGAATCCAGGAAAAATAAGATGAGTATGATTTCATGCTCATTATATCCCTAAGCGATACTCACACTTGATTCATTGATGTAACATTTTTCTTTGTATTGATTTTTATATATATGCTAATCTCATAACCAAGTAAACCTGCTCGTGTAAATTTGAATGTAAACATTAAGGGGGATAACCAATTTTTGTACACCCGGACTAATTTCAAAGGGATTTAATTTCAATAAAGTGAACAATAACTAAAATACAAGATGTCAACATTAGAACAGTGCATTGAATTAGGAATTAGGTTAGGATATACTGACGAAAAACTTTCAGAATGGGCACAATAGACGCATTCAGAAAATATTGCACGAGAAGAAAGAGCAACGGAAAGAGAAGAGAAAAAGATGCAAGCAGAAAGAGAAGAGAAAAAGATGCAGATGCAAATTAAGGCAGAAGAGAAAAAGATGCAAGCAGAAAGAGAAGAGAAAAAGATGCAAATTGAGGCTGAAGAGAAAAAATGCAGATGCAAATGGAAACTGAAGAAAAGAAAATGTAACTGCAGGCTCAAGAGAAGAAGATGCAAATGGAGCTCGAAGCTGCAACCAAGCAAGCCCAATTAAACGCAGAGACACAGATAAAACTTAAACAAATGGAAATTGACTCCAACTTAGAAATGTCAGTAAACAAAATTAGAAGGAAAGAATATGAACAAAAATACAACAAATATAAAGGCCTTGTCAAGCCGTTTTGTTCAGGAGATTCAATAAGCGCATACTTAGAGAACTTCGAGTGTTTGATGACTTACCATAAGGTCGAAAAGTCGACTGGTCATTTATTCTGATGAGAAATTTAGCATTAGAGCCCTTAAAAGTGATAGAGACAGTTCCACAAGACATGAGGAAAGATAATGATTATTTAAAACAAAGAATACCCCAACATTTTTCACTAGATACAGCAGGCTATCAACTACAGTTCTCAAAATTAGCCCCATCACCTAACCAAACTTTCATAGACTACATGTCTAAAGTTCAAGATATTTGTACAAAATGGATAACCTCAGCAAAAACAAATAACAACCATGATAAAGTGAAAGAGCTAATTATAATTGATAAAATTATTAGCACAATACCAACACCTTTTTCTAAATTTTTAAGACAAATGGATTGTAAAACTATCCAAGAAATAGAAACTAAGGGGAGCGCATATTTTACAGCGAACCGCGATATTTTTCAGTTAAATATGAGCCAAAATGAAACAGCAGCGGTTACAAACACCAAATATTCAAAACCGAATGAAAATAGGTTCAAACAACGCTCTAAGTTCACAAAACCAGTCATGTGTCAGTATTGTCATCTGACACACGCACAGTACGCGATGTGTGACAAATCACCGAATTATCCACATCATCTCCAAATGGTAGTGGAAAAACAAAAGAACAAAAGGAACGCATATCAGAGAGCGATTAAATGTTTTTTTTTGTTCGAGTTATGGGCATTATTCAGGACGTTGTGATGGAAGAAAGATGATGAAGCAGGCCAATGCCGCATTAATATACACATCTTCAGATGAAGAACCTGAACAACAGAACGAATGCGACATCCAGAATGAAATTGAGAGTGAGTTATGTAATGCAGTAGAAATCATTAACACCATCACTGATAACACATGTAACACCTGCAGAAAGTTTCAGCTTGATACAACTTTGTTATGCGGCCACACAATCCCAGTGTCTAACGAAATGGCCAACGCAGCCTTAACACCAACAGGCAAGTTAAATTTTGCAACAGGTTTTGTGAATAACAAACAATGTACACTAATACGAGATAGCGGCGCGACTCTTTGTGGAATTAAAAGAACATTAGTTAATGACAAAGACTACACACACAAATACGTAACGTGTCGCACATTCGCAGGCACTATCGAAAGATACCCCCTAGCACTTGCCGAAATTCGGACACCTTTTATATCAGGACAAGTGCTATGTGCAGTACTAGAAAATCCTGCCTCTGAAATTATCCTTGGGAATCTTCGTAATATAAGATCCTGCTCTGAAAAAGAAATCAAAGAATGGGAACAGAAAAACGGTATCCAAAAACCGAACAGCGAGTCCAAAATGAAAAACCACGCTTGCATGTCTCAAACTGCCAAAAGCACAAGGGAGACAACCGATGACGGAATTCGAAACGAATTCACAGAGGTGCAGAACACAGGGGCGGTTGAATCTTTCAATGAAACCATCAAAACAACACCTCGAACTGAGGACACCATCGATCCACAAAATATTGAGCCTGTAAATGTGCAACAACATACACAATTCGCTAATATAGTGACAAGACAGATGACACACAAAACCCACAACGACCAACTTCAGGAGTCGCTACAAATCATTTCACCCAATATTACCACCACCGAGTTTATAGAAGAACAAAAAGCAGATCCAACACGTTCCCAATACTTTCGACTAGTAGGATTGAAACCAAAATTAACGAAAAACGCTTCTTGGACATTCAGACTAAATAACAATATTCTAACGAGATTATATACCAGAGATAAAACCACGACACAGCAAGTGGTTCTACCTCAGTCACATCGTGAGAAAGTGCTTCATATAGCCCATGACTCACCTTTCGGAGGTCATATGGGTTATGAAAAAACCAGGGCCAGAGTCCTTAGCCAATTTTATTGGCCTAAATTTTGCCAAGACATAAAAACTCATTGTAAATCATGTGATACCTGTCAAAAACTAATTAAGAAAGGCAAAAACCCTACGGCAGAAATTCAATCAACCACAACTGCCTCGAAACCATTTCAAATCGTAGCGGTTGATTTAGTGGGTCCTTTGAACCACATCTCAAACAAATGGAATAGAGACATTTTTACACTCGTTTATTTGTGTTCAAGGTGGGCAGAAATGATTCCATTAAAATCTATCTCCTCTAAAGATGTGACGGACGTATTATTACAGATATTCTCCCGTTTTGGCTTTCCGGAGAAGATAATATCGGATAGAGGAACGCAATTCATATCTAATGCCACCCAATCGGTAACTAAGTTACTAGGCATAAAACAATGTTTTACAAGTCCCTATCGACCGGCCGCAAATGGAATTTGCGAAAAATTAAATGGGGACTAAAACATATGTTATCCAAAGTGACAGCTGAAAATCCAGCCGATTGGGATATACTTCTCCCAACGGTGCTGTTCGCATACAGAGAAGTCCCACAATCAAGCACGGGGTTCTCTCCGTTTGAATTGATATATGGAGCGAACCCAAGAGGACCTCTCACGATTTACAAAGATATAATATCACAACCCGTAACCACCCAATTACCAGTTTCCACCTATGATTTGGTCACTGACACCAGAGACAAAATCATTAGATCCTGTATACTGGCCAGAACACCATTACAGGAGAAAGGTTTTAGGTACAGGCAGTACGCCAACAAAGGGGCAAAAACTATTGTATTACAACCAAATCAGGATATTTTATTATTACTACCTGACAAGAGAGATTTACTATCAACCTCTTGGCAGGGTCCATTTAAAGTTGTAAGAAGGATTTCGGAAGTTGACTACGAAATTTCTTTGAATGGAAAGTTGAAAATATTCCATGTAAATATGTTAAAACCGTACTATTCTAGAAATGACAGTGACACGAACAGGCAGACGCAGATAACAGATGACAATAACCAAACTGACAAGAATGACAACAGAAACGAAACGACAACTACCCGACTGATTGACACCACGACAAACGAAGATCTAAACGAAGCATCATTAACGACTCATTCTTGTGACAACGAAGACGACGAAAACATATCCACAGTACCGACAATATGTGATAACCACAAGTACGACCAATTTAACGACACATTAGCAACTATTAGTCTCGACGACGACGACAATGACATTGAAGACAATTTACAAACAGTAGCGTCAGTAATAAATCAGACGGACGCAGACAATACGGAAATCCCAGTACCAATCATGAACGACGACAGTACGATGAAAGACATACAAATCTCTGACACTTTGACACAACAGCAGCGACAAGACATTTTGTCTCTTCTTAACGACTATAAAACTATCTTCTCCAACAAACCTGGACAGACTGACAAAATAACACATTCAATTGTTTTGACAGATCTAACACCTATCAAATGTAGACCATATTCAATTCCTTTACATTATAGGGCAAATTTAGATAAAGAAATTTTGGACTTAGAAAAAAATAAAATAATACAGAAATCTGTGTCCCAGTACTCTTCGCCAATTGTTCTGGTGAAAAAGAAGGACCAAACCATTCGTCTATGCATATATTACAGGAAATTAAATAATATAACCACGACAGATGCTGAGCCAATGTACAGCTGTCAAGACCTCATTTTGAATATGTCTCAATCAACCTTCTTTTCTAAACTTGATTTAGCTAGAGGTTACTGGCAAGTACCACTATCTCCCTCTTCAAGGCATATAACAGCATTCCCTACACCGCTTGGGCTGTACGAATGGAGATATCTTCCGTTTGGTTTGAAGAACGCTCCCGCCACATTTGTCAGGTTAACTAGACTGTTATTGCACGGCATCAAAGACGTGCAATCATATATTGATGATATATGTGTCCATTCTTCAGACATGACTTCTCACTTACTTACACTCCAACAAGTCTTTAAACAAATCTTTCTTTTTGGACTTACTATCAAATCTTCCAAGGTTGAAATAGGCTATAAACAAATAGACTTCCTAGGTCATAGGATTTCCGAAGGCAAACTATTGACAGATGATAGAATCGTATCAAAAATTCTCAACCTACAAGTTCCAACTACAAAGAAACAGGTCAGAAGCCTGTTAGGTCTCATAAACTATTATGCCAAGTTTATACCAAACTGGGCGGAACTCACATCAGTTTTTTCTAATCTATTGACAAAAGATCATCCAGAAAAATTTTGTAAGAGTATCCGCATAAAGGATGTAATGTGCAAATTGAAATCAATTTTTTCTAACCCACCCGTATTAAGATTACCAAACATAGATATACACTTTATTCTGACCACAGATTCGAGTGCTATCGCAATTGGAGGATGCCTGATGCAAGAATATCAAGGCGTGAGACATCCAATACTCTATGTCAGCCGCAAGCTGAAAAAGGCAGAAATCCATTATGCCACAGTTGAGTTGGAGGCATTAAGTCTACTTTTTTGTATGCGTCGTTTATCTAAGTTCCTCTTAGGTTCGCATTTTGTTGTTTTAACCGATAATTCGCCACTTCTGGTACTTAAACAAGGTGTTCCAAAGAACCATCGAGTGGCAAGATGGTGTCTTCTTCTTCTTCAGGATTTCGACTTTGAAATCCGCCATATCAAGGGCACTGATAATATTATTGCTGACCTTTTATCACGGCAAACTAATGCACCAGCAGACTAACACTATGCACATTAATTATTCGCCATACAAGAAGCTGTGATATTTTAGTCTGTTGCATAGAACAGTGTACCTCTACACCTACTATAGAACTTTCATTCAGAAGTATCAACGCCCAAGTGAATAGTTTACTTATAACACTCACGAACATGAAACTTGAACCAAGTGAATGGTCTACTTATAACACTCACGAACATGAAACTTTGAGAACCCTATATTCTATTAAGCCATATTACCAATTGTTAAGGCTTTAAAAAACAATCCGAGCGATATATATATAATATCTGTGAAGTGACTTCAACCAGTGAACTGACATTCATCGTGTAACGATTAAGAACACTGCATACTCGCTATTGCAAAGAAACTTCGCAAACAACCGGAATGGAACTACGTCTATTACAACATGCAAGGGACAGCTATATGAACTGTTAAACATTGATGGCACGACACACGGACAACAGGAGGACAACACACACATCGTCGTTAGATTTAATTAATTTACTATTAGTTAATATGTATTACACTTGTATTTGATTATATATAAAATATGTCAACATTTAACTTGTATATTTTCTACCATAATATATTACAGACATTTTCACTCATAGGTGAAATATTCTTCCTATGCAATTTTCCTATTTAAGTTATAAACCATTTTTTGATTACAAGTACAAAAAGTACTTGTTACCTTAAAGGGAACATATCGCCTAATCCGTTTTTTCTAAGGGAAGTAAGACTTACCTCAACTTTATTTGTACATTTTAACAAAATACTATTTTGTATGAAAGATGTATGAATGACAGAGTGAATGAATTAAATGAGAGAGCGATATACTGAGCGGACAAATTGTACGCAAAACGTATTTATTTTAATTTGTCTGCGTCTTTCATGTAAAAATGTATTACCTGTCTAATTGTTGATACATGTTTAGTATTTAATACACTACATCTAAGCACCACTGTTTGGAATGCCCCGGTCATGCATTACACAGATTGGGTAATTCATGACAAAGGATATCCCAACTCGTGACGCTTGGAAGTAAACCACACAGTTAGCACACACTTGATACAAACTCAAAACTGAACACTAACAATTAAAATACAGTCTATTTATTATAGACAGCAACATATCAGTCAATACACTAACAAGCCAACAGGAACACACGTAGTCAGATGGGATAAAACAACAGCATAACTAAATATTCAGCAACATACAACATACGGAAGTAAAAATGTACCGAAATACACACGCAGGACAAGATTTGCAAGTGTACTTAAATAAGCCAAGACATTTGTTAAAACTCTCGTACACAGAGTTTTATATCTTGGTATCATATGGATACTTGAGAAGGGCGCGGTTGTAGAAACTGGAAAAGTCACGGAACTTCGGTCAGATAAGCATGTTTAAGAACATAGAAGAGAGAAAGACCTCTTCAGCAATCATCTTGAAGTGCTGTATGGGAGAATACATGAGTTGTTGATGCAGATGTGTAGGTTGCCAAGTTACTATCCACCAAACTACAAATACCGACTTTATGTGATCCTGTGACAGAATTAGTACAGAACTAATTACCATATAATAACCCATCAAAGCAGGGGGAGGGGGACACCTGTCACAGTCTCACGTAAGGGCGGTACCAACATAAAATTAAGAGAAAGTGGAGAAGGGATAGAACTCCAGCTAAAGGGAAAGAACCGAGTCACTCGAAGGCTCGAATAATCCAGAGCCTTCTCGAAGGACCGGTCAGTGTGTCCACGGCCCCGTGGACACCGATGGGGCCCGCCGATTGCGGGGTCCACGAGAAACTCGGAGAGAGTTACCACCCGTGTCGGATTGCGACACGTGTGGAAAGGCAGACACGGACTGGACATCGAGGAAGCAACAGGGCTTACCTTAAGGGGGACTTGATAGCTTAAAACCCAAGTGTATTTAGGGGTCTTATGCATATGTTAGATAGCTGATAGAGTTGTTGTAATAATCATGTTTATTGTAAACTCCTGTGATACGCAACTTGCGGATTGCTGGCTTGCGAAAACTCTCTTCGCCAGCTTACTGTAACATAATGATAATAAATGATGCTAGATTGTATCTGAACGGAGTTTGTTGCCTGTATGAGCCCGAATTTCATTCCCCTAGATATCTAGAACGGTGACAACTTCTCACATACATACACTTTTCTTCATTAAATTAATGTGTTATTAATTTTTAGAAGCTAGAGTTGTTTAGTACGTTGTTTTGGGGAAGTGTGAGAGGAGGCATGATCCAGAGGTGAGAGAGGGAGAGAGAAAGAGGTATCCTGAGACTGACGGAGTGCTGTGGGCGGAATCTAGTGGATTCTGCAGAATAATGATATGGGGTTAAAAATAATGTGGGTGTTGATTCCCCTCACTCCAGGGACGACACAATAAAGAAATACACGACAGAGGATAATGTTGCCCTCTTCATAAATGTGTTCGTATTTCCTGATGCCAAGCTCTGTCAATTACAGCAAAACCTTCAGCACGAAGTAATTGATGTGAAATGCAATGCTGAACTGAGATGTGAATTTCTGGAGCTGCCTGCTTTACCTTCAGCTGATCATATGATTTCATTCTGGCGACTATTGCCTGTCGAACAATTTGAACACTTGTGTTCATTCGCCCAGAGATACATTTGTCGTTTTGCTTCGACATACAGATGGGAGCAGTCATTTTCCGCAACGATCGTTATATATATATAAAAAAAAAAAAATAAGCAACTTTCCAGACTCACCGACAGTAACCTAGCTGCGCGTATGACTTTGGGCACGACAGATTTGTGCCCAGACATTGATAAACTGTCATCTGAACTTAAGTAACTGGTTATGAAGAACAGTTTCAATTGTAAATTAATTACAATAATAGCGATTTTCGAAAATGATTTAAAATGCTTAGTTAAATGAACTTTTGATTTTAAACCAAAAAATGACCGCAGTGTATGACTGACACCGCCTACCTTTACAGGTTTAGAATTTTGTTAACGAAAGGTAAGAAAGTTAAGAATGATATTGCACGACTTTTATATATAATTTTATAACGTTGTGGCCCGCTTAACTACCGAAAATAGTAGATAATACCCTCTGCTTGAAAAGCTTGGGAACTACTGATCTATTGCGTTTATTCTCCCACAACATCTCGATTGCAAGCCTTTCGGAATCCTTTTGACTCTTGGCGTTAATGATCATGGTGATCAGGACCACGTTTAATTCACGAGCCACTGTTAGCTTATCGCTGACAGGAACCCAATGTAGCTCCGATCAGACACCAACCTGTCAATGTGTCAGGTCTGTTCAGTTGACAACAGTCCGGCTGTAGAGAGGATCACACTGGGAGATACCTTCGACAGAACTTTGCACGCGTGGCATGTTGTTTGTTATTGTTTGAGGCATCTTAGTCGCAGTATGAGACTTCCTGCCCATTGTGGTCCACCGATGCCCACCAATCAGTGATTTGGAATTCTTTTTTGTCACTTCAGATGACAGCCTCTGTTGGGGGTCATGGGCAGATCAGTTGCAACCACTGCACTTTAATCTTAATGAAAATACAGTACGAGAACCAAAGATGGTAATGGGTGCACAAATATGCTTGCTTCATTAAAGCACATGCGTGCCTGTCAAACAATAAGAAATACAAATTAATTTGCCGAGTACATTAAATCTGATAATAGCAGAGTCGTGTTTCCAGTCCTGTGAAATAATCTGGTTGCAATATATTTATTAACACGCAAAATTACGTCTTGCCCAAAGCTTGATATTTTCTACTGTTATATGTAGTTGTTGAATCTGCAAAGAAATTGATGCAGCGGTCGTGAAATCAGGCACGTATAATTTATGTGTAATTAAATAAATTCAAAATGTTCATATTCTATAAAACCATAAATTAATATAGTTGTTTCCCTTGCACAAAATTCACAATATGTGTATTATATGGAAGGGAAACAACTATATATATATATATATATATATATATATATATATATATATATATATATATATATATATATATATATATATATAGGCGTGTCCCTTTGATGCAATATTGAGATGACATTCTGCAATTGTTCACGTTATTTCTTTGCATACGGTATTGTAGGTGATAACAATGAATATACGCTATTTGTTTGTGTTTTTGTTTCACTCGCTCGTTTTGAACTCAAGCGTAGTTCATAACATACCTTCTAATAGTGATGGGCTGAATGGTGCGTGTGAATTAGCTTTCACTATTAACAATGTCCCTCGCCATTAGGCGAACTCACTCCGAATTCAGGGGGTACTTGTAATTTACGTCCCCAAGTCAAGGACGAGAGGTCAACATTTTAGTCCAACTTTTCGATGTAGGGGTTGAACCCCTTACCTCGGCATCAGCACACCGGATGGTTAAGAACACGCGTTCCTTTCCATACGGCCATGCCGACCTCTACCCGTTAATAATTCTATACTACATCATCATCATCATCAAGTGCCGTGCCGGCTGGCGTAGGCGTTCATGGCTCTCCACAGATCTCGGTCTTTGGTGTTCTGGATCAACTCTGCTGATGATATTCCTCCATGCCACCGTCTCAGTCCGTCCAGCATCATTTCTCTTGGTCTGCCTCTGTCTCTCTTCCCCTCGATCTTTCCAGTTGTCACGATGTTCTCCAATGCCTCTCTTCTCATCACATGACCAAAAAAAGATGTTTGTCTCTTTCTTATTGTTGTATATAGTGTTCTAGTTTCATTAGCCTCTTTCAGGCAATCGTTGTTAGTTACTCTGGCAGTCCAAGGAATTCGCAACATTCGTCTTAAAAACCACATCTCTGTTGCTTCTAAGTTCTTCCTAATTTGTTCATTTACATTCCAAGATTCGCTGCCATACAGCAAAACTGGTTCTATATAGCATTTTAGTACACTCTTTCTTACATTCATTGATAGCGACTTATTGCATAAGATACTCTTCATTTTCTGAAATGCTGTCTTTGCCTGCCCTATTCTGCTCTTAATCTCTGTTGTACATCTTCCATCTGATGTTATAAGTGCCCCTAGGTATTTAAAATTATCCACTTGGTTGAGAATTTCCCCTTCTATTTCTATGTCACATTTTGGCGTCCCCATTTTCTTTGATATCACCATTGTTACTGTTTTCTTGATATTCAAGGACAGTCCTTTCTGTGCACTCTCTGTTACTACACTGTCTAACAATTGTTGTAGGCCTGTTGCATTATCCGCTACCAATACTGTGTCATCTGCATAGCGTATATTGTTTATATTATATCCTCCGATTAGTATTCCTGGCTTCTCTTTGATCTCTCTCATTATTACTTCGCTATACAGGGAGAAGAGATCTGGTGACAAGACACACCCCTGTCGTACTCCTAGCTTTATCTGTTCGTAACTACCCTCTTTATTTCCCATTTTAATTGCTGCTACTTGGTTCCAGTATATATTCTTTATTATTCTTAAATCTTTCCCATCAATGTTGATATCTTCCAACATTTTAATCAGCTCATCATGTTTTACTTTATCAAATGCCTTAGTATAATCTATGAAGCATAAATATATGTCTGTTTCTCTATTGATCTTTCTATTAGTGTTCGTAATATATATATATTGCATTGTTTGTACCCTTTCCTTCCATAAAACCATACTGTTCTTCACTAATTTCCATTTTTATTTTCTTTCTTGTTCTTCTCATTATAATTCTGAGTAGAAGCTTAGTGACATGGTTTATGAGGTTAATTGTACGAAAATCTTCACAATCAATTGCTCCTGGTCTTTTTGGTATAGCTATAAATACAGATTTCAGCATATCACTGGGTAAATATCCACTACTGTAAATATCATTCAACATTTTGGTTAATATATCTACTCCAAATTCTCCCAACACTTCTAATTCTTCTATTGTGATTTCATCTGGCCCAGCTGTTTTTCCTTTCTTCATATGTTTCATAGCATCAGCGACTTCTTCTTTTAGAATAGGTGGGCCTTCTAAGTTACTTTCTTCTGTTAATTCTTCCCTTTCTCCATTATATAATTCTCATATATACTCATTCCACCTCTTCATTATAGCACCTTCCTCCAATAAAGTCTGTCCTGTTTTTGATTTCAAACACCCTGTATTTATTCTTATTTTTCTTCCTGTGAGCTCGCTGATTTGTCTGTACATACTTTTTTTTATCTTTAATGGAATTTAATTCAATTTTTCTGCATTGCTCATTTAACCAACTTTCTTTTGCCTTCACACATTTATCTCTTATTTCTTTATTTATCTTAGCATACTCTTGTTTGTCATTTTTATTCTGTTTCCTTTTGTCCATCAACCTTAAGATTTCTTCATTCATCCATTTTTTCTTAGCTTTTTGGCTTCTCTCCGGTAATATTTCTTTGCTAGTTTGATGAATGGAGTCCCTTAACATTTCCCATTGTTCATCTATACTCTGTATTTTAGCTATTGCATTGTACCTATTTTTCACAGTCACTCTGTATTGTTCTTGAATTTCTTTATCTACTTTCAGAACCTCTTTATTAAGTCTCAAGTTTTTAACCATTTTTTCCCCTCTCTTTAATCTTACTTTTATTTGTCCACATAGTGGTACATGATCACTGTTACCGTCAGCACCAGGCATTGTCTTTACATTAATTAATGCATTTCTAAATCTTTTATTAATAAGTATGTAGTCAATTTGGTTGCGTATTTTCATATCAGGGCTTTTCCATGTGTATAGTCGTCTTTTATGGTGTTTAAACCATGTGTTTCCAATTATCATATCATTAATATTTGCCCATTCTATTAGTTTCTCTCCTCTTTCATTTCTTGTACCTAAACCGTAATTCCCCACTATATCCTCTATTTTTCCCTTTCCTACTTTTGCATTAAAATCCCCCAGTATTATTTTTATTTCTTGTGATCCAATTTGGGCTATTGCCATTTCAACTTCATCGTAAAAGTTTTGTATATCTTCATCACTACTGTTTGTTGTTGGTGCATATACTTGTATAATATTTATATCTATTGGTTTGCCTTTGATTTTGACCATTATAACTCTATCTGAAATGCACCAGTATCCAGTCATAGATTTGGCTGTATTTTCATGAAATATTATTCCTACACCTTTTTCATGTGTGTCCCCTCCAGAATAAATTATTGTGTGTTTGTCGGTTATAATTTTGCCAGATCCCTTCCATCTCATCTCACTTATGCCTAGTATATTCATTTTCATGTTTTCCATTCCTCTTAGAACATTGTTTAACTTTCCTAGCTCATTTAATGTCCTAACATTCCACGTTCCTACTCTAAATTTATTTAGTTTAGTTATTGTTTTAGTTTTGCCATCAGTAGCTGGATGACGGTCTGGTGTCACCTGTGGCTCATGACTGTCCCTACCGGACGAGGATGTCCTAAGACAGCCATTAACGTCGTTCACTATTTCTGAAATGTGTGTCGCCATGAAATCTTGGGAAGATAATGTGGTGGTTTCCCCTTGCCTTCCACATTCACACGGTGGTCTTTTAACTCTGCCTTTGACAGCCATTTCCGACTGTCAGGACAAGTGAGTGCCCTGCTCTGCTCAGCTGCAGAGTTGTCCACTTATTCCGGTGGATACTCGGTCCCCAGAGCTGTGTTAGCCACACCGTGGTGTGTTTCCATCCTCTACCGCGGGGAGGTGCAGTTGGGATTTTCCCTTCCTAAAGTTATGGTCTATGACCAAAACTCTCCAGTACTTTTAGAGGATACTACATGGCCAATACTTTTTTCGGGGTGGGTGGGGGAGGGGAGGAGGGGGTCGACATCATAATTATTCGGGACATTTACACATATGCCCTGACAGCCACCAAGATTTAACATCCTATAGCGATCTGATTAAACATCTCTACTCTCTTCTTTGTGAAAAATCTCTCCAGTTATGGATACACTTTCTGTTCACTTGCATTCGCTTTCTTATCTCAGAGAGCGTTTATCACATCAATGTGTGTTGAAGTGATGCATACAATCTGCACTCTTGAAACTTGGACAATGAATGAGTAGGCAAGCTGAAAAACATTATATGGCAGTGAAAATGTGGTTTCTGCGGAAAATGCAAAGAATACCATGGACAGACAGAAAATCAACGAGCCAGTCCTACAAGGACATAATGAAAAGCTTCAACTGACTAGAGTAATTAGATGTAGACCAGAGGTTCCCAAACCACCGCCCGCGGGCCACTTGTGGCCCGCCAGCTGCCTGAAAGTGGCACGCGAGATAAGGCGCTGAAAAGACTCAGTTCAGACAGTTTCTATCAGACCTGAACGAGGAATGCGGTGAGCTACTGTTACACTGTGATGTCAGATGGCTATCTAAAGGGAAAGTTCTGTCACGTTTCTGGGCACTGAAACATAGTACCTATCTGTTTCTATCTGAAATAAATGAATTGCCTACAGAACGGGAATGTCTGCTGAACGATTACTGGCTTAATGACCTGCCATTTTTGTTGGACATCACGTCTCATTTAAACTCTTTAAATGCGAGGATCCAGGAAAAGAAAAACACAAAAACTATTCACAAATTTATGGGATGGCAATGATTAATTTAATATGAGACTACGACTGTTTATCGGACAGCTGACTGAAGGGACTTTAGAGGCGTTTCCAACTCTGAAGACGCTTGTGGTGGAAAATAAATGTGACTTGTTACAGTGCAAAGTGACAGTTGAAAGTCTTCTGGATATCTTTCAGTCGCGATTTCCTAATGCCAAGCTCTGTCAATTACAGCAAAACCTTCAGCACGAAGTAATTGATTTGAAATGCAATGCTGAACTGAGATGTAAATTTCTGGAGTTGCCTGTTTCACATTCAGCTGATCATATGATTTCATTCTGGCGACTATTGCCTGTACGAACAATTTGAACACTTGCGTTCATTCGACCAGAGATACATTTGTCGCTTTGCTTCGACATACAGATGCGAGCAGTCATTTTCCACAACGATCGTTATAAAAAAAAAAAAAAAAACAAGCAACTTTCCAGACTCCCCGACAGTAACCTAGCTGCGCTTATGACTTTGGGCACGACAGATTTGTGCCCAGACATTGATAAACTGTCATCTGAACTTAAATAACTGGTTACGAAGAACAGTTACAATTGTAAATTAATTACAATAATAGCGATTTTCGAAACTGATTTAAAATGTATTGTTAAATGAACTTTTGATTTTAAACCAAACAATGACCGCAGTGTGTGACTGATACTCATTGCCTTTAAAGTTTAAGATTTTTTTTGACGAAAGGTAAGAAAGGTAAGAATGAAATTGCACGAATTTAATAATTTTATAACGTATTGGCCCGCTTAACTACCGAAAATAGTAGATATGGCCCTCTGCTTGAAAAGCTTGGGAACTACTGCTGTAGATCATTAATAGGATATGCAATTTAATAAATATGTTAGCTGATTATTACACTGCTGTTCAATAGGCGAATGCTAACCAATATTTAAATAAATGGTTCATCCTCCAGTCATTGCCTATATACACAGTCCTAATTCATCATCATCATCATCATCATCATCATCATCATCATCATCATCATCATCATCATCATCATCATCATCATCATCAATCATCAATCATCAATCATCAATCATCATCATCATCATCATCATCATCATCATCATCATCATCATCATCAATCATCATCATCATCATCATCATCATCAATCATCATCATCATCAATCATCATCATCATCATCAATCATCATCATCATCATCATCATCATCATCATCATCATCATCATCATCATCATCATCATTATCATCATCATCATCATCATCATCATCATCAATCATCATCATCATCAATCATCATCATCAATCATCATCATCAATCATCATCATCATCAATCATCATCAACATCAATCATTATCATCATCATCAATCATTATCATCATCATCAATCATCATCATCATCAATCATCATCATCATCAATCATCATCATCATCATCAATCATCATCATCATCAATCATCATCATCATCAATCATCATCATCATCATCATCAATCATCATCATCATCATCAATCATCATCATCATCATTATCATCATCATCAATCATCATCATCATCATCAATCATCATCATCATCATCAATCATCATCATCATTATCAATCATCATCATCATCATCAATCATCATCATCATCATCATCAATCATCATCATCATCAATCATCATCATCATCAATCATCATCATCATCAATCATCATCATCAATCATCATCATCAATCATCATCAATCATCATCAATCATCAATCATCATCATCATCATCAATCATCATCATCATCAATCATCATCAATCATCATCATCATCAATCATCATCATCATCATCAATCATCATCATCAATCATCATCATCAATCATCATCATCATCATCATCATCATCAATCATCATCATCATCATCATCATCATCATCATCAATCATCATCATCATCAATCATCATCATCATCAATCATCATCATCATCAATCATCATCATCATCAATCATCATCATCATCAATCATCATCATCATCAATCATCATCATCAATCATCATCATCATCAATCATCAATCATCATCATCAATCATCATCATCATCAATCATCATCATCATCAATCATCATCATCATCATCAATCATCATCATCATCCATCATCATCCATCATCCATCATCATCCATCATCCGTCATCCGTCAATCGTCAATCGTCGTCGTCGTCATCGTCATCGTCATCATCATCATCATTATCATCATCATCATCATCATCATCATCATCACCATTGTATTGAGCAGTGGTTCTCAACCTTTTTTGCCCATCACCCCTTCACCATATGTTCAGAATGTCATTCCCCCTCCTCCCTATAAATCCCCCCACGCCCCTACACAGTATACATAAAAATGGAAGCTAAAGTTAATACAACATACTAGCACAAGTCTAGACGCCTGCATAAAGTGTGATTTGCGGGTCTAATTACGTTTTAATACGAATTTCCGAATATCGAGAAGTACAGAACTGTAAAGTATTGAGGGGAAAACAATATTCAAGTAATCTGTTCTTGTATTAACGTGATCTTGAAATAATTTTAATCCCCCCCCCCCGGAAACCCTAAATCCCCCCCCCCCTAAGGGAGGGGAATTCCCCACCGGTTGAGAACCACTGGCGTAGAGGGTCCATTGCAGAACGTGGCTCTCATCGCCGCCCGCCAAAAAAGAGTCTCGATGGTTCAAGTACAGAACCGTAAAGTAGTGAGGGAAAAACAATATTCAAGTAATCTGTTCGTGGATTAACGTGATCTTGAAATAATATTAATTTCCTCACCTCCCCCCGGAAACCCTAAACCCCTAACCAGGAGGGCCCATTGCAGAACGTGGCTCTCATCGCCGCCCGCCAAAAAAGAGTCTCGATGGTTCTAGGCAGCTCCCCTGTATCTTGCAGTTTTATGCCCAAGGTGGCTTCAATGTCCCGTGTCCATCGTCGTGCATATCTACCCCTACCTCTTCGTCCAGGAACAATGCCTTCCATGACGGCTTGTAGAATTTCGGTACTTTTATTCTTCTTGGTCAACCCACTAGTCTTCGATGTTCAGATCTTGTAGAATTTCAGTAGTTTTTTTTTCTTGGTCCTCCCACTCGTCTTTGATATTCAGATCTTGTAGAATTTCAGTAGTTTTCTTCTTTGTTTTCCCATTCGTCTTCGATGTTCAGCTAGTTTAGAATTTCAGTAGTTTTCTTCTTCTTCGTCCTCCCACTCGTCTTTGGTGTTCCGATCTTGTCCAATTTCAGTAGTTTCCTTCTTCTTGGTCTCCCCTTCCCCCCACTCGTCTTATATGTTCAGATCTTCTACAATTTCAGGAGTTTTCTTCCTCTTGGTTCTCCCTCTCGTCTTCGATTTTCCGATCTTGTCCAATTTCAGTAGTTTCCTTCTTATCGGTACCCCCCCCCCCCCCTCCCCACTCGTCTTCGATGTTCAGATCTGGTATCATTTCAGTAGTTGCCTTATTCTTGGTCCACTCACTCGTCTTCGATGGTCAAATCTGGAAGAATTTCAGTAGTTTTCTTCTTCTTTGTCCACGAGCAAGCGCTCTTATCCAGAATGTTTCTGCAACATCTAAGCGTTCAGTCTATAAATCATTAACAAGAATATTACAAACTGAATACTGACTGGAATTTAGCGTTGATGATGGCAAGAGTTTCTGGTGACTTCTCGTAACGATCCGCGTGCTGGAACTGCAGAACCTGCTTCATGGCTTCCTTTGAGTACCCTGTGGATGGTCCAGGACAGAAGCATAAGTTTAGTCTCTGAATATCTGTTTGCAGTGGACACGTCCGATTATTTAGTGCGAAGAATGCTTCAAAATGTGAACATGTTATCTTATTTAGCACGAAGACTGCTTCAAAATATGAACATGTTACTTTATTTAGTGTGAAGAATGATTCAGAATGGGGACATATTTTATTTAGCGCGATGACTGCTTCATAACGTGAACATGTTACTTTATGTAGTGTGAAGAATGCTTTAGAATGTGACATGTTATTTTATTTAATGCGAAAACTGCTTCAAAATGTGAACATGTTACTAAACCATGCTTTGTAACCATCCATAAACCTATTCTGAGTCTCCCCGGAGAAGTGGTTAAGCGCTCTGCCTCGCGTTTTGAATATCGTGAGTTCGTTCCCAGGACTGGCCGAGTGGCTAGAACGCCGGACTCTCCTTCGGGAGACCTGGGTTCGATCCCTCGGTAAGGTGAGGGATTATTTTTTCTGTCGGGGAAAAAAGAAAATCCTAACCTGTACAGATAGCGGCTACTGCACTAGATAGGCGGCCTTAATTCCTCACGCTCAAAGACCCCTCTGCCATACACCGCAAAGTACTATATTGGCAGTAAATGACAGTTTGACAGTTCCCCAGAATGTGTCATTCACAGCACGAGTGCAGTATTTCCGGAGACCCCTGGGGGTCATAGCTGGAACTACAGTGTTCTTGCGTTCGGCAGGCGGCGTGCCGTTCAGCTAAGAGAGACCCATACAGTTTAGGTAACATCCATTACAATAAAGTCAACCATCTCGCCTTCAGTACTTTCATGAACATATTCTTTTGATACTAGTGTGGTGGATTCCCCTTGATTCCGAATTTGCAGTAATAGAAGTCAAATATTCGTTCAGCAATTGTTATCCGAACCTTTGTACCGGGTGAATGTAAAGTCTCTCTACACTTTGTATGTAGAACACATTTGAAAAATGCTTTCTTCCGTTGATAACACCATTCTGTTTCGAGTGCAAAGAATTACTCCTGCAGATCATAGCCATGCGCTGCATATTGCTTCACGATGGGCACATTGTTTGAGGCCATCATGCACTTAATTTTTCTCAAAATTTTACTTTCCACTGTCTACCATCTACTGCCTATACAGTACCTTGCGATTCAGGGCAAGGGGTCTTGAGCCTGAGCAGTTAAAGCCGTATGGTTAGTGCAGTCACCGCTAACTGTAAAGGTTAGGATATGCTTTTTTCCCCGATAGAAAACAATCCACACCTTACCGAGGATTTGAACACTGGTCTCCAGAGGGGGAGAATATGGCATTCTAGACACTCGGCAAGCCGCTCCTCTAATAATAATAATAATAATAATAATAATAATAATAATAATAATATTAATAATAATAATAAAATAAAAATGAAAAACACCACAAAATTTGGAATGTGTGGCTTATCCTTCGGTACAGATGCGAATGCCGGGCAATGAGCAATGAATTGACAGGGAAACTGGGGTAATTGTTTGACCGAAGAATGTTGAGAATATCGAATACAGAAATGAAAACAAGCATGGCCCGAATGGATAAAAGCGCAAGTTCTTAAACATCCGTTTGCTGACAGGTTTAACACCTACACCAGTCAGTTGGACTTAAATGTTGACTTCTAGTCCTTGAATTTGAGTCGTAAATTACAAGTACCTCAGAAGTCAAAGTGGGTTTGCCTGATGGTGAGGGACACTGGTATTAAGGAAAGCTAATCCACACGCAAAAACCGATCAAGTGCTCTAGAAGTAATAGCACGCATATGTACTATGCTTGAGTTCAAAGCGAACCAACAAAAAAAAATGTATCGACAGCTGTGGATGTCACTACAAATTCATAAAATCCATAAGGGAAAGACATATTTATGGGGCATATCAACAGATGTAAACAATAAGCCATCCAGATAGTTACCTCTTTGCCTTTCCCTTGTGTTCCCCCTTCCCCTCAATTTTGCCAGTTGTCATCAAGTTCTTCAGTTTATTTGTTTCTAATTTCGTGCATATATGTTTCCAGGTGACTTCATACTTCTCAATGCATTATATCTCAGATAATAAGTATTTTAACCCACTGATTCCAATTGTTACTTTACATTTCTATACATATTCGTCATTGTTATTTTTAACACTCGTTCTCGTGCAATCATTAACTACTTTAGGTTAAAAATAGTTACAGCGACATCCGCATGTGGGCAGAAAGGGTTACTGAAGAAACGATTACCTTTGTCTCTGTCTTTGGGGAAAGGGAAGTCATGGCTTCCGTCCAGCAGACTCAACATGGGAGGCAACAACTGCTGAACATCTTCGTGGTCGAGGTAGTATCCGAACTTCACCAGGTGGTACAGAAGCCGCAGCACCTAGAAGAGGGAGGCACATACACGGGGTTGATTGCGATTCTTGTAGGCCTCTCAGACATGACCGTGATATAGTAGCTTGAATAAGTTAGAGAACTCAATAACAAACATTCAATTTGCAGCTGGTAGATGCACCTGTTAATAAATTTTCGCCCTCTGAAGGCTGGATGGCTTCTGGACAGATACACTTAGCGATGTCCATAAGAAAAATGTATGATCATAAACATCTGGAAGGCGTCTATTCACAACAGGAGAACAACGGCCGGGGCAGGCCTTACTCTTCAGAGTGTCAGGAAGGTAGAGGGGCAGAAACATTCGGCGAGGGGGGACCACTTCTGATGATCAGAAACCTCCTGTGGTGCTGGCTCTGCAAGTTTTTGACCACTGTTGCAGTCTTCTCGTGTATATTTGTGTCCTCTTTGGTTTGGTCAACATTTGTCTCTTCTTCCTGGAACCATAATCATCATCATATAGGTAGGTCCTCATGGCCGAATGGGTAAGAAAGCGTGTTCTTAAACATACATTGTGCTGATGCCGAGGTAAGATGTTCAACCCCTACACGGACAGTTAGACTAACTGTTGACCTGTCGTCCTTGACTTGGGGACGTAAATTACAAGTACCTCTGAAGTCTAAGTGGGTTCGCCTTATGGCGAAGGACACTGTTGATAGGGAAAGCTAATCCACACGCAAATTTCAGTCCATACCTACTGAAAATAGTATGTATGGACTACGCTTGAGTTTGAAGCGAGCGAGCGCAAAAAATAATATTATCATATAGCAGATCATTTTTGTAGAAAGTCGCTCTCATCACGACAATCGGAAAATTATCTCGGTCAGTTGCCTTCTCGCCTGCATCATACACCCTCATGCCCAAGAAGTCTATAATGACCAGTGCTCACCTTTGAGCTGGTCCACTTCTCTTTCCAGGAACCATGTCTTCCGTCACTATTCTCTCCAAGCGACCTTGTCGCAAAATATAGCCAAAGTGTTCAGTTCCTGAGACATTATGCAGTTGATCAGCCTGCTCCTTCGATGTTCAGATTTTATAGAATGTCAGTATTTATTTTTTTATGTGTCCACACTATTCTAAGAATGTTTCTGTAAACTTAAGCTCAATAGCCCCAATGTTCTTCTTTTGCGATTGTGAAATGGTCCATGACTCACATTCAAATGTTGCTACGGAAAGATGCATCTTCTAAACAATTGTATTTGAACTTGTTTGCAGGTGTTGTGCTATAGGCTTAGGAGTCATACCTTCGATCAATGTTCTTTCTCAGCCGCTGTGCCGTTCAATCTCGGTAATTCTAGTTATGTCATGTCACGACAATTAACCCAGTAATTCTAGTTATGTCATGTCAAGACAATGAACTCAGTAATTCTAGTTATGTCATGTCACGACAATGAACCCAGTAATTCTAGTTATGTCATGTCAAGACAATGAACTCAGTAATTCTAGTTATGTCATGTCACGACAATGAACTCAGTAATTCTAGTTATGTCATGTCACGACAATGAACTCAGTAATTCTAGTTATGTCATGTCACGACAATGAACTCAGTAATTCTAGTTATGTCATGTCACGACAATGAACTCAGTAATTCTAGTTATGTCATGTCAAGACAATGAACTCAGTAATTCTAGTTATGTCATGTCAAGACAATGAACTCAGTAATTCTAGTTATGTCATGTCAAGACAATGAACTCAGTAATTCTAGTTATGTCATGTCACGACAATGAACTCAGTAATTCTAGTTATGTCATGTCACGACAATGAACTCAGTAATTCTAGTTATGTCATGTCAAGACAATGAACTCAGTAATTCTAGTTATGTCATGTCACGACAATGAACTCAGTAATTCTAGTTATGTCATGTCAAGACAATGAACTCAGTAATTCTAGTTATGTCATGTCACGACAATGAACTCAGTAATTCTAGTTATGTCATGTCAAGACAATGAACTCAGTAATTCTAGTTATGTCATGTCAAGACAATGAACTCAGTAATTCTAGTTATGTCATGTCAAGACAATGAACTCAGTAATTCTAGTTATGTCATGTCAAGACAATGAACTCAGTAATTCTAGTTATGTCATGTCAAGACAATTAACTCAGTAATTCTAGTTATGTCATGTCAAGACAATGAACTCAGTAATTCTAGTTATGTCATGTCACGACAATGAACTCAATAATTCTAGTTATGTCATGTCAAGACAATGAACTCAGTAATTCTAGTTATGTCATGTCAAGACAATGAACTCAGTAATTCTAGTTATGTCATGTCACGACAATGAACTCAGTAATTCTAGTTATGTCATGTCAAGACAATGAACTCAGTAATTCTAGTTATGTCATGTCACGACAATGAACTCAGTAATTCTAGTTATGTCATGTCAAGACAATGAACTCAGTAATTCTAGTTATGTCATGTCAAGACAATGAACTCAGTAATTCTAGTTATGTCATGTCAAGACAATGAACTCAATAATTCTAGTTATGTCATGTCAAGACAATGAACTCAGTAATTCTAGTTATGTCATGTCACGACAATGAACTCAGTAATTCTAGTTATGTCATGTCACGACAATGAACTCAGTAATTCTAGTTATGTCATGTCATGACAATGAACTCAGTAATTCTAGTTATGTCATGTCACGACAATGAACTCAGTAATTCTAGTTATGTCATGTCACGACAATGAACTCAGTAATTCTAGTTATGTCATGTCACGACAATGAACTCAGTAATTCTAGTTATGTCATGTCACGACAATGAACTCAGTAATTCTAGTTATGTCATGTCACGACAATGAACTCAGTAATTCTAGTTATGTCATGTCACGACAATGAACTCAGTAATTCTAGTTATGTCATGTCACGACAATGAACTCAGTAATTCTAGTTATGTCATGTCACGACAATGAACTCAGTAATTCTAGTTATGTCATGTCACGACAATAAACTACCAAATATCTGAGGAGGAAACACAATCCTCGACCTAATCCCACCCAGTCCGTATGCGCTGTTCTAATCATGACCTGACTACATAAAGTACGCCTCTCCGCAGAAATGAAAATACAGTACCGGTCTTAAACAACCCGCAGGTTTATGAGCTTGCAGAGGGGAAGGAACAGTCTGCAACAAAGTATCCGAGGAGATGGTACCTGGTCGGGGAAAAATTCTCTGCATCAACCTGGCTTCGATAGATGCGACCTTTTCAAGGTTCAAAGTTCAAACATACTGAAGTAACCCGACTTTAAGCCCACTCCTCCAGGAGATCCGCTAGCCACCTCAAGCATTGAACCAAATATAGCCTTAAAAAACATACATAAGTTCCACAATTATTATCTTCCACAGACAATATACTAGTCAGTGCAAACTGGTAGTACCTGCTCAATCAACATATTGTGACCGATGTCACAGGCCACCATGCAGTTATTTTGTCCCAGAAACTCCGCTATCCAGTCCCGCAGCACCGGGAAAATGGCCACAAGCTCCTTGACCACCTGGTGAAAATAAGAAAATTGTTTGTCAATTTCATCTACTGAAGATCTGATTACATTATTTAACCAATGTCGACGTGACCTGGAGGTCTGGCCATTCAGCCAACACACACCAATCAACCAACTAACCAACCAGCCAATCAATTAGCCAATTAACCAACCAACCAAGCACCCAGATAGTCAATAAACCAACTAATCCACCTACCAACTTGCCAGCCAGTCAACCAATTAATTCATCAGCCAGCCAACCCTCCGATCAGACATCCATCCTATCAGTCAAACAAACAGCCAAACAGTCTTCCGTCTGGCATTAGGGTTTGAATTTAGAGACTTGAAAATCACTGAAACCTTAATGGGGAAACATTACATGCGGGTGTACGGGGGAATGAACAGGCTGATAGGCTAGCACGGAATGCACCTCTTGGTGGAATTTTGCCTATGAACAAGGGGGAGGTGGTCGTGCGCTTGTGGGACCAGGTGGAGAAGGCGAAGGAACAGATTGAGAACCCATATTTGGAAATAATGAGATTGCGGGGGGATCGGCAGAGGTTCTGGAAGAATCTCAAAACTGAGAGGGAAGACCACGAGAACTTTTAATCAGATGGCGGTGGGAACGATTAGTAGTATGACTCTTCACTGGCTGTTGAACGAGGGACGGAGCACGTATGGGAATGTCCTGAGTGCAGTGATGTCGGTTCTTGACTCAACTCAACTCAACTCATTACACCCTAGAACTAATCTCAGTTACACAGTATGTGCAGTGCTGAATCTTGACCTGGGAACATTCTAAGTTGCCTCTCCCTTGGTGTGAAGTTCCCCTCCTTGATGTGAAGTTCCAGTTGTCCATATCGCGTGAGTGTCTAGGCTTGGAGAATCGGGAGAAGCTGCAGCACAGTTCGGGAGGAGATTGTGCTGTGGTGCTGGGTGGGAAGGAAAGGCTCCACACCGACGCCACTCCAATAGATGCAAGCAATTTCCGGGGTTCATGCCACCTCAACGCCAAAACTCAGACTTCAGAGTTAAAACTCGCAGTCTTTTAGACGATGCACACAAAGTAATAACAACAATGACAATTTACCAAACAAGCAACTATCCATCCAAACAAGCAACTATCCATCCAAACAAGCAACAAAACTAACCAACCAATCAAACAAGCAATAAAACTAACCAACCAAACAATCAACCAACAAAACCAACCAACCAACTAAACAAGCAACAAAACGGCTCCAATCACCCCATCGGACGATATAAAAATTTGACATGACTATTTTATAATTGAGCAAGTCGTACATGAAACAAATGAATACTTTGAGGTGGCATGGCACGTGATGAAGATGATGATGAAGATGATGATGATGATGATGATGATGATGATGATGATTCTATAATCAATGAACTTGTACTCACAAAGTCGCCCTGACTCTTCTCCTCATCTTTGGAGCCCACGTAGTCGTAGACAAAACAAATGTTTGGGTGGTCAAGAACACTGTAATTGTTACCCACGTCCACGAACAAACCTGTTAAATACAGAACAACAATAAAACCATATTATAGATGAAATAGGAAATATGGTATCAAGGATCGACACCGTTGTAATTGGAACATTCCTTCTCCTTCTGTAGCAGCCAAGGAAGAGGTCCATGTTGACGGTACTGATGGCATTGTGACTAAACTTTCGGCCGCATTTCTCTCTACGGGATGAGTGTATTCCAGTCCCACTGCTCGCTTCCCACTGAATCAGTCTCTTAAAGTGTGTGCCCTTTGTTTAAAGCCCTATTATATAATACACTGCCATAACCGCCCGTACCGCAGTAACACGGCTTATTTCCTTCTCTGATAAATTAAAATTAAGAGGGATTAGAACCACGGTCTTCTGATATATAAGCCTGATATCCAAACCACTAGGTCATTTGTTTCACGTGCCTTTCGCTTCATACTTTAGGTACGTCACTACACAACTGAAGGGTGGAAGGGGTGGAGGTGGGGGTTGAGGTCTCCGTGGCCAAGTGGTAAAACTGCATGCCTCAAGTTGTGGGTTCGTTGTGAGACCCCGTCATTGGGTTCACAAGTGCATTTATTTTCAGAGACTCCTAGAGGGTTGTGCTCTGCGCAACGCTTTCGGAAGTCCCTTCTGGGGAAAGATACCCAGCTAATTTTGATAAAACCCGGTGCAATTAAGTTGATACCCCCGTCATAACCTTTTTTATTTTTTTTAAATAGACTATCTGGTTCACACTCTAGGTAGAGCTTAGCCCATTAGCTAAATAGGCCAGGTATAACCTCTAGCCTCTTAGTGCATTTAGCCTATTGTGTTAGTGGGGAAGTTCGTGATAAGAGTTACAGCTCCGCTAGATGTGATACGGAAGGTTTCCCTTCGGCTATGTGCTCTAAATGAAATTTGTTCACGTAACAATATGTGTTGCGTTGTTTGGATATGTCCCAAAGTTGTGGCAGATTCCCCGTGTTTACAAAACCTCTGTCGCAGAAGGAAACCCCATTGTGTGGATTGTGGACAACATGTGGTCGACTTGCTAAAGAAGCTAGGTATAATCCCATATGAATGTTTACTTAAGCATCCAAGGAACAGGCACAACAACCACGCAACCGCCACCATGGTGTTACCATCAACATACAACGGCAATGATGTTTGGTGTAAGTAGCGTCTACATTTACCTCTATATTTCAAGGTAGCTGCTGTAGCGTAGATGAGTCGAATACTCACCTGGGTCAGACACCCTAAAGCACCTGGGTCGACTCATCATCATCATCATCATCATGCAATGGGTATCAGACAATTATCTGAGAGTTAAGGCAGCTGGAGTGTAATTTGGTTAGGGAATTATTACTTTTATAGCACACAAATATCTCCATAAGTTGTTCAGTCTCTTCCTAAAGATTATATCAGGAGAATTTCAGTAAGTGCACGAACACATACGCCGGTGAAGATCTAGGTGTTTTACCAGAAATATACATGCCACCAAGCCTGTCTTAAGAGGCGACTAACGACTGGTGTGAGGATGGATACCTCAACACGTCGAAAACTTAACTGCAAGGGACTTGGCTGAGTTAGTCAAAGGCCTATGCTCCACTGGAAGATGCAAGGATAAAGAAGAAAATGATGATGATGATGAAGATAATGATGAAGAATGAACGCTGACAGGCAGTGAACTGTCATTTTACAGCTCAGTCACTTGCAATGCCCCCAATGTCAACTGCTGAAATCATCAATTGCTGTCAATAATTAAGTCTGCCTCGTTCAACTGCCCTTAATAGACAACCCTTGAATACATTAATTACTACCAATCATTCCAATAAGTTAGTTACCACCAATGACTCCAATAAGTTAATTACCACCAATAAATACGCCACTACCGTTCCAATGACTCCATTAGTCGCCTTAATGCAAAGATCGGACTGCGTTAGTCGCTATCTAAGTGGACATGTGACCATCTATGGTAACGCTTGACGCCATTAATGGTCGTAAATATGAAGCTTTGACTTCAGTAGTCGTCTTAAAAATGAACATTTGACTTCATTAGTCGCCATCAATGGGAATGTTTGACTCCATTACTCGCCATCAATAACGCCGTTAGCCACAAGCATTGACTCTGTTAATCGCCATCAATAACTCCGTTAGTCAACAATAATAACACAATTAATCGCCATCAATCAATAACTTCGTTAATGTCATCAATAACACCGTTAGCCACCATCAATAACACCATTAGTCACCATCAATACAACCGTTTGTCGCCATCAACAACACCGTAGTCACCATCAATACAACCGTTAGTCACACTAACTGACTCAGTTAATTTCCATAAATGATTCCTACACTTTAATTTCCACCCACCCGCTGGAGGCCGTGCAAATAGTTCCGTTACAGATCTGTAAACAACTCCTCTATTTAATTCCCAAAGATTCCAAACATAACAATGAACAGTACATTAACGTAAATGCATTACATTCTAACCCATGTACCCTCATGCATCTTTAATCATTCACCTTTCCCATTGTTCTTGCTACAACGAGTAGTTTTGTTTTCTGTTCACACTCGTACCAGACTTCCCCTATCCTCGTATCTACACCTGTGGGAACCATTAACTCCATTTCGAAACTCTGTTGCGACAATGCCATCGCTCTGTTTTATTTTCATCTAGGTCTCTATCAAATCACATGTTCATATTTTACTTCTCTGTATGTGAATAGTATACCCCCTACCACTATCGCATGTGGCGGGTGTAGCTGTGAATGCACACAGCGCCCAAACCATCTATTACATTTTGCCACCTCTGTCGTTGCTTCCCAGGGGGTGAGCACGGTCGCGTGCCGCAGAAACGATAGAGATGCTATCAATTCCATTAAGAGCTCAATCAGGCAATTGGTTATTAAGCAAAAGTGGATGCCAAATAAGTTCCAGCGAGGGAGGCGAACCCGCTCCATGTAATCTGCCGACATCAACAGGCGGAAACATCAACAACTCATTGACCTCATTAGCAACGACTGAGTCTCAGGTCCTGCGAGCTTCCACGAGTACACTAATCACGCACAACTGGTATTATGTTGTCCTTAGCGAGCTGTTGGCTTTGAGATTACGGTGGCATCAAAGAAAACAAGCCATTCTTTATTAGTTAATGTGTATGTTGTGTTTTTTAATGTGATTTTAAATCTTAAGTTTTTATACATCATAAACATTTTCATATTTATTTTATGTCTCAATTTTATTGGCAGTCATCATACTCATCATAGTCGTCAACATCATGTGCCATACGGGTAAGAATGGGGTGATGCTCATTTAACACATTCAATGCCAAACAAACATTAGGTTTGAAAAAAAACAAAAAACAAAAACAACAACAACAACAACAACATAAAAATGGTTGACGAGAAATGTGAAGTGGTGGTATGTCACAGTTATGGCTTAAAAGTTGCTAATATGGTAGCAGACATGTTGTATTATAACGGATAATGGATGATGGATGGATGGACAATATTTCGGCGATATATAAGCCCATGGCAGAAACGGGAAGTAGTTTAAGGTGATTGATTCGTTCAGATCTCACTCGATCAGCAGAGACTAGGGCCACACTTGTTTTATTTTCCTGGTGTGACATTTGACGAGGAACAGTTGTCGCAAAGAGTTCCAGTCTGTTTCTACGAGAAACGACATGTCTTGCTGTCTGTGTCTAACGTCTCTAACCAAATAAACAGAATTATATTAATAATTTTGTGAACAACAACAACAACAACAACAACAACAACAACAACAACAACAACAACAACAACAACAACAACAACAACAACAACAACAACAACAACAATAATAATAATAACAAATATGATTATTTAATTATATATACATAATTATATATATATATATAATTATATATAAGATACAACACACAGGAGTTGCTAGCCGCGTGGGGCCGACACACCGGAAGCTCCCGGCGTCTTCAATCGGCAGGCACATCGTCGCCAGTGGCCATGTTGTGTCCAGAGACACTGCATTTCACGTGTTGTTTAGAACACAAAATACTCGCTTGTTAAAATTTGCAGAAGCAATTATGATCAATCAACGCAAGCCAGAATTGTGTAAACAGAAAGACATGTTAGTCAGCTTAAAATTACCGTGGTAGATAAGTGACATTACTGTGCGAATATGTGTATATTTCAACTTGAAGGATTTATCTAGTTAATTCACGTAAGTTGTGTGATTTCTGCAGTATGTACCTGACGAGATGCAGCGAAATATGCCAGGCAATAAATCGTGCAATCTATTGTTTGTGTCTTCGTTATTCAAATATTTAATTATAGTAAATATGATTATGATAATGATAATAATAATGAAAATAAAAAGCAGTAGCAATTTTTTAGTAACACTAATAGTAAAAATAACAACAATTGTTATTACTGCAACAAAACAAAATACTAACTGTAACCACAACATCTAGCTTAAGAATGGAGGTGGAGGCGATCACTGCAGCTTTCCGCTGGATCGAGAAAACGATGCACACACACATCGTGATTGTAACTGACTCAGAAAGCATGCCGAGGAAGGTGAGGACAGGCATGCTTAGTGCAGAGTGGTTTTGCTTCGCTTCGGAGGTCACGGGTGGCAAGCATCGCCTGGATCTTTTCTCCGCGGCATGCTGGTGTGCTGGGGAATGAACAGGCGGACATATTGGCTGGCTCTGCAAAACTTGGTGGAATATTGATGCATGACAAGGCAGATGTGGTTGCAGATTGCTATTGGTACTATTGGTGTTGGAACTCTTCGCTGGCTGCTGAGGATGGGGACGGAGCACCTATGGGAATGCCCCGAATGCTGTGATGTCGGTTCCTAGATTAATCAATCAATCAATACTAACTGTGATGATGATTATGATATCAATTAAAATTGAAGTTTGTGGAGTGTTTTAAGACCCGGAATTTTATGGGAAAAGAGCGAAGGGAATACAAAAAGACAAACACCTGGATGGGTTGGCTACATGGCATAATCGGGACAAGGACACAGGACTTGACCCAAGACATATAGTGGTATATGAGATAGGGGTCCATGACCGCTCCCGCTTATTAAGAGTCAAGTCTCTTAATAAGCGGGAGCGGTCATTGACCCCTATCTCATATACCACTATACCGTTCCCGCTTATTGCCATGGCACATGATGATGATGGTGGATTTCTCTCCACCTTGTTCTCGGGCCTGTGGCTTCTGGGGCAATGACGGCGCTTCACAATTCTCCGACGTTCCGAGTTGAGCGGTTGGCATTCAGCCTCCTGCGATTTGGAAGTAGGAGGCTATGTGCTGATTTTGACGGTATGAGGTGTCAGCCGTTCAGAAAGCAAAGGCACACTGCGAGGGGTCTTCAAATCAAACCCTTAAAAGTGTGATTGAAATTACAATGACCACGCCATTGTCTTATGACCTATAAATATTGTTTATAAGCGTGTTAGGAGTGTTTAGTACGTGACATCACGGTGCAGACGATCATGGTTACGTCACAATGTCAGTTTAAAGATGGCCGCCCCATTTTTGACATGTACACAAGAGGAGCAGCCTTCTGTTATCCGTTTTTTTTTTTGTTCAACAGTGAATAGAAATTCATCGGCGAATGAAGGTTCAGTATGGCGATGCATGCCTCTCAGTCCAACACGTGTATGAGTGGAGTAGGAAATTTCAAAACTTTTCAGTCCGATAAAAGCTACCGCAGATGGTGCATGAGTGGTTACACACGAGACCAAGATAATTTTTCTACAGAAATCCAAGCAATTTATTTGCGCTGGAGGACTTGGATTGAACGCAGTGGTGACTACATCGAAAAATGATACATTTGTTCTTTATGTTTTGAGAATATATTCACACACACACATACACGCACACAAACACACACACGCACGCACACACGCACGCACGCACACACACACACACACATACACATTGATTTACTAGGCAATTTTACCTTGAGTAGTTTGCCATTGCCTTCTGAACGGGTAGTTAATATGGACGCCCAACTAACCGGCATAGGGAACGATCCCGCTACCTCGACTATAGCGTATCGGAAATTTAAGAGTGAGCGCCCTAATCCTTTCGGTCACGTAGACCTATACGGAGCTACAATTGCTTAGTAACTCACAAACAAATGCTGGGGTTGATTGCAACGCCCTGTAAAAGATCAAGATTTTTGTTATAGAAATCGGCCTACATTTATGACAGCTATAGTTCTCCATTCAGTTATTGACAGACACAATTATCTAATACCTCCATTGGGTAGAAAATGTATGTTGCCTTTCATCCTAATTGCACGTTTCGTTCATAATCTTATTTGCATTTCTATTACTCCTTTTAAGTGCCTAGTTCTCTCTCTCTCTATATATATATATATATATATATATCTCTCTCTCTCTCTCTCTCTCTCTCTCTCTCTCTCTCTCTCTTTCTCTCTCTCTCTCCCTCCCCACCATCTCCTTGCATCATTGCGCTGTCTTTTTTTCCGCATTAACAAGATTGAACAAGCAACGTCTGCTGGCGGTGTACAGTTGTATGCACGGGTTTATTTTTGATCTTTGTGAGATAGCGTACCTAATTACGTACACAATTCCCCCCTACTCAACGCTGTTTTATTAGTGACTGGTAGTTATCTAAAACTGATGCATGATGGGGTTGCATCGACCTTTTAGGATCTTCGTGTCATGGCGGCGTTTCCCTGGCAATAATGTTTGTAATTGGGACCTCCTGTCGTAGGCTATGCTGGGTTATTTAGGATGTTATTTCAGGATTTGGTATTTGTGGTTGAAATTGTTTCTGTTGATCTTTGTCTTCCCATTTTCTGTTGTATCATCACACATCATCATCATCATCATCATCATCATCATCATCATCATCATCATCATCATCATCATCATCATCATCATCATCATCATCATCATCATCATCATCATCATCATCCAGTGCTTTGCAGACTGTAGTGGGCGATCGATCATATTTTTGGGGTTTCATATCCCTTACAGGACGTTGCAGTCAACACCATCATTTTTCAGCTGCTGTTAATGTACTAGGCAAGGTTACGCTCAGTAGTTTGTCATTGCTTTCTGAGCGACCGGCTCACATACCCTGTAAGTTACCAACGCGGCGAGAACTGCTACCGATTCTCGCGCAGGTTAGGTTACTCACGAGAATATACGGGATTGCGGAGAAAGATGTTAACCTCTAGTCCAGGGAGACCGGTGGGCGATCATGTCTCTCCACAAATTGCGATCTTCAACGGCATGGATCAATTCGTGTGTTGACTCCCTTTCGTGCCATGACACAAGACTGTCAAGAATTTTCTCAAGCTCTCCTCCTTTATCTCTTTTCCCCAAAGAATCTTTCCGGGTGTCACATGTTCCAGTTTTTGTCTTCACATAATGTGGCCACAAACTGATGACTGCTTCTTTCTGATGTTTGTGATAAGTTGTTTTTGCGACTTAGTTTTCCTCAAAATGTCCAGATTGCTCATTTTGGCTGTTCAATTAATGTTCATCATTCTTTAACATACATTCTTCATTCTGTTATATATCTATAATGAATCCATCAATCCATTCATTCAGCTACCTACTGAAGTCCACCCAAATGCCTGTCCTTCCGTATCTCACTCTGTCTATTTATCTGCTTATCTGCCTGTCTGCGTATCGGTTAGTTGGTCCACCCACCTATCCCAGCCGTACCTACCTAGCTACCTACCTAGCCACCTACATACCACCTACCTACCTATCGACCTACCTACTCACCTACCCCAGCCCTACCTACCTACCCCAGTCCTACCTACCTACCTACCTACCTACCTATATACCTGGCCATAGACCTACATACACCATCCCTGTCTCCTTGTATATTTGTCTGTCTCTCATAATGTTCTTTCATGTTTCTATCTCTCTGCTTGTGTGCTTATCGGTCGGTCGATCCACCCACCTACCCACAGTCCAAAAACCCTACCTATATACCTTGCCATATACCTACATACGCCCTCCCAGTTACCTAGTATATTTTCCTATTCTGCGCTCTTTCGAGTGAGTCCTATCTCGGGCTGGTTATGTTGGTTTGTGCCAGTGAGGTCAGCTGGGGGATCAGTCGGAGGCTGTCCTTTGTTCCCGTCTCTGGCGGTTTCTTTTGTTAGTGAAGGCTCCCGCCTCGTTTGGCTTGACTGGTTCAGTCCTTAAAAGGACTTTTTATTTATTTATTTTTTTTGCCTCCTTTTTGTGTATTTTCTGTAGGAGCTTTCGATGTTTTCATTTTCCTCCTTGAGCCTTTTTTCTTCTTCGAGTTTGAGCCTCTGTTACTATTCGATTTTTTTCCTCTGCGGTCATCCACGGGAGCATCTCTCCGTTTTCTATATAGTACGTGTAGCCGGGTCCATCCTCCCAGTCAGTAATTCTGAGTATTCTACCGGTCTCCTGAGTTTCTTGGGTATCTTCTTTTCTCTTTCATCCCAGCGCCTTGTGAATTCCTGGTAGCCTACGTTCCTCCAGTCTTGCACCTTCTTGTAGCTCCTCCAAGGTAGACCACCGGGGCCTCTCCGTGTCCTATCTACCAGCAGGTTCTTTTATGTGCTGCTGCATCTGGTTTTCTTTCCGTCCTCCATTCTTCACTTCATCCGTCCTCCATTCTTCACTTCATCCGTCCTCGTCTGTGTCTTCCTTTTATCTGATTGTCAATCAGTCTTCCCTTTGATCGTCTGTCTTCTATTTGTCCGTCTGCCCACGGTTCCCTCCTTGCCTGTGTTTGTTGTGTTCACACATCCTCCCAACGTATACATCGTTCGTTCACCCTTTCATTCGTTCATTCTTAATTTCGCCCATTTGTCAGCTTGTCCATTCATTCTTTGGTCTGTCCTTAAGACCATACGTTCCAGGCACAGGGTACATTGGGTTATTTAGAATGTTATTTCTGGATTTTGTTCTTGTTTTCACCATTGTTTCTGCTACACCCTATGCCATACTTTCATTAATACGTGTGTCCTTCCATCTGCCTACCAAAGCCCATATAACATGGGCGAGCAGGTTGGTAAATATACCGGTAGGCGAGCAGGTTGGTAGATATACAGTTATGCGAGCAGATTGGAAGATATACAGGTAGGCGAGCAGGTTGGTAGATATACCGGTAGGCGAGCAGTTTGGTAGATAAACAGTTAGGCGAGCAGGTTGGTAGATATACAGGTAGGCGAGCAGGTTGGTAGATATACAGGTACGCGGGCAGGTTGGTGGATATACAGATACGCGGGCAGGTTGGTAGATAAACAGTTAGGCGAACAGGTTGGTAGATATACCGGTAGGCGAGCAGGTTGGTAGATTTACAGGTAGGTAGGCGAACCTGTATATCTACCAACCTGCTCGCCTACCTACCTGTATATCTACCAACCTGCTCGCCTACCTGTATATCTACCAACCTGCTCGCCTACCTGTATATCTACCAACCTGCTCGCCTACCTGTATATCTACCAATCTGCTCGCCTACATGTATATCTATTATCCTGCTCGCCTACCTGTATATCTACCAACCTGCACGCCTACCTGTATATCTACCACCCTGCTCGCCTTCCTGTATATGAAAAGAAGAGCATGCCCCAAAGCAGGAACCTTCTATATATTTTCAATAAGCTCCGTGGCGATTGCGTTGCAGACACGATTCTTAATACCGCTTTCCCGCGTTCGAAACACAGCGGTGACCGATCCAGCAGCAGACCGTGTCGCGCTGGATTTAACGTGTTAGTATGGGGGGTCGTTCAGAAATCTATGGCAAACTACTGAATGAACGTAAAGCTTGTCAAGACATAAAGAACGGTAGTAAAATGATGGTGTTAACTACAACGTCCTGTAAAGGATATGTAACTTTTAAAAAAGTGTGCTAGGGCCATCACTTCTGTTTGGCCCGAATGCTCAGATAAATATGAGGCCTGTCGTCCTTCCGCCCATACGTCAAGACAATAGATGGACATCAATTGTGAGTCTGTTAGATGTATACCATCATGTATGCCCAACACTCATGAATTATCACTCTCCCTCTCCCACAACCACTTTCCGTATATCTTACATCCCCTCTATTGTACTAAATGGACCGCTTCTGTTGTATTATTACAAAATTTCTTTTATGACAAAGCTTCTTGAACTAAAAGTAAGTCCATTCCTCCTTAGTTGGATCGCTGCAGCCCTCTTCCAACGGAAAGTAGTTTTTAGATGTCGCAGTTGGACGTCGGAACCAACAACAATATATCCTGGCCTACCACAGGGATCACCATTATCTCCGGTACTGTTCAACGCCTACACAGTGAGAATCACCAGTGAGCAGATCACTGGACCTGGCAGGACATTGTCGTATGCCGATAATGTTTTAGTGTATCGTCAAGGTAAGGATAGAAAGCAGGTTGCTGTGGAGTACAAACCGAACTCAAACGCATAAGTACTTGGTGTGATGAAGCTGGGGCAATGGTCAACCCAACAAAGGCAACAGTGACTTGGTTCTCGTTGAATAATCATATTGTCAACACTCCAACACCAACTGTAATGCTGTGTTCAGAGACGGTGGAAAGAACACAGGCAATGAATTACCTGGGGATACGGTTTGATCGAAGCCTTGCTTATAATGTGCACATAGACCAGGTGATAACAAAGGCCAAGCGGGGTTTGGCAGCGATGCGGGTGATGGCGGCAGCAAACTGTGAGCAGCGCCATCTATGTCTTCTGTACGAGGGGCTGGTCATGTCTGTTTTGGAGTATGCAATGGCAATCCTGACTCTCAGCCGTAAGCAGATAGAAAGGATGGCAAGGATACAAAATGAAGCTATGCGCATTATTCTTGGATGTACAAGAGATACCGCATGCAGGGCGATGCCTACCTCAGAGTTAACGCAAACACACAACATCCACTGCATAGTGAAATTATGAAGGTGAAGGGCATCAGGTTAAAAAGAGGACGGTTGTGGATGGGTCAAGCCGAAGACATTCTTCAACAGGTGTGTTCACTTGAGGACTTGGAACCTGGAGAGGAGTGGGTGCAAGTGCCAACAGATTTCTGCACATCCTTTTCAGTTTGCATCCAACTAGATAGAAAATGCAGACAAGAAAATCCGGCTGCTGTGGAGGCTGAAGTACAAGCGTTGATTTTCGAGAATTCGCTAGACGGTGATGCGGTCATCTACACAGATGGGTCAATCGTCCGACATATGAGAAGCTCATGGGCCTTTACAGCTCGGGCCGGAGGGCGAATTGTGAAGGAGGACTCTGGTGCTTTCACTGAAACCACAAGTAGCCTGACTATGGAAGTCATAGCAGTAAGTAAAGCAATAACATGGCTCGAGACACAGACATTCACTAGGGTATGTTTCCTTAGCTACTCAATGAACATGATCAAGAGGATAGAGGAGGGATCGATCCGAAGAGAGTGGTTGCTGCCTCTGGAGCGGTCTCGGCTGACAAAGATTAGTTTCATCTTCGTGCCAGGGCATGCGGGAGTCCAAGGAAATGAGCGGGCTGACAAGCTCGCAGGTGAGGCTACTGTGGAGGGCGGACGCGCCATGGACCAGGCTGCCATTCTGAATGCTCTACGAGAAGTAAGACTCTTGCGTGAACCAAGTGATGACTGTGAATCTACAACCATGGCCAGACTGCGAGAACAGCAAATTAAAAGAGGGGTGGCCAAACAAGAACACTACGCAGGAAGCCAAAGAAGATTGATAAACCAACACAGAACTGGCGTCGTTAGCCACTACACGCTGCGGGATTTGCTGAGGAGGGGATCCGAGCACTTATGGACTGAATGGTTCGATGTGCAATGAGGATGATCTGTCGACTAACTAACTAACTAACTAACTATGACAAACTAACCCGTGCAGTGTCTTATGGTATAATGAGACGAGCAAGTTCTTAATACCGACATACCGAGTCAACGGTTCGATATCAGCCACCACTGATTTGGAAGCAGATGACCTCCAGTTTTTTTTTCCTGTAGTATGAGGATTCTGCCGTTACAGTAAGATTATGGACGCCGTATCCTTCCAATCGTGGTAGGTTGTGCATGATATTCCCAGATCCTTAATCACATTATCAATCTTCAATCGATGATGATGTGATCAGAATGCCGCCAAACGCCTCACATCCTATTTTCTAGCCCTCATTTTAAAATCTGAGACGACCCCGGAAACACGCGGTCATGAGAAACAAATCCGTCTAATGCACGATTTGAACCCAAGATCCCGAGATTCAGCAGACAAGCGCAGTAGCCACGACAATGACGCCCTTCCATTAAATGTATGAACATATATCAATCTCGCACACACACAAAACTCGCAGACAAATATGACAGTAGAGTAATCAAAATCTTTCAACAAAACATCGCCATCAATAAATTTGCCACGCCAGCTGATGATGGTTATAAATCTCTCCATGTTTTCAAGGGAAAATATCCAACAAAAGATAACGCTGACCTGCCAATGTTGATATGATAAACTGGGAATTACAAGAACAGTTTCGCGTTCTCAAAGATCGATTGTAATCTACTAGGTAATCGATAGCTGTTAGAATGTTAGACCACGTTATGACGTTTCTATTTTAGGCCTTGTCCATATATCAGAACAAACTTGGTGTCGATATGAAGGCCAATCGTTAACGTTTGTTGTTGTATGCTACAGGAGATTGTCTCTTAATGTATTCATATAGAGATCGTCTGTTGATATATTCATATAGCCATCAATCAATCATGTGCTGTGTCCGCATTGAAAGTTACCTGCATTGGGCCTCCGTCGTTTTCTATCACTGGGGGTATACTTCGGCGATTAGGTAACCAGTGAGCGTAAAATGTGACTAGGAAACTGCACAAAAGAAAGGAGAATACAAATAACAGCCAATGTGTCAAAGAGAGTCTTTTTTTTTTTTTTTTTTAAACATCGATAACAAAACAGGAAACAAAAATACTTAGGTGTACATATTAATTTCACGATCCACAAAAAGTAACACTTTAATTAATTTCAAATAAACATTACACAGAAAGAAAACCCGAAAAGTCCGGACAACGATGCAAGACAGGAAGTCAGGGTAACGAGCCAAGAAGGAATGGGGTACATGTGCAAAATATTGTTGATTACATAAAAATAGATAACAACGCACAAGAATGAGAATGCAGTTTCATATGTATACGCAAGCTGTCTCCCCCCCCCTCTCTCTCTCTCTCCCCTCCCTCCCTCTCTCACTCACTCACACACATACACGCACGCACGCGCGCGCGCACACACACACACACACACACATATATATATATATATATATATATATATATATATATATATATATATATATATATATATATATATACATATATATATATATATATATATATATATATATATATATATATATATATATATATATATATATATATATATATATTAAAGTTGCATATAATTTACAGAACGTTGCAGTCAACACCAGCATTTTACTGGCGTTGTTGATGTCTTGGCAAGTTGTTTACATTCAGTAGTTTGCCATTGCTATCTGAACGACCGATCTCCAATACCAACACGTTAAAACTAGTGTGACACGGTCTGCTGCCAAATTTGTCGCCGATATAAAATATACCATATGCCTTGCGTTGATTTTTCATCATGTTAGAAACATCGGACTTCAGAAAATGGTGCAAAGTAGTGAATGTACTTGATTGCAGAGTCATGTAAAGGACATGTAATTAATAGTTTTTATAACATCTACACGTATAGGCAGGCACGTGTAGAACCATATTAATGTGGTCTATACTGATTCATAAGTATTAGTATACACATATATGCAGTATAAACTGATCCGTTTATATGTGTATCCATAAACAGGCATTCCTTTATATAAAATGACAGGCAACAGCTGGACAAATGTAAAAGCTCTGGAAAACATTAGAACAAAGAATACTTCTTAAAGTACTTAAAAGCAATGGTTCCCTCGTCTTAGTCACATCATAACTCACGAGGAATTCAATTCAATTCAATTCAACTTTGAGGAAATACTAACGAGAGTATTAGAAGGGCAGAATACTTTAAAAAGGAGGAAAGAATAGATCAAGAAGTACAGTTACAAAACAGACACGCACAGATCTATCAATGCAGGCATGCACGGATTAACGAGAGTGGCAACAGACAGACACCTTTCTGGAATGAAATGATGTGGGAGCTTCTAGAAAATCCCAAAGGCTGAAATACTTGACAATGATAATGTTGTTGCTGAATTTAAATTTAGACACTTCTGTTATCTTATTTATTTCTAGTCTGCTTCTGCCATATGTTTCAATGAATAAGGTTGTTGCTAGTGGTATTATTTTTCTTCTTCATCTTGCTCTGCATTGTCCACCTCTCCTCCTCTTCCTTCTTCTTCTCCTCTTCCTTCTTCGTCTCCTTCTTCTTCTCCTCCTCCTCCTCCTCCTCCTCCTTTGATTCTTCAATGGTATTAAGTAGCTCACATAGACGATCGGTTGGAAACATTTCAGACGACATAAGGCGCTGGTGTACATATCTTATGGAAGCTATATAACATGCTAGAATATGGATTGTCTCCAGCTGTACATTGTGTTATTTTTGAAGTGCTGTACAGACGTAATGTTGCACAATCACTGAGCGTGCCAGCCTAAGTCCACCACGTTCTAATACATTTCCATGTATTCAAAACTCTCAAACCGGGCGTAAATCGAAGGTACGCCTTCCTGTAAACATTGTAACGGTACCGTAATACTTAATCATCAACATTATCGTCTTCCACTGTTGCCGTTAAGCATCGTGGGGAGGAATCATTGGCACTCCAACGCCGTGTGGTTGTATAATGATTTTGATGTCGTCAATCCATTTTCTTCTCGGCCGTCCTCTTGTTACAAAACTAAATTACTGGCGCGAGTATGCGACAGCCAAGATAACTATAAAATAGGTTGCAGGGTGGACGGGGGAGAGCGGAAGGATGGGAAGGACATAGAACGTCATCAAGATCAATCGATGTTGCTCCACACTCCCTCAGCAGCATGATAGTTGCACATTCATACCTCCAATGTCTAACAACTTCCGTTTTCAAAGAATGTGAAATCATGAATAGCTTTAAAAGAATTAAATTCCTCTCTTTAATAAATAATTTAACATTTTATAAGATCGTATAATGAATTTCAATTCTCCCCGCGGGCAGATGAAAATCGTTCCACGTGCTACGCTGGGCACACGTGCCGTGAGTTGCACCGCCTGAGCTATGTCATACACGATTGTATATGGTATACACACACTTAGATCATCGCTAGTGCTTCAGATGTATACTGTGTAGACATTCTCCTTATGCGATCTACGGGACGAGCACGCATAAAGTATCCACGATCATTGAACGAGATGCCATGCACTCAAATGTTCCATAGAGGGTAGTTGGTGCGATAAAGGGCAGAAAGTCCCACTCACACATCGTGGCACGTGGGTTCGATCCCCGGTATTGATTTCTCTGGGGGAAGTAAGGGTTGGTTACTTATTTCACCTCTGTCAGTGCCAATCATTTCTTACCTTAAGTCAGTAAAAAGTTAAATTGCCCTTCTACATGCTATAAAGCGTATTGGGTATATAGTGCTAGGAACATATTTTTATAAACCAATCGACACTCGAGGGGTTATATGGTTAATATTACATCGGTCGCTTTTATTTCCCGTGATTTGTCCTGGTACCGATTTAAGGCTGTATCGACTTGGAAGTACAGGTGCCTTCTACAATTAAATCCATCTGGTTCGGGATTCGAATACATTCCCACAGGGCTGGAAGCAAGCGTGCTAGCTACTGCACCACCGTGTGAGCACAGTCAAGACAGTCTGAGTTAAATCCCCGGCTGTGGTAAGGTTTATGTACCTCTAGCACTACAGCTCTTAGGTTCACCTAACCTCTGAATATGGCTACAAGACAATGTTCCGAGTTGCCATGGAATTGTCGAGAACAGAAAGACTGCGGGGAAGGGAACTGGTAATCTCACCTCATTCGCTGTGGATTAAATTATAGTAACAATAAAGTTAAGGACCATAATACGCGCCTTTACGGTGTATATGACAAATGGCGCTATACTTGTATTTGTATAGACCCGTAGGATCCCGTTGGGTGATGTGCTCAATATCACGTCGAATACTTTTACTTCCCAAAACATGTTCTCGTGCCCATTTTATATGGGTCGACCAGGAAGCCCAAGTCAATTTAAATTTATAAATCCGCCCAGATGAGGATTCGTACCCACGACCTCCTTGGTCGGTAGGGTTAGCATAACACTGGCGAACTCATCACGTAGAAACTTAAGCTTCATGATCTAGCCAAGCATGAGCAAGTATTCAACGCCTTGGCGTGAGTGGGCTGATGCTCTGTGTACCACTGCGAGACGACAGGTGGTAGAAGAAGCTGTATTTTGGAACCACACTAATGCTACGGGGGTCGTGAGAACCAGCTTGTTGATATCTGGTTGGTGTCTGCAGTACTAAAGCCTATTTCGGCTTTGTTTTCAAATAAGATCCTTTACATATAAAACACTTCCCCCCTTTTTGCCACTGTACCCTTGACTGGAACCTTGCTGTCTTGACAGTCAAAAGTTTATAAAATGAATTTATATCTCTCCATAACATAAAGTCTGGGCTGAGTTTAGAGACCATGTGTTGCCAATGCAGCACGATCCCTCTCTCGGCCTGCCTATTTTACTCCAGTGGAAAGTAACACCAATACGTCTGGAACAGAACAAGCTGCAGAAGATGCCGGATCAGCAAAGCAATGCTCTAACTGTCCGCCTATAGGAGCTTCCATCCTAGACCAGTTGCCGACCAAGGCTTAGGGCCTGGTCTGCCCTGCCATGACATTTAGTCTTAAGGTTGCATTTCCTCGCACAAGTGTAAGGTGGGTATCCTCCGAATTGCACTCTTCCTCCCAAAGCCGTTGGCATAATGTGGGGTGTTGGGTTTAGTGAGCGCCGCCCAACATTTGGCGCTAACAGAAAGCAGGTAGTGCCGTCTACTGTCAAACGGTAGCTCAGTCATATCTGACTAAGACCAATTTACCCTAATGGCATGTACCTCTAGCAATGAATTAGGCAAACAAAAAACAAAAAAACACCTCAGTGAAAGTAAACCCAGCCGGTCATTGAACTATCATTGCGGCAAGCCATCCGGAAAGACAATACCGTAAAAGGTGATAATGTATTCATGCGCTCACAGACACCTCACGCACGCCGTAGACAACACGTGCGTGGAATTTGTACAATTCCACACGCAGGAGTTGACCTTGGATAAACACAGCCATCCCATAGCTGGTACAGCATAATTGATACCGCTAGCGGATCAGTTGGAATAAATAAGCGTGGGGTACTATAATCATGAAAATCTCCTGGGAGGTATATTCGGCTGACGGGATCCTGACCGTATCACCAATGGCGTGCCGATTGGTCTATTAAGATATAGAGCCAACATTATATGCCCCGTGCGCCATCAGGCGTGCACAGATGTTATATCTTACTTACTGTCACTGTCAACTGTCATCTATTGCCATGCGGTGTAGGACAGGGGTGTCTTGAGCCTGAGGAATTAAGGCAGCCTAGCTAGTGCAGTCGCAGGTCTCCCTGGCCTAGGTGATAGCGACTTTCTCCGTAATCCCGTATACTCTCGTGAACAACGTGACGTGCGTGAGAATTGGTGGCGGTTCTCGTCGCGTCCGTAACTTAAGGGGTATGTGAGCCGGTCGCTCAGAAAGCAATGGCAAACTACTGAGCGTAATCTTGCCAAGGAATCAACAATCAGCTGAAAGATGCTGATGTTGACAGCGATGTCCTGTAAAGGATATGCGAAGCAAAAGCTAGTGCAGTCGCCGTGAACTGTTCAGGTTAAGGTTTTCTTTTCGCTCCCGACAGAAAAAAAAAAACTCCACACCTTACCGAGGATTCGAACCTAGGCCTTTTGAAGGAAAGCCCGACGTTCTAGCCAATTGGCCAGCCGCTCCTCGTTTTGCTTACTAGAATACCTACAACTGTAGCCGCATTATTATAACCATACACGCGGTGCTCGACTACACCGTGTCCAATCCAGAACAAGGAAACACACGAGTAACTGTTACACGATTATGTGGGTGTATTTTCATGTTTTTCATGTAGATGTGTCGGTGTATGTATTTTGTTTGTGTGCTGACGAAGGCTTTGCCCGCAACGTCCATTTTGTTGCTTTTAATCGTGTGCCAGTAAAGCTTACCAATTCTGCTTCAGCTTGTTTTTGTGTTGGATGATTCATTCATTGTCTTAACAAAAAAGTATTAAAAGTCGAAATGATCGACTTCATTGCACCAGGTTTTATCCCATATGACTCAGTCTATTTCCGCAGGGCGGCCTGCCAAAGCACGCACTCCGTAGCTCCAGCGACGACCCCCAGGGAGTCTCCGAGAAAAATGCACCCGTGAACCGAATGACGTAGCGCGGAATCGAACCCACAACCGTCGGAGCTCGAGGCGGACGGTTTGACCACTTCGCCACGGAGACTACGACACCAGCTCTATGTTGGTTTATTAATCTTCTTTGGCTTCCTGCATAGTGTTCTTTGTATGTCTAAAAGGGTGATGTTGATGTAATGGTTGGAATGTTAGGCCGATAATGAGTGCTGTCAGAAGAGAGTTCCATGTCAGCTCAGGATGTTCGCAACAGGAGGGAAAGCTTGGCCATCTATTCATGTTTGCCCAAAGGCCTTCTGGATGTTACAGTTTTAACACTTCATATATCTGCTCCGTGGTGAAGGGGTTACGGAAGGAAGTTCGTAATCCCGCATACCGCGTTCAAAACACAGCTGAGAGCGATTTGGCAGCAGACCGCTTTGCAAAATATGCGAGGCAATTGGACGTATATCCAATACGTCTCAATGTGCGTGTATGGATTCTTTATGTTTCATTATAATCCTCGGGGGCCGAGTGGTTAGAAAGCCCGACTGCCTGCCCAGTGATAATATTTTCGAACCTCTAAAGATCAATCAATCAATCAGTTGCCATCTCCACAATGAAGGTTGGTTGTAATGGATCTCAAACACTGTCTGTCTCTCACCTTGACTGCTGTTCGTCCATCTCTTGATGTTGTCTTCCAACTTGTATCGTTGTCTGCTTCTTGCTCGCGTGTTTGTTTTGTTAATGACTCGAAATTTTACGGAATGTTCACAAACAGGGGTGTACTTAACTAAATATCTGGATGGCTTGGCCACGTGGCATGGTCGAGGCAAGAACACAGATCTGATCCACGACTCTGATCGTGTAAGAAGGTGAAACATGACAGCCCACGCGTATCGGCATGGCACATGATATTAATGAATACGTTTCGGGGTTTTCAAACGGGATCCCTTGTTTTCTGACGATAATCCTAGTACGCTGGAACTCCCACACGTGTATTGATAATAAACAATTGATTTTTCTTTATTCTTTTTTTTAAATTTTTTTATAAGAGCTCGCGGTTTCCCATGTACAAGAGCCACCCCCACGAGGTTCCACGTCCATTATAATGACCGCCTCTGCTGATGGCCAGGCCAGTGCAAGTACAGCGTGTTTTTAAAAAAAAATTACCCTTCTTACATTATTAAACAGGGCAGCCTCTTTCATACCACTATAGGCAATTAAGTAATACAGGTGAAACAAGGCAAAGGCGTCCTTAATTAGACATTATATCCGCAAGATCAAAGATTATTCATACTTCTTCTTATTGCGCGGTCGCGCTTCCGATCTGTGCTACTGAGGACATTGCATGATCTGCGTGAACACAAAAACACCATGGAGATCACGCTACATGGGTTTAGTGTGCAATGAAGTGAAGGGTGAAAGGTGGAGCAACATTGAAGGATTAACTGGAGCGGTTAGTGCAGGATAGAATGGGGGAGATTACTGGGTGCCAAGGCACGGTGAGCCTGGTTTAAGGGAGGAAAGGCATAATACCATCTTTAGTGTTTTGTACAGCATAATGGAAAGACATAGATTAAAGGTTTGTGAGATCTTGTAATGGGTCTTTCTTTGGGTCGGACTTTCTCTCGCGTTGTTGGTCGGTGAGTGGATGGGTCGGTCTGTCTCTCGCGCTGTTGGTTGGTGGGTGGGTGGATCGGTCTTTCTCTCGCGCTGTTTGTCGGTGGGTGCGTGGGTCGTTCGGTCTTTCTTCGCGCTGTTGGTCGGTGGTTCAGTGGGTGGGTGGGTCGGTGTTTCTTCGCTCTGTTCGTCAGTGGTTGGGTGGGTCGGTCTTTCTGTCGCGCTGTTGGTGGGTGGGTAGGTCTGTCTGTCTGTGTGTCTGCTTGATATTTTTGAGTTCTTTATTTATTTCTTCTTTATCTTCTTGTTATTTTTGTTTCTTTCCCTCAGCCTCCTCATTCTCTCCCCAATTCCTCTTCTTCGCCACAGAAGACACATACCGACTTCCAATGACTTGACTGTTGGTTTCTATTGTATCTCAATCTTAAGACTGACCACCCACGTGTTTATAGGGTAGAGCTAGTGATCACTAGTGGTCATTAAAATATTTCAATGCATAAAGCATCCCTTCTATGGCAGAGAGAGAGAGAGAGAGAGAGAGAGAGAGAGAGAGAGAGAGAGAGAGAGAGAGAGAGAGAGAGAGAGAGAGAGAGAGAGAGAGAGAGCTGAGATTCAAGTTGGAATATTTGGAAAACGTGGGCAACTTGTGTCAAATAAAAGAAGAATGAGAATTAAGACATCCCCCAGCCCCTCCCCGCTCCTTTCAAAAAGATATGGAAACAAACAAATAAAACAAACAAACATATGCACATCCGGCCATACAGATCCGCATGGCCGATTGGATAAGAACGCGTGTTCTTAAACATCCGGTGTGCTGATGCCGAGGTAATAGGTTCAACCCATACACCGGACAGCTGGACTAAAATGTTGACCTGTCGTCCTTGACATGGGGACGTTACTTACAAATACCTCTGAAGTCGGAGTGAATTCGCCTGATGGCGAGGGACACTGTTGATAGATGAAAGCTAATCAACACGCAACATGCAGTCCATCACTACTATAAATAGTGTGTATGGACTACGCTTGAGTTCAAAGCGAGCGAGCGCAAAAAAAATCCCCCCAGCCCCCTCCTCACTCCCTTCACAAAGAAATCGAAACAAACATATGAAACCAACAAACACTCGCGCAAAAACACAGAAATATCACACTAACCGTTACATAGATAAACAGAAAGCTCACTTAACGTAACACAAACATAATCTACTAACTGTTACACAGATAAACAGAAAACGTACTAACAGTAACACAAAACCTAGTCTTGACACAAGAAAGCCATGTTCAGGACCCTGTACCACGTTTTGAGGTGCATGTGATATATAGGTATCATCATCATGTGCTCTGCCAAATACCCATAGACGCTTTAGATCAATGAGTTGAGTTCAATCAAGAACCGACATCACATCACTAGTGACACGCCCATACGTGCCTCGTCCTCATATGCAAAAGCCAGCGAAAAGTCCCAATATTGATGGTGCAAGTCGCAGTCTGATTTTGTGTCTTTTTCTCGGAAGTGTGAGTCAGATACTTTTTTTTTCTACCCTCGTTTCAACGGTCACAGATTGTTAGAATTGAATGGCTTATTTTGCCCTGAAAATGCGGGGCTGAGGCGGAATGAACAGACTAATAGGCTGGCAGGGTATGAACTTCTTGGTGGTAGATTAACTATGGATAATGGAGAGGTGGTCGTGCGCCGGTGCGAACAAGTTGAGAAGGCGTTGCGGAGGATCGGCAAAAGTTCTGGAAGAATCTCAAAACTTAAAGGGAAAACCAGGATAAATGTCAATCAGATAGTAGTGCAAATGATTAGAAGTATGACTCTTCGCTGGATGTTGAACGAGGAGAAGGAGCTCGTATGGGAATGTCCTGACTGCCGTGATTTCGGTTCTTAGCTAAACTCAGAGCCTTTTGTTGTGGATCAGTTCAATTGCTGACATTCCCCTGTCACCGACTTTGAATATGAAGCATAGTTTCTCTCGGTCTGCTTCTCCCTCGCCCACAGCTGCTCTTTCTAGTCATCACGCTGTCCTTTAGGGCCTCTCTTCTCATGATATGACCAAAAGAACGTTGTCTTTTTATTTCTTAAAGTTGTGTATAATGTTCTACTTTCATTGCAGACAGGCAAGGATAACCGATTCGGCGTCAAACCAATTGGTGAACTAGGGTATGCCTAACCAGCGTGTAAAGACAGGTTCGGCAGACTGCGCGGAAGAAAGACTTGATTTAACGGACAAGAGGGCATTTACCTGCAAAGCGTTGTCGAACGTAATAAGCACGGCAAGGCAGGTAGAGCGCTCTGGTCATTCACTGCACCTGTATTCATCTCCAGTCGTCTTGACTTGTCTTCCATTGGATTCAAATGGACTCACGTGAGAGTGTAGTCGACGAATTGCACAACTCTTTCTTCTTTAATCCAATTAATCGCGCAAATCATTCTTTTCAAAGAATATTTCAAGCCAAAATAGGCCTTACCAGCCATCTTAGAACTCACGACTCCAAACTTTCAATCCCACTGGATGAAATGAATGGTCATCATCATTTTTTATAGACAAACTTTCATTACTTCTTTTTTTCTTCTTCAGTCAATCGTTGTTTGTTGCTCTGTTCAACCTAGTTATTCGTATTTGGTGTCAAACTGATCGGTGAATTAGGGTACGCCTACCCAGCATGTGAAGACAGGATTCGGCAGACTGCGCGGAAGAAATCATTCCTGATTCAACGGGCAAGACGGCGTTTACCTACCTACAAAGAGTGTGGACCGTAATGAGCACGGCAAGGCACGTAGAGCGCCCTGTTCATCCACTGCACCTGTATTCGTCTCCAGTCGTCTTGACTTGTCTTGTCGCTGGACTCAGATGGACTCAGGTGAGAGAGTGAGGTCGACGAATTGCGCAACTCTTCCTCACTTTAATCCAATTCATCGGGCAAGTCATTCTTCATCCAACACAATAACAACAGTTATACGCAACAAAAACTAGATCTCCTTTGCCTTGAAAAATAAACAAAACAACACAGTCCCGTAGCACTAGCCTTCTGTGGCTATGTGAAGTTTTAGGATGGTCCCGTTTTTTAGGTCTGGGTGGACGGCGGAATAATTGGCCTGGTATTTTCGTGCGTAATGAATTGTGAGAGCGGTCCTAAACAGTCTATCACAGAAGTCACGCCGTTTTGAAGCTTTCTACTCCACTCATACACTTGCTGGACTGACAGGCATGCATCACCATACTGGACCTTCGTTGGCCGATGTATTTCTAGAGGTTTCATCCATTCATTGATCAAAAACGGATAACAGAACGCTGCTCCTCTTTGGTGCGCTTAGAAAGTGGTGGGAGGGGGGGGGGGCATCTGTAAACTGTCATTATGACGTCACCGTGTTCATCAGCACCGTTATGTCATGTGCATAACACTCTTGACATCCTTAACAACAATATTGACAGGTTACAAGACAATGGCATGGTTATTGTAATTTATATCACACTTTTAAGGTTTTCAGTTGAAGCCCCCTCGTAATCTGTTCGTTCACACTCAAATAAAATGTGTAGCGCCGAGTTTTTATAAATCAGTTGTGGGTGATATGGTCAATGCCTCAGAAATTCTAAGAGAAAATGTCTTCACTTGTCGATATGTTTGATCGTTGTGGAGTGTGGGCGGCGACTGTTAGTGTCTGAGAGAGAAGGAGAGAGAGAGAGAGAGAGAGAGAGAGAGAGAGAGAGAGAGAGGAGAGAGAGCGAGAGAGAGAAAGCTGTTGGCTTTGATGCAGAGAGAGAGCGAAAGAGAGATAGGAGAAAGAAGGGAGACAGAGGGTGAAGACACGAAGAGAGAGAGAGAGAGAGAGAGAGAGAGAGAGATGAGAAAGAAGGGAGAGATAAGGGGAAGATATAGAGAGAGAGAAGACGAGAGAGAAGACGAGAGAAGGAGAGAGAGTGAGAGAGAGAGAGAGAGAGAGAGAGAGACAGAGAGAGACAGAGAGAGACAGAGAGAGAAGTAGAGACAGACAGACATGATAAATGAAAGAAAAACAGTAACGCCTTATTCACAAATCAAAGAAAATCATTTACACAGCCAATTTTACGGCTGCAAATTTATGACCGTACATAAATAAAATGGCCCTGGAGATGAATGCTGACTTCCTTTCCTCTCCCTCCGGCGATGTGCGGAGGAGGCCATGTCCTCGCGATCATTTATCTTCACGAGAAGTGGGACTGTATTTTATGACTTTGTATCTTTGTCGTCACTGCAGCCTCTGTCGGGTGACTCTTTCTTGTGGAACTTTCATCGTGGCTCAAAGATGAATGCTTTTTTGTTTGTTTGTTTAGCTGTTGGCATTGATGCAGAATGTCTGGGAGATTCTTCTAGCAAATGTCTTCACTTGTCGATATGTTTGATCGCTTTGGAGTGCCCAAGGTGACTCTGTGATTTCGTGTGTGTGTGTGTGTGTGTGTGTGTGTGCGCGCGCGCGCGCGAGACAGAGAGAGAGGGAGGTGTCGAAGATAGGGACACATTGGGGGAGGGGGAAGATAGAAAGAAAGTTGTGAGAGAGGGAGATTTAACCAGGGGAAAGAGCAGGTGAAAAAGAGTGACGGATAGAGAGGGGGATTGTTGGGGGAGGGATGAGGATGGAGAAAGAGGTAGAGATAGAAAGAGAGAGAGAAACAGAGAGGAAGAGTGTAAGACAGTGAGAGAGAAAGTGGGAAAGATCATGAGAGAGATAAGAGAGAGAGAGAGAGAGAGAGAGTAGAGAGAGAGCGAGAGAGAGAGAGCGAGAGATAGAGAGAGAGAGTAGAGAGAGAGCGAGAGAGAGAGCGAGAGAGAGAGAAAGAGAGAGAGACAGAGAGAGAGTAGAGAGAGAGCGAGAGAGAGAGAGAGCGAGAGAGAGAGAGTAGAGAGAGAGCGAGAGAGAGAGAGCGAGAGAGAGAGAGTAGAGAGAGAAAGCGAGAGAGAGAGCGAGAGAGAGAGTAGAGAGAGAGAGTAGAGAGAGAGAGAGAGAGAGAGAGAGAGAAATAGAAAAGTTAAGAACAGCAGAAAGACGCAGAACCATAAGTGTGAAAAAAGGTGAAGAAGGTTTAAAAAAAGACAACTTTAACGCACTGAGTGTGATCCAATCAGGCTCAGTCTCTCTCCACAGAGCAGCTACGTCTGCCGAAAGCGTCACACGGAGCACGAACGCAGCACCTCCAGCGGCGACCCCCAAACGCACTTCATAACTAAATAAATGACTGAAATCCGAAAACAAAACTATGGCTTTCAGATCCTAAGGCGGACGAAATATCCACTTCACCACCGAGGCCAACCACCCCCAACAGAAGTGAATACGGTTAATATGAGTGGCTTTAAATGAAAACCTTAATTATTTTTATTTGTTTTTGTGTGTGAATATGTTCTAGAAAAGTACAGAACAAATGTTTCATTTTTCTATGTAATCACCACTGTGTTCAATGCAAGTCCTTCAGCACCGATAAGTGCTTGGATTCCTGAAGAAAAAAATATCCTGGTCGCGTGAGCTGTGTAGCAGAATGTATTAGTTAGGTGTGCAAAGCTACAGCACGCTTGAGCATCAGGATGGGAGGAGGAGAGAGATGCTCAAGTCGTGACGTAGTTTGTTGTTAGGGCGGTCAGTAAACATCTAGGACTAGAAGAGAGAAGTCACCCTGAGTTTGGAATTGTAATAAGATTCTTGTAGTGGTCATCAATATGAAATAAAACTCCATTTATATTCAACCAACAGAGTCAGTTAGTCCTCTCTGTGTGCGCTTTGTTATAAAGGACGAAATGGTGCCCACGAACCAGGATTCCTAGTTGGGTTGTTGCGGAATCTCAAAACGCTGTCTACATCGACACATCGAAGTAACACATCGAAGTAACACGTCGAAGTAGCTCCAAAATTTTGAAGATCTTTGTTTTGCTCGCATCAATTGCCCGGAGACAGGATTACGGCACGGTTCTACACTCATATTGAACGTAAAACGAGTTTGATAAATGGCCACTACGTCGTCTGTGAGAGTTACAGCAGCCAAAAGCCCGGCTAGGGGTGGTTCTCTGTAAGTATTCTTCAGTGAACCTCGCTGTACGGACCTGCTATCAAGAATCCTAGCTGTACAGGCGGTTGTTGTCAGGAGAGGTATGAAAACCGGCTTGCCATAACGGGTTGCGGTGCGTGCGATTGTCACCATCCTACTGAGCAAAAGAATAGGAACAACCAACACGTTTTCTCGGGCTCCTGCGAAACAAGAGGCTCAAGAAGAAGAAACTTGAAGGCAAATATAGTCCAGAGAATAATATCTACTCTGCATCAAGATTGCCTGGAGCGAACTGAAAGCCGTTGAAGCGTGACCTTGAATAAGTCAAACAAGTCAATCGCTCATTTGAAAAATAAGAAGAAATGAGAAGACTTTCAACAGAGGCGATGTTGTTAGGGAACCCTCGGAGGTGGTTGGGTGGACTGGGCTGCCGACCTGCTGAAGAGGGGACCCAAAGTTAAATCGCTTTACTGAGCTACTCTGGTTTTTCAAGTCGTCGCTTTGATGTGCCCTATTCGGGGTGAAAAGAAGCCAGAAATCTGGTAGGGGCCGACCAGGGGCTGAAGTTACTGAAGCGTTCGAAGAAGAAACTCCCTGAAGTACGTGATCGGTTGGAGGAGCATTTCAACTAACACAGACTCCTATCGCTTGAGTTCTACCTGACAAGAAAACTTTCAGCGAACATAGAGGAATACGTCTGTCTTGGATCGGGAGCAGAGCTAATGGTAATTAGTAAACCTTAAATATCATTTTAGATACCATTGACTGCTTGAACAATTCTTATTGTGTAAAGTAAATACGATCATATCTTTAAATTAGCTGGTTACAAATGTAAAGTTGATTTTATTAGGGTATACAGAAGTATTTCAGCATGACAGAACAAGATTCATTGGCACAAGTTTTGACGGGGGTGGGAACGGTGATAGATAGACTTAACACAGTCATGAAACAACAAGGAATGGCAACTGAAATTGTTACGTTTAGCGGACAAGCAAGAGATTTTAAGAAGTGGGTAACTTCCATAGAGAAATATGCATATTTGGTGTCAGCATCAGATGAAGAGAAAATGAAACTTGCTTATCAAGCAGCAACAGAACCGGTTTCAGATCATATCAGAAGAAAATTAGAGGCTAGAGTAGATGAGACATGGGAACAGTTCAAAGACGACCTGGCCCATAAGTACGCGGAAATAACGGACCCACAACATGCATTTTCGGTGTTAAGACAGTCTAAACAAAACACTGGAGAGACGGTACAATTATTCAGCGATAGGTTGATTAACTTGGCTGAAGAGGCATTCTTAGGACAGAATGTACGAGGAGAAGAGGTGGAGAGGATGTTAGTCGGGATTTTTGTAGATGGCATAAAATCCGATGGACTGAAGTTTAAGCTGATGAGAGAAAACCCCGAGAGGTTATCACAAGCTGTAGATATTGCGGTACAAGAAGAAAATTGGAGACGTAGATTTAGATTGAGAACAGGACGAGAAATAGGAACTAGTCGAGAAGACAGGATTGAAGAGCCTATGGAGATAGGACAAACAAGGTTCGGATGGAATAGGAGAGGAAGTATACAGACGTTACAAGGTAGTAATAGAAATGCTTATGATGGAAGTAGACAAAGGAGATATCCTACAAATGAGACGGTAGGTAACACAAATAACACAAATATAGTCTGTTATTCTTGTGGTCAGCGGGGACACATTTTTCGCTTTTGTGGTAACAGGCGTGTCCAGTCGAATACACAAAGTAGAAATGGCAATAGCAGGTTGAATAGGAATGTTGAAGATAGACACAGAAATTTTACAGGTACAAGAACGCAGGAAAACCGGCGCCCTACCTATTAAATAGGACCTGTAGTAGGAGGGAAAATAACAAGGTCCCAAGATTTAAAGAATATGTTAATAACAGGTATAGTAGGACGAGTAGAGAATACTTTCAACTAGATGAAATCAAACAGTTTACGGAAAATAAAACAGATCCTAGCTCATGTATAATAGAAATAGGAAAATATAGAGTTCGTACATTAATTGATTCAGGAGCTCAGGTTAGTGTAATTAAAGAAAGTTTTTTATATAAAATAATGAGAAATTGTAGAATATTTAAGAGTCATAATAATCTTCACTCTGTTACAGGACAGAATTTACAAGTAATTGGACAAACAATGATCAATTTTAAATTAGGAGGGATCAACGTAAGACATCTTTTTCATGTAGTGAAAGATTTAAATAGAAATATGCTTATAGGAAGAGATTTTTTAATAAAAAATGGAATAAGACTTTTCTTTGATTTACACAAATTAAAATTCAAGGACGTATATGTAGATATGGAAGAAGACATGCATATATCAGCACTAGTTAGAGTTAAAATGTCTGCGACGTTAAAACCACAGTCGGTTAATTTGATACAAGCAAAGGTAAAGAGAAACCCATACTATGTGGCAGGACACACAGTTAGAATCACTGAATTGCAAAAGGAAGTAATTGATGAGCCTGGTCTAGAAGTCCCGGATGGAATAATATCATTAGATAAACACTTAACCTTTCCAGTGATGATTATTAACAACACAGGTAGAGAAATTAGACTATACAGAGGATGTGTAATAGCCAAACTAGAACATAACATTAGTGACATATTAGTAACAGATGGGGTAAAAATGCCGGGAACAAACTATTCAGAAACTCCTACTGAAAGAGTTAATAACAGACGCGGAAGAAAAGGGAACGTGCAGAAGGATGAATTGATCCATCCATTCAGAAGAAATATAGCCCAAATACATTCATTAGACAAAATGACAAGGGAACAAGAATTGTTGACACAGTTAAAGGCTCCACCAGAAAATAAGGAAGTATTAGAACAACTTATAAAAGAAAATCAGGATGTATTCGCAATTAATGATTTAGAATTGGGAAGGACAAAAACAGTTACAATGGAAATAGATACGGGAAATCATCCACCAATTAGTTTAAAACCGTATAGAACTCCCTTAAGGAATAGAGAAATTGTTGAAAAGACAATAGAAAATATGTTGAAAGCAGGAATAATAACAAGATCGAAGTCAGAATGGTCATCTCCGATCGTTATCGTGACCAAACCTGACGGTTCACATCGATTCTGCTGTGACTACAGGGCGTTGAACAAAATCACTAAGAATGTAGCGTACCCATTGCCGGTGATTGATGATATTTTGGGGTTGCTTAATGGCTCTACATTTTTTACAACACTAGACGCAAGATCATGATTCTGGTGTATTCCGATGTCGGAAGATGCTCAAAAGAAAAGTGCTTTCTGTACTCATATGGGTTCTTACGAATTTTTACGAATGCCATTCGGGGTTCGAACGGCTCTAACTCACTACATGCTGTTAATAAATGAGGTATTAGAGGGTATGCAAAAGTTTGCATTGGCATACATAGACGACATTCTAATCTATACAGCAGGGGATGTGGATGATCACTTAAAACATGTAAGATTAGTATTCGACAGATTAAGAGTACATGATGTTAAATTGAAGCTTAGTAAATGCGAGTTTTTAAAAACAGAAACAAAATATTTGGGGTATATTATTAATAGAGACGGAATTAAACCAGACCAAGACAAGATAAAGGTTATTAAAGAGTTACCTCCTCCAACTAACGTAAAAGAAGTGCGTGCGGTTATTGGAACCTGTGGGTATTATAGGCGGTTCATTCCAGGGTTCTCAAAGATAGCAGAGCCTATTACTAATTTAACTGGAAAATACGCTAGATTTAAGTGGGATGATGAGTGTCAAAAAGCGTTCGAGTTTTTAAAAAAAACAGCTTAACAGTGGTACCACTATTGACGCATCCAGATTTGAATAAACAGCTAGTACTATATACAGATGCTTCCGATAATGCTATAGGAGCCTGTTTGGTTCAACCATATGAAGGAAAAGAATCTGGAATACCAGGGGTTAAAAATGAAAGGCCAATTTATTTCTTGTCTCATAAACTTAGCAGGTCTCAGCGCAAATGGTCGACTATCGAGAAAGAGGCTTATGCTATTCATTATGCTCTACAGAAACTTAACTACTATTTACATAACGCAAATTTTGTTATTAGAACTGACCACATGCCTTTAAAATCTTTGTTAGAAGCTCCAGTGCAGAACAGAAAAATACAGACATGGGCGTTGAATCTGCAAGGATACAATACAAGAATAGAATACATACCAGGTAGGAACAACACATGCGCTGATCTATTGTCTAGAATCCCATATCCACAGTCATCAGGAAACACGGAAGATGAAGGAGAACCAGAGATAGACGACCGAAACTGGCAAGTAAATATATTAGATTCTGCCATAATAAATAGAGAAGACTTTGAGAGTTTACCATCGGATCAAGAGTCTGAACCTAGAGCAGAAGACCCACATTTAGCACAATTTAATATGAAAGAAGAACAAGAATTAGATCCAAAAGTCTTACAAATAAAACAGAAATTAAAAGAAACGGAGGAGAATAAATATAAGAAGAATTATTTAGTTTTGCAAGAGGATGAACAGTTATATTATATGAGTGAAAGGAACGAACAGCTAAGGAAATATATTCCAAAACATTTGGAAGATGAAGTTTTAAAAGCATATCATGATGAGAATGGTCATCTCGGTCGTGATAAATTAGTGAAAGCACTTACGAGTAAATATTATTGGCCGAACTTATTTAAATCTGCTTGTAAATATGTAGATACGTGTGAAAGATGCAGATTAAGGAATATGAAAACAATTAAGTGTCCCTTACAAGATACAGATATTCCTCAGTTTCCAATGCAAAAAATTAGTTTAGATATATCGGGTCCTCACCCTAGAACATTATCAGGGAACGTGTATTTAATTCATATGGTAGACGTCTATAGTCTTTGGCCGGAAGTTTATGCAATCCCAGATAAGAGCGCAGATACTGTCATTAATATTTTTTTACAGGAGTTCGTACCAAGATTTAGTTGTCCACAGATTGTACTCACGGATAATGGTAAAGAATTTGTGAATAAGAAATTCGAAAAGTTATTAAAAGATTTGAATATAAAACATATAAAGACCTCATACTACAGACCTTCTTCAAATGCTAAGAACGAAAGACAACATAGGACATTATACGATATTATAGCAAAGATTGTTGATGAACATGAAAAAGATTGGGATTTATTCCTAGGACCTGCGCTTAGCGCTATACGCACAAATCAAAATGAGAGCACGGGGTTTTCACCATTCTATTTAATACACGGGAGAGAACCAATACTACCTATAGATAATCTGTTAAAACCAAGACGGAAATATATGGGGGAAGACTTTCAAGAGACTATCATACAAGAAATGCATAAAGCACACGTAAGATTAAAGAATAATATAATTAAAGCTAGAGAAAGACAGAAAAAGTACAAAAACGTGAATACAAAATTACAGGAGTTTAAAGTGGGTGATAGAGTTTATTACAAGAAGCATAGAAGGAACTCTAAGTTTAATGCTCGTTGGGTCCCAGGTTATTACGTTTTGGAAAAGCTAGGAAATGTATCGTATAGTATCAAGAACCAGATCACGGGACATGTGGCAAGGGCACACGTTGAACACTTAAGAAGAGATGAGGATGAGAAGGGAAATAATAATTATAATAATAATTATTATTCAGACACCGGATACTTAGATGAACAAGTCGTCAGAGGAGCTACAATAACTCCAGCTTTTAGAAAAGATCCAGTACAAAATCAGTTAATAACAACTCCAGCGTACGATGATACTCAAGAACAGACAATGCCGAAAACGATAGAAGAAGAAAATGTAAATGAGGATGATCATTATAGTATAGAGTCTATGGAAGAGGAAATAGGTGCTCCATTTAAAAATACTAGACAAGCAACGAAAAGAAGAATGGATAAACAAAGAGAAAAAGAAGTAAAAAGACAGAGAAGAATCAGAGATTATTCAACAAGCGGTGAAGATATGCCTCTACTAGAAAGGTCCTTAAGAAATAACGATAGACAAATTAGATGGGATATTGAACGGAAGAAATTAGCGGATGCTAGCGAGAGACATACAGATGAAGAAGAGGAAATGGATGAAAAGTCAGAATCAAATAGTAGTATGGAAGAAACTAATAAGTTATACGAAGAAGAAGATATTGGTGTAGAGATAGCACTTATTCAAAGAAACTTGGAGTTATTGAAGAAGTGGAAACGTAGGAAGTAAATGGATAGAAAATACTGCAGATGGCAAGAAATAAGTTTCATGATTTAAAAAGGAAAGAGATACTTGATGAAGTATATGAGACAGTGATTAATGGTAATGATTAAGAAGTTGCTACAAATGAAAGGGAAACAATTGGTGTGCCGAACCACAAGTTCTATTGGTAGATAGTACGGTCATTGTTGGTTAATGACTTTTATTGAGAGAACAGATATTGTTTTAAGTTAGGAATTGGTCTGTAGGTAACAGATATATATACTTGGCAGTGAGTTGTGGTGTTTTCTCGGTTATAAAAATAATGGAATGACTTGTGTGAATAGATATGTGTTACATTGGTTCGTATAGGAGGCCAAGGTTGCTGGGTCACTTTACGTAGTTAATTCTAAGTGAATTATATTTTTTTTGAAAACCTTCTCTTTAGCGAGAAGACAGTTGTTTTTATTGAATTTGAGCTTTTAATGCCTCATACATAATATGTTTTTTTTGCTTGATTTGGTCCTGTAAAATGATTGTTATTGTTTGATTTTAGAATAGGGTTATTGTGTTCTTAGACTTTTGCCTACAAACTATTGGTCCGTAAAAGAGACCAGTAGTGTTAGGTAATACTAGAATATTTTCTTCTGATTTGATAGAATGCATGTTATATTATTTTAAAATGTGTTTTTCTTTGAATGAGTTGACATCTTTAGTTAATATGAGGGGAAACATAAATATGTATAAAAAACTATTTGGGGGGGGGGGGGGTATGCTGTCCTGTTTTGATTTTATTTAGCTAAGTTGTTTTGTGTGTTAGGTTACCTTGTTAGTAAATATGTTACAAATTTAATTAAGTAAGTTTAATTTTCAAATAATTATGGTGTTGGCTAGAATAAAGAAAATACATGGGGCTTTATTTAAGACCCTTCGTTCAGAAAAGAGTTAATAAAACTACTGAGGGCTAATAGAGAGACACATTCTCTTTGTGAATATTAAGTTGCTGTGATAATCGGCATGAAGAGGTTCTTATGGATAAGAAGTATTAGAAACATAGGTTGGGGATGGCTATGAGAAAATAAAGTAGAAGCTGCATTAAAGTCAGCATTATGTGAAGATATAAGGTTGGGTATATGAAAAAAAAGAAGAAGTGGGGGGGGGGGAGGCTGTGAATGGCAGCATATAAGTTGGGGTATATATAGGTGGACAAGGAAGCATATCATGGGATGTGAGGGGGAAAGATATAGGAGCTGTGAAAAATCAGCGTTAATTAATTTAAAATATTCATGGAATATGAACATTGGTTCATGGTTGGAGATGAGATATCAGAAATATAGACAAGGTTGTGGATGGCAATATAAATGTTGAATATATATATGTTGAGAAAACTTAGAGCAACTTAATTTATAGTAAACGGATATGTATTTCATAGAATATATTTTAGAAAAAACTTTCTACAAAAGTTTTTTCGTGGGAAAGAGAGGTAAATGGGATTGTGTTGACTATTCATTCATTATACTTCTTGTACTTTCCACAAACTGGGTGTGCACCCCTTCTTTACTTTTTCTAACTACATTGTTTTCTGTCTATCCTGTGTTGTGAAAGATTGAGGAATTTCATAATGTCAAATGTACGATAATGATTTATACGAGCTGTTCTTATGATGTATATATTTTGTAAAGGAACCAAGAACGAACAAGAATGTATAGTGGTTTACTATATGGCAGGGGAAAGAGTTACGAATAGATTGTTGGTTTGGGGGAAGATTAGAGGGGTTGTGAAAGGAAAGAGAGGGTATAGAGGGATTAGGAGTAAAGACTTTTTGAAGGAAAAAGTCTTTTCAAAACATAGGAAGGTGTAGCAGAATGTATTAGTTAGGTGTGCAAAGCTACAGCACGCTTGAGCATCAGGATGGGATGAGGAGAGAGATGCTCAAGTCGTGACGTAGTTTGTTGTTAGGGCGGTCAGTAAACATCTAGGACTAGAAGAGAGAAGTCACCCTGAGTTTGGAATTGTAATAAGATTCTTGTAGTGGTCATCAATATGAAATAAAACTCCATTTATATTCAACCAACAGAGTCAGTTAGTCCTCTCTGTGTGCGCTTTGTTATAGCTGTACCTCTTCATCGGACCGAAAAGTATGTCACAGAAGTCACGCTGTTTTAAAGCTTAATACATCACTCATAAACTTGCTGGACTGACATGATTGCATCGCCTACTCGACCTTCATTCGCCGATGAATTCCATAGGTTTCACCCCTTCACTGATCACAAAACACGGATAACTGAACGCTCCTCCTCATAGGTGCCTGTGAAAAGTGGGGCAGCCATCTTTAACTGTCCTTATGAAGTCACCGTGTTCGTCTGCATTGTGATGTCACATGCTTAACCCTCTTGAAAATCGTAACAACAATATTGACACGTTACAAGACAATGGCTTGGTTATTGTAATTTCTATCACATGTATACGGTTTTCATTTGAATCCACCTTGGATGTCCAGAGTTGTACACTTCTAGTTCTGGTCTCGACTCAGACAGCACTCTGTGCGATCATGACTTAGAACCATTTTGAAGTGCAACTGATAGGACCCATTTTGAGCTAGAACGACCACAGAGCTGAGGTCACGTTACAAATATTCTAGTCAATGCAAATTCGAACCCTGAACCACCGTTAGGCAGAGTGCTAGCTACAGCGCTACCTAGATTATCAGGGATTTGTGGTATACCAGTGAAAGCCTCACCATAATGTTCTCCTCACTCTTGCTTTACTTCATTTAACTAATTCTTGTCTTCTTTTCATCTATAATCTGTGCATCCTTCTTTCGTTCCATACAACCAACGCACCTGATGTTGCTTGAGCGTCATCGTACACCTTACATCTAGAAAGCGATTCACCCTTACACTGTTCTATCGATCTATTCATCCTTCTTTCATTTTTTTTCCACGAAAAAAAAAGGCTTTTATTTTCTCCCTTCTATCGATTCATTCATCCTTCCTGCATTTGTTCCACGGGGAAAAATAGTTTGTATTTCCACCCTTCTATCGATTCATCCACCCCTACTTCATTTGTTCCAGAAATAAAATAGCATTCATTTAAAGCCTTCATTTAGATACAATGTTCCTTTATTTATCCCCGCCAAGTCTCTATTTGAGCTATGTCTGAATGTCTTTCCCGCCGTTTTTTTAGAACGTGTCTGCTTCACCACTCACCAGACATGCCAATTTGTAATGAAACGCCACTTGACAACAAAGAATTGCCATACCTTTTGTCTACGTAAACAAGACATTAATAGCCAGTCTTACATTAATAGCGCGTCATTCAATAATTGCCACCCTACAATTGCCCACCGAGGAACTGTTTGCCGAACGGAAAGTTTGTCAGCCTCACATACGTTAGACGTGGGCTCAAATCCCGGGACCTGATTTGTATCTACGCAAAGCACGATGACATCTTTGGTCATCTAGGCTGAACTCGCTTTCCTCTCCCTCTGCGTCTCTGTATCCCCTTGTCTTTTCCTTCGCTATTTCCCCTCTCACATTTTCTCCCCCCCCCCCATCCTTCCATTTCTCCCTTTATATTTTTCCTCTCCTCTCCATCTTCTCTCTCTCTCTCTCTCTCTCTCTCTCTCTCTCTCTCTCTCTCTCTCTCTCTCTCTCTCTCTCTCAATATCTCTCTCACACACATATTCACACACACCCACCCACACACAGTCTGCGAGCAACCCCACAAAGATCAAACATATCCACAAGGGAAGACATTTTCTCGAAGAATCTCTCAAACATTATACATCTATACCTGGGGCGAAAAAAAAATGTATTCATCTTTGAGCCGCCATGAAACCTTTAAATTGTTTAAAACCACACAATATGACGAATGGAAGAACACACACAAATACGGGCCAGCGTCTCGAACGAAGTCTTTTTCATCGGGAAAACAAAACCAAGCCAATAACTGATAGATAACAAACATGAATGTGTGTGTATTCAGAGGAAGTCCGATCGATACAACTGGAAATAGAAAAAGGAAAATAAAGGTTTCCGTCGACTCACTTAGAAGTAATGTATTTTAATAGCTGGCACCTTGCTCTCTAGACAGACGATAGTTTGTTACATTGTGCTTTAAGGACAAAAGGCATACTATCTAAAGCAGAGGTTCCCAAACCACGGCGCGCGCGCCACTTGTGGCCCGCCACCTGTCAGAAAGTGGCACGCGAAGCCTCGCTATTTAATATAATATATTTTAATAATTTCAAAAATGCACTCGGAGCGTCAGAGTTTCGCAGCGAAACGTTATGAAGTTCCCATATCCCAGCCTTGTCGACCAATCAGATTGCGCAAGGCGCGCTGTTGTCGTTCGTTACAACTGTTTAGCAGAGTCGGTATTATTGTATTGAAATTAGATTGTTTACAAATAAAAATTTTCCGTTAAAGCCTATAAATAGGAGTGTGGAAAATCTAAAATCAAACAATGGTAAAAAGCGAAAATGTGAAGACGTTGCTTGTCTTGAATTCTTTGGAAGACTTTGGACACGAAAGATTTGTGCCCAGACATTGATAAACTGTCATCTTGACTTAAGTAACTGGTTATGAAGAACAGTTTTTTTTTTAGTGTTGCATATCCCTTGCAGGACGTTGCAGTAAACACCAGAATTTTTCAGCTGCTGTTGATGTAATAGGCAAATTTGTACGTTCATAATTTGCCATAGCTTTCTGAACGGCCGGCTCCCATACCAAAACGTTATAACACAAAACGAGACGGTCTGCTGTACAAATCGGTCGCGGCTGCGTTTCAAACGCCTGGTAAGTGGCTCACGAACTTCGTTCGCAAACCTTTGGCCACGGAGACCGGCGAAGAACAGTTACAATTATAAATTAAGTACATTAATAGCAATTTTCGAAACTGATTTAAAATGTATAGTTATATGAACTTTTGATTTTAAACCAAAAAATGACCTCAGTGTAGTACTGACGCTGACTGCCTTTAAAGTTTTAGAATGCTGTTGACGAAAGTTAAGAAAGGTAAGAATTATATTGCACGAGTTTTATAATTTTATAACCTTGTGACCCGCTTAACTACCGAAAATAGTAGATATGGCCCTCTGCTTGAAAAGCTTGGGAATCACTGATCTAAAGCCTGTGACAGGGACCAGAGAAAGAGTTATCTCTCTCCATATCACAAAGCCTGGGCTGAATGAAAGAGACCATGTATTGCCCATGCAGCATGATTCCTCGCTTGGCCTACCTAGTTTACCCCAGAGGAAAGGTAACACCAATACATATGGAACATTCAGAAGCTGTCCGATAAGCAAAGCGATGCCTTAACTGTCCGCCTGTCGGTGCTTCGATCCTAAGCCAGTTGCTGAACAAGGCTTGGGGCCAATCTTTACTTATGTTCTAATCACACGTAGGAGAAGAAAGCTTATGAAAGCGGGGTGGAGAGGACAAACACAGTGCACTTACTTGTGGTGAGGTCGCAATACTTGGCTCTTATGGCGTCAGGGAGAATGTCCGACCGCAGAGACAGAAACGTTTCTTCCCATGTGAGGTACCTCAGTTCTTTCGTTATGACGTTGATAGCGTAGTCGTTCCGTCCCTGTGAGAGTCGACCATGGTGGAAAGCAAAGTTAGGTTAGCTGACTGAACGCACCATAAAACTCTTCAGTTATATATTTAGGTCATATAGGAAGCATATGGTTAATGTATGTGATGTGTGCCTGAGTGTTGTTGTTGTTTGAGGTGTGATGTTGCTTGGGTGTGTTGTTGGTGGGGTTTCGTTTTTGCTTCGAGTGTGTTGTTGCTTGCGATGTGTTGTTTCTTGGGGTATTTTTTTTTCTTGGGGGTGTGTTGTTGCTTAGCACTCATTGTCGCCTGCGGTGTGTTGTTGCTAGTGGTAAATTGTTGCTTGAGATGTGTTGTTGCTTGGGATGTATTGTTGCTTGAGATGTGTTGTTGCTTGGGGTGTGTTGTTGCTTGGGGTGTGTAGTTGCTTGGGGTCTGTTCATACTTTGGATGTGTTGTTGCTTGGGGTCTGTTGTTGCTTGGGGTCTGTTGTTGCTTGGGGTGTGTTGTTGCTAAGGGTCTGTTGTTGCTTGGGATCTGTTGTTGTTTTGGGTGTGCTGTTACTTGCGGTCTGTTGTTGCTTGGGGTGTGTTGTGTGAGCTAGGACAGTATGCCTCTGAGCTCTTTAAGATAAGTGTTTTATACTCTGAATAACTTGAAAGCTATTAAAGATACCAAAAAGCGATCCAACAGAGAGGCAAGAAAGGACCCGGAGCCCAGAGATGAGATTTCTGATACGATTCCCATGTACAGCTAATACAAAAAATATCCAAGTACTTCATTAGACCAGTGTTTACAGGCACTTGATTACTCAGGACATCAGGACCAGACAATCGTCATTTTTGTAGATCGTTCTGAAACAAGAGAGTCTGGAAACTATTGTGACAACCGAGTAGATTTAGAGTGTTGAAACCAGAGATCAATAGAGGAAGAATATACTGGATAGGCTGAGAAGGTGGCACGAAATACAGTTGGTGGTCGAACTTATCAACAACACAAAGGTATATGTTTATGGAGAACTATGATGGTTTGCGTCAATCGGCAGGTGGCGTAATGGTGATTACTGTGACAAAGGATAACGATAACCATACACAATTAAATTACATGTGTATTGTGCATAAAATTCCTATGGTATAAAGTATAGATACTATTAAGTTCGGGTGACAAGGCAAACCTGCATTATTTTTTTTTTTTTTTTTTAAAAGCTAAGAAAAATGAATTCACTAAACGGTAGGTTATACCAAGGAGAGGAAAGATATCATTACTAGACTTCGCATATTTTTTTTTTCGCGCTCGCTCACTTTGTACTCAAGCGTAGTCAATACACACTATTTATAGTAATGATGGACTGAATTTTGCGTGTGGATTAGCTTTCCCTATTAACAGTGCCCCTCGCAATTAGGCGAACCCACTCCGACATCAGAGGTGCATGTAATTTACGTCCCCAAGACAAGGACGATAGGTTACCATTTTAGTCCAACTGCCCGAAGTAGGGGTTGAACCCCTTACTTCGTCATCAGCACAATGGATGTTCTTACCAATTCGACTATGCTGACTTGCAAATTTGACTATATCTTTATTTGAGTTTTTATATATTTGTGTTTGTTTGTTTAGAAAATGAAATAAACTTACAGCACTGTGTAATTGTACATGACTAAATGCGGATACTTTGCAAGTGACAATATATATATATATATATGTGTGTGTGTGTGTGATGTGTGTGTATGTGTTTTTATGGTGTGTTTGTGTGGTGTATGTGTGTGTGTGCGTGTGTGCGTGTGTGTACGTGTGAGTGGTGTACGTGTGAGTGGTGTGTGTGCGTGTGTGTGATGTGCCGATAAAGGTATGTTGTCACGATTCGCCATCTCACACGACCATCAGACTTTGACCATCTCACTGAGAGCTGTAGGTTATTAAGCACACAAGTAGATAATAGACTTGACAAGAGCTGTGTATTATAAAGTACATATGGGGATACTTTAGCTATATAGCAGCGCACTTTAGGATATTAAAGACACACGTAAATGGTACACTCACATGACACAGAGCTTTGTACAAGTCCAGCTGGTGGATTAGAAAGTCGTGCTGACTCTGGTCGTAGTTTTCTCGACTCTCCTATTTGATTGAAATTGCAGCATTAGTAGCAGTAGTATTAGTAGTAGTAGTAGTAGTAGTAGTAGTAGTAGTAGTAGTATTAGTAGTAGTAGTAGTAGTAGTAGTAGTAGTAGTAGTAGTAGTAGTATTAGTAGTAGTAGTAGTAGTAGTAGTAGTAGTAGTAGTAGTAGTAGTAGTAGTAGTAGTAGTAGTAGTAGTATTAGAAGTAGTAGTAGTAGTAGTAGTAGTAGTAGTAGTAGTAGTAGTAGTAGTAGTAGTAGTAGTAATAGTGGTGGCGCGGCAGCAGCAGCAGCAGCAGCAGTAGTAGTAGTAGTAGTAGTAGTAGTAGTAGTAATAGTAGTAGTAGTAGCAGTAGCAGCAGCAGCAGCAGCAGCAGCAGCAGTAGTAATAGTTGTAAAGTAGTAGCAATAGTAGCAATAATAATTGTAGTATTCGTAGTTGTGGTAGTAGTAGTAGTAGTAGTAGTAGTAGTAGTAGTAGTAGTAGTAGTAGTAGTAGTAGTAGTAGTAGTAGTAGTAGTAGTAGTAGTAGTAGTAGTAGTAGCTATAGTAGTGAATATATGCACATCCACACGAAATAATTTGGCCTATTAAGTGTCGAAAGTAAAGTATATAACTAATTTACACAACACCTTCAGACTGCTAGTCCCAGCTTTCTACAGATCAGGCTGCACTGGCTGATCAGTATCACACCGGCCTCCTTGTCTTCCCAGCGTATATCAGTGAACACAATATAGGGAGCATGATGGTCATTAAAACAAAACTGCGCCTCGATGAGGATTCAGGCTTGCTAGTCACTGAGACACCGCGGCTTCTTATTTCATGTGCCGCACTTAAATTTATAACTAGAAGGGAAAATTGTTAAACTTTTTGAAGTACGTCTATCCACCTTCTCTTACTTCACCCAGTTTTTGTTTTCTTCCTCTTCTTTTCTCCTCCCGCCCTACTCCATTTTCTCCCCTGTCGGCGTCTCCATCTCCATCTCCTTCTTCTTCTTCTTCTTCTTCTTCTTCTTCTTCTTCTTCTTCTTCTTCTTCTTCTTCTTCTTCTTCTTCTTCTAATTATTATTCTTTTATTTAAGTCCATAATACTAAATCTTGTACCATTTAGAATCATACACGTATCAAGTGTGAAAACAAATCTTTTACCCTGTTAGAATCATATATGTCTATTCTTATTTGCCAGTCTTCAACCTTGATGAAATTATAAATGTTCTATCAAGATCAAAACCAGCATTACGCCTTGAAATTATCAAATTTATAGAACTAAGTAAATGCAGATATGTGTGAACAGCCCCTTTTTTCTTAATAGAATATAAAAGGAAATGTATGTGAACAAGAAAAGGCCATTGTTCTTACATCAACGAACTCATGAAGCGCCACCCAAGTCTTGCCACTGTTGGTGGAGATGTACAGAATGTTGGGCTGTCTGTTGATGTCTTGTCCTCGGGCCGTCAAGTACACCCCTTTCTGTGAACATTCAGTACAATTCCTAGTTAATAAATACACAAGGGAGCAAGAGCTAGACAACGATACTGTTGTAAGATAACATTTAGACCAGTGGTTCTCAAACTTTTTTGCCCCCCCTTTCGTATTTCCTCCCCACTCCTTCGTATTTCCTCCCTAAAAAACGTAAAATGGAAGCTAAATTTAATAACACATACTAGAACACGTCTAGACGTCTACATAAAACGTGATTTGCGGGTCTACTTTTGTTACAAAACAAATTTCAGAAGGGCAAGAAGTACAGAACCGTAAAGAATGTAGAGAAAAACAATATCAAGTAATCGGTTCTTGTATTAACGTGATCTTGAAGTAATCTTAATTTCCCCGCCCCCGGAAACTTTAAAAATCCCCCCCCCCCCCCCGAAGGGGGTGGGGTGGGATTCCCCACCGGCTGAGAACCACTCATCTAGAGCATCAAACGACGAACATCAATCTGACATAATGTACAGTCAGGGCGAGAGTCAGACAGTGTTGGAGTTCCATTGCCGCCAATCTTCATTGTGGAGACAGCACCTGATTGATTGATTCCCCCCCCCCCCCCCCGCATATCCTTTACAGAACATTGCAATCAACACCAGCATTTTTCAGCTGCTGTTGATGTCTTGGCAAGATTACGCCTAGTAGTTTGCCATTGCTTTCTGAGCGATCGGCTCACATACCTGTCGTGAAATGCTGAATGTTAGTGATTCCCAGATCGACGACTGTATACAGTGCATCATAAGAAGGTGATCACAGACAAGGCTGAGGTGGGAGAAGGGTTAATGAAACAGAAGGATAACCACAAAGGATTGACCAGCGCATGTGTATGTAGGTCAAGGCGGGAGAGTCGACTACAACACAGGTGACATGTAGAGTGGAAAAATTGGTTTGCTACAAAGACAGACAGTATCATGGACCAGCCTATTGCGTTCTGGAGGTAGGTTTGCGACTAAGACTAGACAGCAGAATGCGGTTTGGTTGTATTAATCAACGGAAAAGTTCGAGATCAGAAATTTTCCACTGACAAGGGATAATGAAGTCTGAATTTGCTTTGTCCAGCAATGTCAAGGATTATGCGACATAGACTGAGCTATAAAGAGTAGCCACTTTCTTTGTCAGTTTAGTGTGTGTATTCCCAACTGGACGAGAAGATAGAATTATGTGTCCTGTAATGAAAAGAAATATCCTCCCTTATAATGGGATAAAGTGCTTGGCTGCGGATTAATTTCGATTCGTGGATCTACATTAATTCTATAAAGGAACATAGATGTGTATAAGGTATATTAAAATATAGTTTTAGAATAGGAATATAGATGAGCGTGTATTACCTTTATCATTACAAATTATTAGTGGGTGTTTTAGACTGAGGTGAATTCTTATGTCTTATGCTGATGGTGACTTCGAAAGCCTTGTCATTATGGCTGGAGAAGGACACTTGCATAAGTTAGGAGTAAGGGGCGGACGCTTACCACTCGACTTGTTATATTCATCCACAGGTTCCCAGTTTCTAGGGACATTAGAGAAGAAAGGAAAAAATACTCTACTTGAACCAATAAAGTACATACTTAGATCCAGAAAGAACCTAAACAGTTTGTTCAGATGAACAAATACTAACATCCAGTAAAATACAGAAGACTGTATGCTAACACTCATATACCACTGGGGCTCCTAAACAGAAAAGAGATGTGAAGGTGGGGCAAGCAGAGACTTCAACCTACATACGACTTGCATACATAGAGTAGAAGGAATAGACAAAGACAATAGTGATAATCATAATAGATAATAGGAAGAACATTGACAATGTGGTGTTTTTTCTCGATGATGGATACTTAATATCATGAAACCGATTTGGGCACAGTCATAAACTTACGGGACTTTTATAGCAATACGGTGACTCAGTGGTGAACAGTTTGTTTTCATTTCACTAACGGATTTACCATCAGACTCAAGCCTACGGATCATCCCGGGTGAGCTCTGTCCTGTTTGATGTGATGTCCTGTAATCGTGAAGAATGACTGGCGAGAAGATACCGCTGATAGACATTCTGAGTTCATTCTGTCACCAACAATAGAATACACTAGCAACTACACAGACAATATCCACCCATACACCAGACATAGTTTTAAATTAAATCTTTTATTTAATGTGGAAAAGAACTGTTGTCGAAGTATGTGTTGAGAGAATAATAGAGAGAGAGTGAAAGAAAGAGATATATGGAAGGGAAGACAGAAGAGAGGAGTGTAGACGAAAAGTCAGTCAATAATCCCAACAGATAATCAGTTTAAAGATGTGCATGTTGATCCCACTCTCTTCTCGGGGAAACAACATCACATAATTGGTGGAGCAAGCGGGATACATACATATACTCATATGACCTAAGGCATAACAAGGCATATGCACAGAGAGAGGTACGTGTATATTGGCACAGGCATAGCGGAGTACCTACATGTTGGGACATACTGATTGGAAGAAATATAAGTATATATTGATGACTTTTAATGGAAGGACGTCCATTGGATATATGGTGCCATTACATTTATGGTAGAAACATTTCATTAATGCTGGTGACTTTGCAGTGAGAAAGTTCCAGACAGAGTGAAGGTGGATAGGTGGTAAGACATTACATACCTAGTTACACGGTCACACGTCTACATAAGTCTTTATCCTATATCTCCTCTTGTGGATGAGAGAGTGGTTGTGATGTACTGTGTGGTGTTGGAGATTTATAATAATTAATAGATATAGATAATGATATCGGTTCTAGGTGGAATATAATTGTATAGTGAGTACTTCTTTTCTGCCTTGAGGGATCTTTACTCAACGTGCTGACTTATCTGCTGTAACTATGGCAACTCCTAAAGTAACTACAGCAGAACTGAGAGCCAACGGGGAGGAAATTGGGTTAGCTGGTACCGAGCTAACTGATTACATACAAGAAAGAGAGAGAGAGATTCGTAAAGGGGAAAGAGAAGACCGGAAAGCCGAGTTGGAAGTGAGAAGAATAGAGGTGGAGACCAAACGAATGGAAATGGAACAAGAGGCCAAGAAACTGGAACAGGAGACCAAGCGACTGGAACTGGAACAGGAGACCAAGCGACTGGAACTGGAACAGGAGACCAAGAAACTGGAAATGGAACAGACTGCCAGGAGACAAGAAATGGAACATGAATACCGCTTGAAAGAGTTAGAACTCAAGGCACAAACTAAGGGTGAAATAGATGCAGCAGAAGGAAGTTCATCTTCACCTGGAGCAACCCACATGATTGGACAGGGTTACCATGCCATGAAGTTTCCTTTAGCAGTCTATGATGAAAGTAAAGAAAAGATATTCCAGTTTTTGGATCGGTTCGAGGCTATGGCAATCGCTATGGGACTGGAAAGATCCAGATGGGCTCTTAAAGTATCCCAGGCGTTACGTGGTTCAGGGTACGAGGTCTACACACGCCTACCACCAGGACAGGAAAATCAGTACGAGGAATTGAAAGCAGCTTTGATGAAACATTATGAAGTCACAGCACAAACATATCGGAAAAAGTTTAGATCGTCTAGACGAGAGCCGGGAGAGCTATTCGCCGCATACAGTCTAAGGCTGAAATCCTATCTCCAGAAATGGATGGACTTGGCAGAATTCAAGAGGGATTATGAGAGTCTCGAAGAGATGATGGTGGTCGACCAGATGCGAAAGCAAATGTCGAAACCTCTCAGAACCTTCTTGGGAGAACAAGGGGCGGAACGGATTGATGTTGTGAATAAGCTGGCGGAACGATTCGTGGAAGTACATGGTGAAGCGGAGGAACTAAGTACACAAACCAAAGGTCAGGAGAAACCAGAGAAAAAGAAACCTAAAAACTGGGAAGGAGAAAAAGTGGAACCTTATATAAAGCACACAGAGGAGAGTTCAGAGAAGGTGAAGGTAGGAACCCAGAGCACCTCGAATTCTCAAGCGAAACGACAGTGGTCTGAAAAGTGGTGTTCGTTTTGTAGGGCGGCCTCCCACAACACAAAAGACTGCAGATCGAAACCTAAAAGTTCTTACTTCGCAGCATGCAAAGTGATTCCTACATCGGTGATCACAGACAAGGCTGAGGTTGGCGAAGGAGAAAGGAACACAAAGGACACACGGAAACCTAGGAAGGGAACATGGTACACTCACTGCCAGTCGACAACACATAATACTGTGGACTGCAGATGCAAGGGAAAACACGCCAATTGCATAACCAACCTCGAGGAATCAAAAGAGGAAGGCAAGGAAACGGTCAAGGAGATGAAAGACACTCAGGACCAAGAGAGACCACCTGTGGTTGAACTTATTGAAGTCAATGGCCAGCAGGTTGCTTGTCTCTATGATACAGGTTTGGATGGGGAAGCGGTGGTGGACGCCAGCTTAGTAAGCCCAGACCAACTTACAGGGGAGACCATAGAGCTAAAGCCGGCAATGAGGAGTGCTGTTACCATGACGCTGCCAATCGCCAAGGTGGAGATTAAATCCAGGTACGTCACGGGCATTATTCCTGCGGCGGTATTAGCTGACTCCCTATTCCCAATGATCATTGGCACGAAATATGTCTTTTTGGGGATGCCGAAACAGCCAGCCCAAAAGGGAACAGTAGTCAGTGGATCTCAAGGGAAGGAAAAAGAGGCAGAGACACTATGCGACAACTCAGGGATAGGAGAATTGCATACTGCCCAGAGGAAGGATACTACGTTGCATCCTTGCTACAGGAAGCTGCAAAGAAGTGCTGAGCCACCAGAACGGGGACAGTACTTTCTGAAGAATCAACTACTCTATCGGAGAGCTGGGAGGGGAGATAACCTGCATGAGCAGTGGGTGGTTCCAGAGACCCACCGTCCTCACATTCTTCAGAGTGGACACATCATAGGCGAGAATCGACATATGGGTGTCAGAGAGACCTTGCAGCAAATATCCGGCCATTATTGCTGGCCAGGAATGACCGGAGATGTACGCCGGTGGGTGAAGTCTTGTTCGGAGTGCCAGAAAGCACCACCCAACAAGCGAATTAAGAGGAAACTAGCTCTTAAAGTGGAAGACAAAGTGGAAGTGTGGAGTCCAGCAGAGACCAATATACTCCAAGTAGGATGGAAAGGACCTTATCCTGTGGAAAAGGTGGTGTCCAAGAACATCTACAAAATACGGATCGGGGAAGAGAAGAAAAATCTCCCTAGACATCTCATTAGGAAATATGAAGAGAGATCCGGGAGCAAAGCTTCGCACTTTATGGTGATGGCAGCCATTGGGACAAAAGTTACCAGTCCAGACGAAGACCAGAGATCGCCAGTACAACATAGGAGGGCCTATGGGACAGTACGTGATAGGTCAGATTTACCCAACGACAGGAGGAGGGAAATCACAAGTCAGGGAAAGGACAAGAGTGAAAGTTTCACCGGTAACCAAGTTCAGAAGGGGTGGGTAACGTCGGGAAAAGCGAGAATTACCCAGGACTCCAACCGAAGATTGGCTGACCAGATACAATATCGCCCAAGATGGTCCTGGAAGCAAAAGTCCAGGAGGGGTGGGAAAGACGACTCGGTCCGACGAGGACGAGGCGGAACATCCCCAGAGGAAAAACCGGGGGAAACCAAGAGGACATGGAAGCAGTCTTACGATCAAGATGGGACAATCCGTCTGTATTGTGAGCCGTCGCTGACGCAAGTCGAAAGGAGGTCGACCGGACGTACAGGAGCGAGGAGCCAACACTAGTTTCAGTCGTTAGTAGTATAGTAGGGTGTCAATTAGAGCGCCTACTGGATAATGAGATGAGCCATGTGAGGATCCAATCATATCATCAACACGTGATGTTAATAGCGACTTAGCAGAAGCTCAACGCACGGTGGATGTGATGGACGTTGTTGCTGCAACTGGACTTCACAGTGGAATACATTTTTGGAAAGGAGAATGCAGATTTCTTATCCAGACATCCAGATCCAGAGGAAGAAGCCTAGGGTTGTGGATCATGGGAATCAAACCTACAGTGAGAAAGATTCGACGCGGTCTAATCTCTTAAGAGGGGGCCTATGTCGTGAAATGCTGAATGTTAGTGATTCCCAGATCGACGACTGTATACAGTGCATCATAAGAAGGTGATCACAGACAAGGCTGAGGTGGGAGAAGGGTTAATGAAACAGAAGGATAACCACAAAGGATTGACCAGCGCATGTGTATGTAGGTCAAGGCGGGAGAGTCGACTACAACACAGGTGACATGTAGAGTGGAAAAATTGGTTTGCTACAAAGACAGACAGTATCATGGACCAGCCTATTGCGTTCTGGAGGTAGGTTTGCGACTAAGACTAGACAGCAGAATGCGGTTTGGTTGTATTAATCAACGGAAAAGTTCGAGATCAGAAATTTTCCACTGACAAGGGATAATGAAGTCTGAATTTGCTTTGTCCAGCAATGTCAAGGATTATGCGACATAGACTGAGCTATAAAGAGTAGCCACTTTCTTTGTCAGTTTAGTGTGTGTATTCCCAACTGGACGAGAAGATAGAATTATGTGTCCTGTAATGAAAAGAAATATCCTCCCTTATAATGGGATAAAGTGCTTGGCTGCGGATTAATTTCGATTCGTGGATCTACATTAATTCTATAAAGGAACATAGATGTGTATAAGGTATATTAAAATATAGTTTTAGAATAGGAATATAGATGAGCGTGTATTACCTTTATCATTACATATTATTAGTGGGTGTTTTAGACTGAGGTGAATTCTTATGTCTTATGCTGATGGTGACTTCGAAAGCCTTGTCATTATGGCTGGAGAAGGACACTTGCATAAGTTAGGAGTAAGGGGCGGACGCTTACCACTCGACTTGTTATATTCATCCACAGGTTCCCAGTTTCTAGGGACATTAGAGAAGAAAGGAAAAAATACTCTACTTGAACCAATAAAGTACATACTTAGATCCAGAAAGAACCTAAACAGTTTGTTCAGATGAACAAATACTAACATCCAGTAAAATACAGAAGACTGTATGCTAACACTCATATACCACTGGGGCTCCTAAACAGAAAAGAGATGTGAAGGTGGGGCAAGCAGAGACTTCAACCTACATACGACTTGCATACATAGAGTAGAAGGAATAGACAAAGACAATAGTGATAATCATAATAGATCATAGGAAGAACATTGACAATGTGGTGTTTTTTCTCGATGATGGATACTTAATATCATGAAACCGATTTGGGCACAGTCATAAACTTACGGGACTTTTATAGCAATACGGTGACTCAGTGGTGAACAGTTTGTTTTCATTTCACTAACGGATTTACCATCAGACTCAAGCCTACGGATCATCCCGGGTGAGCTCTGTCCTGTTTGATGTGATGTCCTGTAATCGTGAAGAATGACTGGCGAGAAGATACCGCTGATAGACATTCTGAGTTCATTCTGTCACCAACAATAGAATACACTAGCAACTACACAGACAATATCCACCCATACACCAGACATAGTTTTAAATTAAATCTTTTATTTAATGTGGAAAAGAACTGTTGTCGAAGTATGTGTTGAGAGAATAATAGAGAGAGAGTGAAAGAAAGAGATATATGGAAGGGAAGACAGAAGAGAGGAGTGTAGACGAAAAGTCAGTCAATAATCCCAACAGATAATCAGTTTAAAGATGTGCATGTTGATCCCACTCTCTTCTCGGGGAAACAACATCACAATACCCCTGTAAGTAACCAACGCGACGCGATCCGCTACCGAATCTAGCGCAGCTGCGCTACCCATGTGAATATACGGGATTACGGAGAAAGTCGTTAACTCATAGGCCAGTGAGACCATTGGCCATTGATTGATACACTTACAATTAGTTTAGTTTAGTTGACGGATCAACATCACGGCACACGGGTATAACTCATAAGTGTTCCGTTCTACTCCTAACTCAAGCCTGAGTCCGGAGCTCTCAGCTCAGTGCACTAACTACGTAGCACCGGCGAAGACTCTGAAATACTTTTGGTAGATTTTTAAAATCGAAATTTTGCCCGAGCTCAATTAGACTATTCTTTGTCGATTTCCAACTGCCAAAGGATATTCTCAAAAAAAAAAAAAAGCCCGGCCCTCATCGGGGCTTGACCCCGGGACCTCCAGCACTCGAGGCGGACACCACACCTCGAGGCCACTCAGCCCCCTACATCGAAGATTAATCATTATATGAAGTATGTTGAGTCTTCATAATAATGTACTAATAATAGAACATTGTGTACTTTCTATAGAATGTTGATCGACCTGAATGGAACATGATTATGTTGCATAATTACCCTGAACCGCCTGCTGTTAGAATGACGTCACTTCCAGGTGAAAGTAGTTCTCCACTGTGGAGATCCATTTAACAACTGAGGACTATACAAGCACAAGTGACGGATCGTTTTCTTTGACTGGGTCAAGTTTTAGGTGTACTTCTCGTGTGCCGCCAAGCGGGAGAAATAATGTCCCTGCTGCGCTTTATACATTGGTTTCGCAGGTGACCGATTTTATTTGCCCTTTGTTTTTCAAGGACAAGGTAGTCTTCTAACCAAGTGTTTACACCGCCTGTCTCGCTGCCCAGATGTTGTGGGAGTGATTCCGGCCCATATTATTCACGGGTCATGAGCGCACTTTTCTTAGAGACTCTAAGGGGTCGTCGCTGGAGTTATGGAGTTACGTTTTCGTCACACTCGCCCCCCTCACCCCCCCCCCCCCCCCCCCCAGCGGATAGAGACCGTGCCCTATGGGATAAGACTCGGTGCAATGTAGTCGAACCTCTTGCATAGTGAACAGTTTTTCTTCAAGGATAGGATAATTAATTTCTGTTTGGTGTATGTCTAATATAATCATCATCATCATCAAGTGCCCTGCCAGCTGGCGTAGGCGTTCACTGCTCTCCACAGATCTCGGTCTTTGGTGTTCTGGATCAACTCCGCTGATGATATTCCTCTATGCCATCGTCTCAATTCATCCAGCATCATTTCTCTTGGTCTGCCTCTGCCTCTCCTACCCTCGATCTTTCCAGTTGTCACGACATTCTCTAACGCCTCTCTTCTCATCACACGACCACACAACAGGACAGTTTGTTTCTTTCTTATTGTTGTATATAGTGTTCTAGTTTCACTACCCTGTTTCAGGCAATCATTGTTAGTCATTCTGGCAGTCCAAGGAATTCGTAACATTCGTCTCAGGAATCACATCTCTGTTGTTTCATTCACGTTCCAATATTCACTGCCATAAAGCAAAACTTGTTCTATATAGTCCAATTGTCTAATATAGAAGTCTAATAATTTTTTTTTTTCTGTATAAATTTTGTTCGAACTCTGTAGACTCTAGAAAACATGCGATGATATCTCAGAATATCACAGAGAATAGAGTCAGGTGGTTAATTTTCATTCCATCTAAGTAATAGAAATATGAGGTGAATCAATAAGTAAGTCACACAATTCTGTGGGATGGTAGGTAAATGTAGTTGGTGTATTCTAAAGGTGTCATTAGGTGACACGAACATCGAACTTTATATTCCCGTTCGTCAGATGGCGCTAGATGTCTCATGCGCATGCGCAGCGCATAAACAAAATGGCGACTGTAATTACGGAGTATTCAACCAAAGAGCAACGTGTTGTTGTGCGTTTTTGTGTGTGGGCAAAACTACTGCCTGCAAAGGATATTCATAAGGAAATGATTCCTGTTTATGCTGAAAAATGTTTGTCCCATAAAGCGGTGCATAGCTGGATAGAACAATTTTCTCAAGTACGCTCTAACATTGTTGATGAAATCCGATCTGGTCGTCCTGTTGAGATTGCAACAAAAGCATCCGTGCAGCGGGAGGAGGAGATGATTAGAGGTGACAGGCGAGTAACGATAGGCTCTGTAGCATCTGCAATAGGGTGCTCATATGCTTCAGCATACAGCATAATGCATGATCGAAGAAAACGTCCAGGACTGCTGACTAGAGGAGTGTTGCTTCTTTGTGACAATACCAGACCACATACAGCTCGATTAACTCAGGAGAAAATTAACCAACTAAGATGGGAAGTTCTGGAACATCCACCTTACAGTCCCGACTTAGTCCCGACTTAGCCCCTAGCGATTTCCACCTTTTTGGTCCGCTGAAAACCCACCTTGGCGGGAGACATATCGCGAATGACGCTGAAGTTGAATGTGAAGTGAAAACGTGGTGTAGAAAACAGAGCACGCAATTCTATGCAGCCGGTTTGGGAGGACTGATAAAACGATGGGATAAGTGCATCAATGTTGGTGCAAATTTATGTTGAGAAATAAAGGGACAATGTATGTATAAAAATAAACTGGTTTCTAGTTGTTATCATATTTAGTTATTTTTTTAAAAGCCAGTTGTGACTTACTTATTGACTTCCTCTGGTAATTAACAGGAAATATATAGGATTCTTAGTAGGATGGTTAGTGTAATGGTTAAGAAGTTATACTAACAATGGGGGTGATCGCAGTGGGACGCGGGTCGATGCCTTGACGTGTCTGCTAGTAGAGTAAGAGAAGGCCGTCTCAGCGAATAATAGGTTGATGGACTATCTGAAACTATGAATAACATCTTGTAGGAATCACACAAGAGCGCTGTCTCCAGATGTTGTATCTTTACCTGGTGCTGAGAAAATGAAGAGACACATAGAAAAATTGGAAGAAGACGGATGATGAAGAGCGAAGAAGAACGAAGAATTAGGAAATGAGGAACAAGAACGAAGAAGAAAGAGGAACAAGAATGAAGAAGAAGAAGGAACAAGAACGAAGAAGAAGGAGAAACAAGAACAAAGAAGGAAGAAGACCAATAACGAAGAAAAAAGAGAAACAAAAACGAAAAAGGAGGAGGAGAAGAGTGAGTGAGTAAGTGAGTGAGTGAGTGAGTGAGTGAGTGAGTGTGTGTGTGTGTGTGTGCGTGCGCGCGCGCGCACACACACACATTTACATTAGAGCTGTCTCTTTCAACCTGCTAGTGTAACACATGATACAGTGTTGATTGCAGACAATGAACAGGACCTGCAAAATTTAGTAGATGCGGTTGTTGCACACAGTGAACAACTAGGGTTAGAACTGAATATTAAGAAGACACAGATTATGGTCGTCATTGTGGAACTACCACAATGAGATATACAAGTAAATGAGCATATTCTTAAGCAAGTGAATCGATACAGTTATCTCGGCACAGTTATAACATCTGATTTGAGATGCCTTGAAGAGATTAAAACAAGAATTGCCATTGCGAAGGTAGCTTTTGCAAGATGAAAAACATACTGACCAATAAAAAGATATCAATTGGAACAATAAAAATAGTGTTGAAGTGCTACATAGAACCTATACTTTTGTATGGATGTGAAGCGTGAACAATGAGCAGTCAAGCTGAAAAACAGCTGATGGCTGTGGAAATATGGTTTCTGAGTAAAATGCAAAGAATACCATGGGCAGACAGAAACACCAACGAACAAGTTATTCAAGACACAAATGAAGATAGTAAACTGATTAGAGTCATTAGACGCAGACAGTCAACATTTCTGGGCATGTTATGAGAAGAAATGATTTGGAGAACTTGGTGACGACTGGCAAGATCGAAGGGAAGAGACCAAGGGGAAGACCGAGAAGTAAATACCTGGATGGCTTGGCCACGTGGCATGGTCGAGACAGGAACACGGAGCTGATCCACGACTCTGGTGATCGAGTGAGATGGTAGAACATGACCGCGCATGCTTATCGGCACAGCATATGATGGATGGATAGAGTATAACACTTTGTAGGAAGCTCCGCCTCAGACAGAAAATACAGACCATAACATCATACAACAAAAGTTAGTTGCATATCCTTTACAGGACGTCGCTGTCAACACCAGCATTAATAAATTTTTGTGATTTCTTGGCCAATTTACGTTCAGTAGTTTGATATTTCTGTCAGAACGAAAGGCACTCAAACCCTTATATGAAAACAATCACAAGGCTGTGCTTCCAAAACGTCCGCAGCTGCGTTTCGAATGAGGAATTGCGAATTGTGTTCATGACCCCGTCGACACAGCGCCGACTGACCAGATTACAAGGGAACAGTCTATAAAAAGAAGAAAGTCCCATAGTGGACATGTTTTTTTTTTTCCGCATATCCTATTTAGAGGACATCGCTGTCAACACCAGCATTTTACCGCTGACAAGATTACGCTCAGAAGTTTGCCATTGCTTTCTGAGCGACCGGCTCACAAACCCCGTAAGTAACGAACGCGACGCGACCCGCTACCGAACCTCGCACAGCTGCGTTGCCCTAAGAAACGTGCTACGGGTCAGTGGCGTCACTGGGGTTGGTGTCACCCAGTGCGGTAAACTCTTGGTGTCACCCCTCTAGACTTTCACCATGGTCTTCTTCCGAGTGTTCCTGTACCATATATAATCGCATATAGTAATGTTTGTAAAATAAGTCAAAAAGTTAATAAGGACATAAGAAAGAAAACAAATTGAACAATATAACTTCAATACTTCAGGTAAAACATAAATAAAGAACTTCGACAAACTCGGACAAAGTTAAATTTTTGTTATTTAACATTAAAATTTCTAAAATTAACAATGAACGGTTATGAAACCCGACTAGACAGAGCTATGTCTGCTTTGTCAAATTTGCAATTTTTTTATTTTGGTGTCACCCCTTGATGGTGTCACCCGGTGCGGCCCGCACCCTCCGCACCCCCCCCCCCCCCCCCTAGTGACGCCACTGCTACGGGTCTGAATTGTTAGTGTCATTACATTTTGTAGTCCTTAAAGCACGAGGGAATAAGTGGCCAGTCTTTCTCTCACTTTGCAGGCGACGAACTCTCGTCAGACATGAAATTATCAGCCTAGCCTTGCAGTGATTACATTAACGTGACCGCTAACATCTAAGATACAAGAGGGAATGGATCAAAACAACAAAATTAAAGCACACAAACACCTGGTAAGGCAAATGATTACCTGTTCGGTTGACAGCCATCTCTCCACAATGTAGGATTGATTGTTGGGGATCGCCACGTCATCACAGACACACAGGACGTGCAGGAGATCCAGGAATCGGTAATTCTGGGGGGTCAGGGAAGAAAATCTAAGAATTATAACTTGCACATAAAAAGACAGCAGCACTACACTACACTACACTACACTACACTACACTACGCTACATACTATACTATACTATACTATACTATACTATACTATACTATACTATACTATACTATACTATACTATACTATACTATACTATACTATACTACATACTGTACTATACCATGCTATACTATACTATACAATACATTTCTATACTATACTATACTATACTTTGCTACACTACACTACATACTATACTATACTATACTATACTATAGGAAACAATCCCTAAGCAAGAACCTGCTATGGGTATGTAATGTGATAAATTCCATATCCTTTAAAACAGGTCGCAGTCAACCCCAGCATTATTTACCTGTTTGTAATTACTTGGCAAATTTACGTTCAGTAATTATCAAATGCTTTCTGAACGGCCGGCGCCTATAGCATTGTATGAAAATCAACGCAAGGCAATCTGCTGCCAAATCTCCCACAGCTGTGTTTCGAACGCGTTTTCAGTGGTTACGAATTGCGCCCGTAACCCCTTAGCCACAGAGTCGACAAAGCATCACATTTTGTAGGCTTGAATATACGGAGGAAAAGGTGGCCAATCGTCGACTCTCCTCCCACCGCGCTCATCATATTATCAACATTGATTCTAATATACAATGCTAGCGCGCTGTATCATAATCACAATGTTGTAAATATCCTGTTGTAGGTTGATTTTCTAATTTTTCCCGAGGAGCGAATTTCGGTCTGCGTCTTGCTGCCGAGGGATTTTAACGTGTGACGACTCGTCCGACTGTATTTCGGCATTGTCCGAGAAGCTTAGAAGTCCGATTAATTACCCCAGAAACAAGGGGGTTATACCACACTGTTCCTTATTGTTATTATTCCAGCAGTCCAAAATGCGAATCGAACCAGGTCTTCAAGAGACAGATGTAGACGGTATAACCTCTGAGCCACTCCGCCAAATACATAAGTGTGGATCCTCTTTGGCGCTACTAATCGCACGCACTGTGCTGATATTCTCCTTGTGTTAACAATAGCAAAAGAATGGCGCACTTATGTAGATGTCCGTGTGCAAAGAATAATACTGTTGACCAAAATCGCATAAAAACGTAGAAGATAACTATAATAATAAACTGCCCTAGAATTAGAATTGCATTCTCAATTATTAAGAACGAACGCACGAACGCACGAACGGACTTTATTTTCAAGGGGTAACAAATTGGGCACGCAGGCCAGTCTTACATTCGGCCCTTCCAATTACTCATCTTTTGTTCATCAATAGTGCATAGGAAAAACATTGTCAAATAAATTTTGTAAACATAAACAATGCATATTACCATGTTATGAGACACATCCAGTACCCACCCACACATCCTCAATTCACCTACACATCTCCCACCCAACCACACACACCCCAGGCACACATACATTCCCCCACCCATCCACCACATCCCCACACATACACATCTCCCAACCCACACACACTCCCACCAACCACAAATCCCATCCACCCACACCCTAAGCATACATACATTTCCCAACCCACACATCCCCCACCCACACACATCTCCCCACCCACTCACATATTCCCCACCTGTCCTATTAGAACTTATAGACAGGTAAGTGTGATCCAATAGCAAATACTGCCGTGTGAAATGTTAGGTCGTCAGTATCGTAGACCAAAGAGTAGATCCTAAGGTGAGATAGCTAGTTCCCTTCCTCATTGCCTATTCTTTCCAGACTATTCTCATACAATTCTGAAAATTGTCTGTCATTTATTTTTATCTGGTGTGGTCGACCTCAAAACTGTACTGATCGGAAAGGAGAAAAAACTGGGGAAAGCAGGGGGTGAGGAGAGGAAGGAGACGAGGTCTTTCTTCTGCTGGAGACTAAACCCGAACCTATGTCTTGGCAAGCAAGAGCACTAACTACTAAACCATCACTAGCCAGGATAGAGAGAATTCGTTGGTAGCATTTGCTGATGTAAATGTGGCTAATAGCACAGTTCCCGTTTAAAAAAAAAGCTCCAATTAATACTAAACTGTTCATTAATAACACGCCCTTTCAGTAATAATAAGCTTTACAATAATAACCAGCTTGGGAAAAATAACATGCGGCAGATTTAGGTGAAATCATTAAGTACCTGGGATTTTTCCAATAGAGACACGAACTCGTCAATTTGCGCATGCGTGATGCGGTCAACAATCTTCCGCTTGTCTCGGATCAACTCCACAATCATTTGGGCGACGTTCAGGCCGATACCTCCCTGAATTAACAAACAAGAATTCACAAGGAAACACAAGCAAAACATGCCGACACGCATATCTGGAACGGAAAATAAACACAAATAAATGCAATGAAAACAAGCAAGTTTATGTAACGGCACGTAAATTATAAAATAGAGCACATCCACTGGGGATTTCAAAGTTAGCTTACTTTTTGTTTAATGAAAATGGGAATTAAGAAATGTAAAGTAATGGGAATACAATATTTTGTTCCACGAAACGCCATTAACAGCATTAGACTGATCAGTGGGTTTTGTTTCAGGTTTTTTTTTTTTTCTTGGCTATTATCTTCATTAAACCCTCTTCTGATTAAATTAGAACTGGGCACTCCGAAAGGGAAAAATTGGAAGAAAGGAAAAAAAAAAAAAGAAATCAACACAATCATAGAAAATTGGAACCGTGATATACATTTAAAAACATCAATTACTGGAATTAAGTTACACGAGGACATAATGAAATAAAAATCCAAACACAAACAAAATCACTAATGTAAATTCAAATATACATTTCTTGTCGTTATATAAACAAGTTACAATGCAACAGGGCTGAGCAATTCAATTTGGTATCATGCTTTTTCTTAAGGTTGTAAGCTATTACAATATTTCAGTCTGAGTAACGAGATCAATACATGTTTATGTATTCATTTGCTCTTATAGAATGGCGAGAAGGACACGTCCCACCGGATTTAAAAGATTCAAGCATCATAACACTGTACAAGCACAAGGGGATCAGAGTGACCGTAACAACTATAGGGGTGTCCCACTTATATCTATGTATCGTTGGGAAAATATTTGCCAGAATTGTTCTGCGCAAACTTCATGTCCTAGGAGATCAAGTCTACCCTGAATCACAGTGTGTGTGTGTGTGTGTGTGTGTGTTTGTGTGTGTGTGTGTGTGTGTGTGTGTGTGTGTGTGTGTGTGTGGAAGGGGATTGTGTGGTTGTGTTAAATCATGATTTGCTAGATATCTTAAAAGAAGGAAGTTTGCCAATACGCTATTGTTTTCCTTCCTGGCAATGAAAGTACCGGTTGTGACCGCAGCCATTGTCTCCATAGATAGATCATCTGCCTACCATCGTGAAACTTGAGATCATAACCAACACCTATCTGTGGGCGGCTCTCCAGCTCCATCTACCAGTGAACAAGTTGATCTAGTAATTCAATATTTCTTTTCTCGTTTCAACTGACATATTTTTGTTGGTCAGTATGTTTTCCATCTTGCAAAAGGCCAGATAGGAGCACCCAATAGCACTTAGTGACATAGAGCTAAAGAACAGTATCGTCACATCTAAAGATTCTTTTACTAAAATGAGCAAAGTCATGAGAAAATAGAAATATAACTAGCAGACAAATCTACTTACTGGCTTTTTTATGTATTTAAATACAGAAGCCATAAACAATATATTGCACGATTTATGGCCTGGCATATAATGCTGAATCTCGTCAGGTGCGTACCGCAGTTATATATCATATGAAGTGAATAAATGAATAATACTTTGGCCGAAATGATAAATTAACAGTCACTAATATTGTTCGAATGTGGAGTATGTTATAATATCGGATGTCTAAGATTTACAAGGAAGTCCTTCTGTTTGCATTGAAATGGCCGGAATCGCCTAATCTATGATGCTTCCATATATTTGAGCAATCGATGAATTTTCGATTAATGTTCGTGGAATACAATTTACGAAATGCGTTTTGATTATTAACTGCTAGTAAGCAAATGTTCCGTGATTTATGTGTTGCTTGATCTCATACTGATGCGAATACTAGACAATACCTAATGAAATGCAAAGGAATTGGAGGCAGTGGTAATAAGGGTGTTTAGAGTCGTTACAAGATCACACATTAAAACCATAAGGAAAAGAGAAATGAAATATATAATCTGTGTCAACAGATTAGATAGAATAGAAAAATGGGCCCTAAGAGAGGTAACATTCTAATCAAGCCTGGCACAGAAAGACAGCGGCAAACTGGTTGGGGAAAGCTTCCTTGATTTATGTGTTACATGGAAGGACACATTCTAATCAAGGAAATCCTAATCAACATTTTAACCAAGAGTGGCACAGAAAGACAGCGGCAAATTGGTTGGGGAAATCTTTCTCTGATTGATGTGTTATGTGGAAAGTGCTAAACAAGAATAAGTTGAGTTGAGCGAAGAACCGACATCACTGCACTCAGGACATCCTCATACGCGCTCCGTCTCTCGTTCAACAGCCAGCGAAGAGTTATACTACTAACCGTTCCAACCGATACCAATCTGAGTTTTCCTTGTCTTCCCTCTCAGTTTTGATATTCTTCCTGAAGCCCTGCCGATCCTCCGCAATATCTTTTATAGCAGCTAAACAACACATAATGATGCATGTAACATCAACTTCATCTAAATATCAGTCGCTATAGAAGCGCTTGGAGTACTAATCGCCAATGCCTGCTGCATACCCTGTACCATAAGAAGAAATAATAATAAAGGTAAGTGTCAGGGTTATGGCTAACTTCCTGACTAAGACTTCGTCCTACTTTCCAGTTGAAGTTTGTTACGAGTCGTCTGTAATGTTACACTAAACCAATTGTGAAATTGTTGACAACGTCTTGTAACCCTAGACAGAACCAGGTTAAGAAATTCAGTACCAAACAAAACGTAAGTTTGGACCAAACAAAAGTAGATGGTGGAAAATGGGAGTAGGTGTGTCACAGTTATGACTTATAAGCTGTTAATATAGTAGCAGACGTGTTGCATTTATACCAAATTAAAGGGGGTTACATATGAACAACTACTGTATATAAGTCATTGGCAGATACAGAATGTCGCTTAACACGATTAGTCACCCCTTGGCACTGAATCAATTAAAAGACTGTATACTAAACTGAACCGTGGTGTTCTGTTACCTTCTGTGTGAACTGCGTCTGGAAAAAGTCGATGTACTTGGCAAAGTAGAGGGCGTTTTTCCTGGACCGACCAATCATGTACGTGTACAGTGTGTCGTAGGCTTCCTTGAACACACTCGTCAGGTTGACCTCGTCACTCTGACCAACCAATGGGCACTGGAGGATTTTGACCAGCAGATCTATGACCTGTGTGATTGCAAACAAGAAGGTGTACCGCGTGATCTGATGTATGGAAAATGAACAAGGACATAAATATCTTTATGAACATTTCAGGAAGTCTGCATTGCTTATTTACCCTTTGTAAGTCTAGGTAAGAAAGAGATCGACGAGGCCGAAAGGTTTAACGTACTGGCGCGGTTTTCGCGGTAGCTGGATCTTTCCACACTCCGGTTAGATCCTTAAATCTTGGCGTCTCGTTTATAAAACAATGGAAACTCCATCCATCCATCCATCCTGTGCTATGCCGGGAAGCGAGGGCAGACATGGTTCGCCATTTCACTCGATCACCAGAGTCGTGGATCAGCTAAATGTTCTTGTCTCGACCATGCCACACGGTCAAGCCATTCAGATATTTACAGGACTGCAAATCGAAGGCTAAGAGCTCTCACTTCGCGGCATGCCAAGTGGCTCCTAAGGAGGTTGTCACCGAAAAGGCTGAGGTCAGCGAAGAAACTCTGAACCAAGATAGCACGTCTTCCCCGTGTTCTCTTCCCCTCGATCTTGCCAGTTGTCACCAAGTTCTCTAATTTATTTAGAATGTATAGAGAATGGAAACTATTAATCTTAAAATTGCCTAGTATATTACCAACAACCATGAGAGCTGGGGTTGACTGCACCGTCCTGAAAAAAAAAAACATGCCATCTTTCTACTCAAACAAAAGTCTTGTTTACTGCAATGAATCAATCGACTGTTGAATTAATAAAGATGATTAGATGTAAACGATTAACACAAATATACACCAGTTGCATATCCTTTACAGGATGTCGCAGTCAACACCAGCATATTTTGCTGTTTTGATCTCTTGGTAAGTTTACGTTCAGTAGTTTGCCATTGCTTTCTGAACGACCGGCACCCATACCATTTCGTAAAAAACCAACGCAAGGCAGTCTGCTGCCAAATCTCCCGCAGTTGTGTTTCGAACGCGGGTATACGGGATTACGAACTGCGTCTGTAACTCCTTCGTAACAGAGCCGGTTACACAAATATATCTATCTCACAGTAATGCTAAACATGTAATATACATTGACAGGCAATGTAAATGGCATGATAGAGTAATTGTAACCAAAGGTAGAGTGAATCGAACAGTCTATAAGGTAACCATACAACAAGACAAATACAAGTAAATCATAAATATGATAAAAGCGATGAGGTATAACTATTGCAAGGACGATATTGTAAGAACGGACAAGGACATATTTCATACCCGTAAAGAAGTACATGACAAAGATAAGGAAGGCAATAACAAACGTAAAGAAAGAAATAATTTACACAAAGAAAGCTGTATGTGGAAAACAAAGAGTGGCAGGCATACACAAAGAAGAAAATAGAACACGTAATAAACAATATGACACATTTAACCAGGTTTAAAGTCAAATCAGATATGCTTAATGCAATAGGCGGCGTGGCACAAGTAGCGAATAATGTGGTATACGGAGCGAAAATCAAAGTATATGTAGCAAAATACCTGATGAGTATGGTGAAACATGGTGTAAGGAGAGAAAGACATGGTTGATTTAGCGAGAGACATGCCACACGTAACGAACGAGATGATATGCATAGTAAAAGACATGATGTACGGAGCGAAAGACACGGTAAACGTAGAGAGAGACATGCCCCATGCAACGAAAGAGATGATATGCATAGTAAAAGACATGATGTACGGAGCGAAAGACATAGTAAACGCAGCAAAAGACATGCCGCGCATAATGAAAGACACAGAATGCGTAGTAAATACAGAGTATACTCGACGAAAGACTCCGTGCGCTTAGCGACAGACATGAAATATGCAATGAAAGACAATGTGGTCAACATCACGCCCAAAGCCATTACTTCCAGTGAAGTTTTCTGGTACCTATTTCAGGCACGATCGAAGCGAGAGCACAAGTTAATGAAAAACAGTCAACGCCTCGAAGGGTATTAGAATATATATATATATATATATATATATATATATATATATATATATATATATATATATATATATATATATATATATATATATATATATATATATATACTAGCTGACCCGGCCCGGCTTCGCCCAGTCCTTGGTGGGGAGCATCTCATTTATTTCATATAAGTAGTCATATAAGCTCACGTTCCCGTTACCGACTGTCTGTCTGTCTGTCTGTCTGTCTGTCTGCCTGTCTGACCCGGCATCGCCCAGTCCTTGGTGGGGAGCATCTCATTTATTTCATATAAGTAGTCATATAAGTTCCCGTTCCCGTTACCGACTATCTGTCTGTCTGTCTGTCTGTCTGTCTGTCTGTCTGTCTGTCTGTCTGTCTGTCTGTCTGTCTGTCTGTCTGTCCGTCCCTCCCTCTCTGTCTGTCTGTCTGCCTGTCTGTCTAATCATTTATTGGTTGCAGTTAGAACAACCTTAGATAAACGAAGACCAACTTACAAAAAGCATTAGAAAGAGCACTTGAAAGATCTTTACATCTTCCCCCAACAATTAACTTGGGTAAATGGAGCGGCAGCAGCAGCATCAGCAGAAGAAGGAAAAGGAGGAGTAGACAACTGCAGCGAAAATGTGGGTCTGTCTATCTATCTGACCCGGCGTGACTTCGCCCAGCTCCTGGTGGGTAGCGTCTCATTAAATTCATACAACAAAAAAAGTAACTTAAAAAAATGCCCTTCCACACACCATCCATTATTTTTAATGAAAACGCTTTCTAATCACCTGCATGACTACAGTAACTTCTTAAGCAAAAAAAGATGAATTACAATGTTATGCATTGTGCATTATTTTTATGAAAACTTTGAAAATGCCTTACAGATTGTATCATTATTTATTATAACTCATATGCCTGAAAATAACTATGGACAAAGAGTTTATAAATCTTTGAAAACGATGCCACAATATGACTATAAGTTATACAGAAAAGTTATGCCCCTTGAAATAACTTTTATAGAGTTAGGTCCCCTGAGATATATGAAATTATGATGAAAAATGAAAAATGAAATAATACTGGGTAAGCATGCGATTTCACACTAAAAAGATATCACAGTTGGCAGCTCTGGAATGAAAGAAAGGCGTGTAGAAAATTTCATCTCAATCGGATGGGCCGTTCGCGAACGTATAAAGGACATACAGAGATACATACATTTGGACGGAGATCCTTTTTTATATATAAGATACTAGCTGACCCGGCCCGGCTTCGCCCAGTCCTTGGTGGGGAGCATCTCATTTAATTCATATAAGTAGTCATATAAGCTCACGTTCCCGTTACCGACTGTCTGTCTGTCTGTCTATCTGTCTGTCTGTCTGTCTGTCTGTCTGTCTGACCCGGCCCGGCATCGCCCAGCTCCTGGTGTGAAGCATCTCATTTAATTTATATAAGTAGTCATATAAGTTCCTGTTCCCGACTGTCTATCTGTCTGCCTGACCCTGTCCGGCTTCATTAAATTCATACAACAAAAAAAGTAACTTAAAAGAACGTTCTTCCACACACCATCCATTATTTTTAATGAAAACTCTTTCTAATCACCTGCATGACTACAGTAACTTCTTAAGCAAAAAAAGATGAGTTACAATGTTATGCATTGTGCATCATTTTTATGAAAACTTTGAAAATGCCTTACAGATTGTATCATTATTTATTATAACTCATATGCCGGTACATAACTATGGACAAAGAGTTTATAAATCTTTGAAAACGATGCCACAATATGACTATAAGTTATACAGAAAAGTTATGCCCCTTGAAATAACTTTTACAGAGTTAGGTCCCCTGAGATATATGAAATTATGATGAAAAATGAAAAATGAAATAATACTGAGTAAACAGGCGATTTCACACTAACAAAATATCACAGTTGACAGCTCTGGAATGAAAGGAAGGCGTGTAGAAAATTTCATCTCAATCGGATGGGCCGTTCGCGAACGGATAAAGGACATACATAGATACAGAGATACATAAATACGGACGCACATCCTAATTTATATATAAGATATATATATATATATATATATATATATATATATATATATATATATATATATATATATATATATATATATATATATATATATATATATACTTAAGATAATGAACTTCACAGAAATTGTGGCAACATGTGATATTTCATTGACAACATATCACATTTACATACCCTGAGATTTCTCATGAGCTTCTGTCTGTTCTTGTTGGTCACAGCATTAACGTACATGAATCGTCGCAGCTCTTCCATGGCCTGTTTGATTAGAATAGATTTGAGTTAAAGAATGAAAGCTGTATTAATCATAAATATATTTAACAGCCTAAAAGAAAGGGTTTTAAATCCAGTCAATATAAGACGCGATTATGGAGTCACTCTTCAAATTCACTGATGGAATAAATTGTTTTAAAGATATGATTTTCAAAATATATTTAAATTTGTGTTAAATAACAGACATTATATTCTTTCTCGTTCTCCACCCTCCTTCTTCCACCTTCTTATCCCCCCTCCTCCTCCTTCATTTTTATCTTCGGATGCAAGGGCTTCGTTTTATGATTCCTACATCTTCTCTGTCTTTTAATATTTCGACGTTGGTTTTACTTATAGTATTTGCTCCCCATCTTTATTTTTCTCCGTCTTCCTTTGCCTCTCTTGCCTGGAACTTTCCCATACAAGGTTATTGTCTCTATTCCACCTTTTAGTCGACACAGCCCATAGATTTCGTCTTTTCTTTGTGGTATTGTTGAGTGAAATAGTAACACTTGATATTTTTCAGCCAAAGAGTTTTGACAAATGATAAACGAAGCAAAGGCAGATCAAGAGAAATGATGCCGGATGGACTGAGACAATGGCATGGAAGAATATCATCTACAAAGTTGATCCAGAACACCAAAGACCGAGATCTGTGGTGAGCATGAACGCCTACGCCAGCTGGCAGGACACGTGATGAGGGCAATGATGGAACAGTTTCCTTGTTAAATAATCCGTATAGCAAGATTTACTCAATCCTTAGATATATCGTGGTTAAGTTTAGTTTAGTCGACGGATCAACATCACGGCACACGGGTGTAACTCATAAGTGATCCGTTCTACTGCTAACCCAAGCCTGAGTCAGAAGAATCTCAGTTCAGTGCACGAACTCCGTAGCACCGGCGAGGAACCTGAAATATTTTAAGTAGATTTTTAACTCGAAATTTTGCCCGGTCAGCGCCGTTAGGCTACTTTATTTCGATTTCCAACTGCCAAAGGATGTTTTACGTGCGGAACAATACACACGGCGTTAGATCTCACTACCCAGAGACCAGGGGAAATTTTGTTACTGGAGGTCCTCGTGAAAAAATCCTGACCCTCAACGGGCCTTGAACCCGGGACCTCCAGCACTCGAGGCGGACAGGATACCTCGAGACCACTCAGCCCCCTTTATCGTGTTTCTCTTTCCATAAATCTATCTAGCTATCACAATATGTTATAGCTTTCGTTTTATAAAGTGGCCAAAAAAAAAAATGATGACTGTATATTAAACAGATGTCCTCCCCATGGCAAATCGGTTGAAGTCTGTTCACAATGAAATCTCAGCCAGTTAAATCCTAATATGTCATTGTCCGATATTAAGTTCCAGTCTTGTGGAACCCTTGGGTTTCGCAACTTGGAAAGGGGATGGACAACTCTGGAATACAGTTCCGTAGATATTGTACCATGGTACCAGATGGGCAGACCTCACTCTGATAGATCCAAGACTTTTCAGGGCTTCATCATCATTATCATCACCATCATGTGCCATGTCGATAGACGCTGGCGGTCATTGTCCGCTATCTTACACGAACACAAGAACTTCGGAACCTCGGTTTATGTTCCTGTCCTGATTAAGTCATGTAGTCAAGCCATCCAGGTATTTATGTTTGTACCTTCCATTTGTTCTTCCCATCAACTGTGCCAGTTGTCACTGAGTTCTCAATGTGGGCTCTAATAACATATACCGGAGACGTTTCCTGATATGGGGCTGTTATGTGATAGGAATAGGTGACCAATCAGTACCTCACTTTATCTGACGACGAGCCCAGAATCGAACCTACGTCCTTCGTGCTCAAGGCATTACCAGCGTAGATCGCCATCACCTTCGCAAGCGCGAACGCTGGTTATATATATATATATATCCTCCCCCGATGGTGTTTCCACCTTGTCGTGGTGGGGGAGCTTGAGTTTCTCAATGACCCTGAGAGCTATGCCGGCGGTAGCGTAGCTACCAGCAGGGCCTCCCAAGCCGGACAGGTCAAAGGGTAGAGAACAGACAAAGAGAAACACCCTGGTCCTCCAGGTTGGGGGTTGAAGCGTGGGGTTACCATCCCCACCTTTGTAAAAACCTTTCTTTGTTACGAAACAAATACATGAGCCTCGATATCGGACTGACTTATCTGGACAACGACCTTGGAACGTTAAAGGGCTGGGGCATATAGAAAGAATGGAAGATAATAGGGAAACAAAACTCGCTTACACTCAGGAAATAAATGACCGTAGACCCCGAGGTAGACCAAGAAGGCGGTGGAGAGATAATACATGTACAGACCTACAAGCACTTGGAATCAACGACTGGCAAGAGAAGATCCACCAGAGAGACGAATGGAGACGGATTGTATTTGCAGCAAAGAACCTCAATGGCTCGGAACGCTGAAGAAGAAGAAGAAGAAGAAGAAGAAGAAGAAGATATATATATATCACTTCAGTATATTGGTTCTATATAAGTTCTATATAGCACTTCAGTAATCATATTCTTACTGCAATTGGCATCATTTCATTGGTGCGATCCATCTCGCAAAAAAAAAAAAAAAAGCTGCTTCTCGTAATGATTCTTGTTCTAATATCAATAAAATCACCTTCCATCAAATGTTATAACTGTTCCTGGATAGTTGTAGCGATTCACTTCACAATTTATTTTCTTACGGCTTAGAAAACCTAATTGTCAATGCACCGGACTTGAAGTTGTTTTTTGTTTGTTTTGTTTTGTATTGTTTTACGTTCGTTCGTTTTGAACTCAGGCGTAGTCCATACGCGTGCTACTACTTGTAGTACACTGGACTGAATTTTGCGTGTGGATTAGCTTTCCCTATTACCATGTCTCTCGCCACCAGGTGAACCCACCCCGACTTCAGAAGTATTTGTAATTTACTTTCCTAAGTCAATGGCTAGAGATGAATAGTTAAAACTCAGTCTTGATCATCCACCCACAAAAATGCCAGCCAACCAAACAGAATCCAGATAGTAGAGACTACTGAACATAGAGCGCATCCAACTACGAGAATTCACGTGAATAACGGGGTTCCATCTCGAACCTCGACGACGTTAACCGATTAAGTGCCATGGGATGATTAATAATCTGAAGCGACTTCCTGTATCAGCTATCGGCTTATACATCACTTAAATGTTGCACTGCATTATAATACAACATTCCTGTTACCACATTAACAACATTTAAATCATAACCGTGACACATCTCTACTTCCCATTTCCGCCCTCCGTTTTTGTTTCGTCCAAGCCTGCTTGTTGTTTGGCAATGAATATGTTAAACACTGGATGGCTGAACTCCTTTAAGTCGTAACGAGGAGTCTATCCGTGATAACAATAGCAAATATAAAGGGTTAAGTATGTAAGGATCTGACAAACCGGAAGGGAATTTATTTGATGCTAGAAAACATACTGCTCATGAATCATTGAGGAAATTAGAGGAAAAGCGCTAGTCACAGGCATCGGAACTACAATAACCCCTCCCCACGACGCCTAACCGTATAAGGGAAGACAAGAACAAAAACAACTGAACATACGGGAAGTTCAATTTATTTTAAAAAGTTAGTTGCGTGTCCTTTACAGGACGTAGCAATCAACCCAATGATGTTTTGCATGTTCCTGATTCCTTAGCAAGTTTACGTTCAGTAGCTTGTCATTGCTTTCTGAACGACCGGCACCCATAACATTTCGTAAAAACGCAACGCAATGCGGTCTGCTGCCAAATCGCACACAGCTATTTTTCGAACCCGGGTATCCGGGATCACGAACCACGTCCGTAACACCTTCGCCACGGAGCAGGCTTTAATTAATGACATGTATAATAGGATATGTTAGCAGTGAATTCACACACGAGTAAACAGACACGCTCACGGGCGTTCATATATTACCGTTATAGTGTAAGTAAAGCGTAATGTTACATTTAAGAAGACAAAAACACAGAAACAGCAGCACATATACTCACAATGGAGAGTAGACGAACACTGAATTAACTTACCGTTAATGTCAGATGAGTTTTCTTGGCGTTCAAGATGATACTTTCAGATCTCTGGATGTAAGAATACATAGAAAGAAGTAAATCTCTCAAGATACAACAGTAGAGTCCTAAATATACAAGAGGTATGGACACATATCCAAGGAAGGGTTGTATACATCACTAGGGAAGTGCACATTGGCTACACGGCTGTCGGCTCGGAGATCTTAGTTTAAATCCTCATTGAAGCAGCTCTTTTTCGTAGTAATATGAACTTGGGGTTGACCCAGCTTTATAACATTGGTACCATGGGTATTCTGGGAGGATAAGGTGGTCGGTGTGATACAACTGGCTGTAACATTTATCAGGTACCGAATGGCCGATGAAATATGGAATTAGCAACACATATCCAATATACCACGGTGAACTGGAAAGTGGATTCTGTATTTTTTAATCTTTCAATGGAAAATTGATTCTTTAAGTGTTTGCCTTTATTCTATTATTTACAATTTATCCTTCCTGTGCTCACTCCCTTTCACTATAATCTTTTCCTTCTTCATCTGTTCAAATTAGCTATTATACACAATCTATTTTCAAAAGCAAAGAATGCAGTGAAAGGTATAGAACAGCAAATGAGACAGCACTTCAATTTAAAAACAAAAATGAAAAGGGCAAAATAATTAGAGAAACTAGACGTAGTCAGTCAACATAATTTGAGCACGTTTTAAAGAGATATACATTTGAGAGCTATGTGACAACTGACAAACGTGTGTCAAAAGAGCAGTGGGTAGACACAGAGTTACATGCCAGGATGGCTTAGCTGCGAGGCATAATCGGGACCGTAACACATACCTGATCAATGACTCAACGCGTGAGATAACGAAAACTGATCGTCCACGCTTATCGGCATGGCACATGATGATGATAATGAAAGTCATGTCTTATCTTTCACACGGGGTGATATCACTCGGGCGGAGTATGGCAGATTGAATAAAACAGACCCACAGTGTTATATCGCCATCATCCATCATAGGGCCAGGTATGACAGACTGAATATACCAGATTGGCAGTGTGATGTCACTATTCTTCGTCCCATGACGGGGTATAAAGAACACAATAAACCAGACCGGCAGTGTTATGTCTTTATTCTTCCTACCAGAACGGTTTATAACAGGTTGAATAAACCATGCGGTAGTGTTATGTCACTATTCTTCATCAAAAGACGGGGTATGTCAAACCAGACCGACAGTGTTATGTCACCATCATCCATCATAGGACGAGGTATGACAAGACTGAATATACCAAACTGGAAGTGTTATGTCACTATTCTTTGTCCGATGATGGGGTATGACAGACTTAGCACACCAGACCGACAGTGTTATGTCACCATCATCCATCATAGGACGAGGTATGACAGACTTAATAAATCAGACGGTAGTGTTATGTCACTACTATTCGTCCCAGGACGAAGTATGACAAACTGAATTAACACAATCATAAGCTCCTACTGCATTCATCATCACTATGCACGAGAGCACTAAGCAAAGAAACTGCTGAACATATTTTGTAGGATTGACACCTGAGCAGTGAGGCGGGAACGATTGATTGATTGATTGATTGATTTAGGAACCGACATCACAGCATTCGGGGCATTCCCATAAGCGCTCCGTCCCCACCCTCAGCAGCAAGCTAAGAGTTCCAACACTTATAGTACCAGTAGCAATCTGATTATAAGTCCATCTCGCCTTTCCTCTGAGCGTCGATCGTCGGCCAGATCCCCTCGTCACCCCTCGCTGTCGCATTCTTGCCTGACCATGGTGATCCATTTGCTCCTCCGAGGTGTACACGTGCTCCCACAAGGCCGCCGGAGCTACGGAGCACGTGCTCTGCACTTGACACATCTTTCAGAGGCTAGCGAAGAGAGAGAGGAGGAGAAGGCGAGGAAAAGGTGGGAACGATATACTGGCTACTGATTCAAAGCTAAACTTCCAGCTGCAAGGAACTAATGGGGAACTATAACAAATGGCCGAGTTAAAGAAGAGAACTCTCCTGCCGGGGTAATTATCAAAGACAGAGGTAGCAAGAAGAGATAGAATCTGCAATACGCGTTTCTCATACACAGAAACAAAAAATTAAAGCAATCTCTACCATTAAATTATGTATCTTCACCTTGTTCCCATGTGTATGTTACATCAACAACAACAACAACGACGACGACGACGACGACGACGACGATGACAACATAATTATCAACAACACAAACAGCATGAACAACCACCACCACCACCACCACCACAACAACAACAACAACAACAACAGTGATACCAACAATATACTTATCAACAACACAAACAGCAAGAACAACAACAGCAGCAGCAATAAAGCTGAGATTGTTGGTTCTGCCACGAACAGAGCACCGACCGCCACGACACGATAACTCACGTCCTTGATGAGGTTGAGCAGGAAGGGCACCATCCCAGCAACGTAGTTGAAGTCATCCACATAGGATTTCTCCACATACTGGATGGTAAAGGCATCGTCGTACATGCTCTCTCCACTAGCGGCCACCTAAGTCACGAGACAAACGCGATACATGAATATGAATAGTAACATACTTCACAGACAAGGTCAAATGAATTAGAGATGACTTGCGGTATTTGCTAAAGGTGACGGAGCATCTATGAGTTTGTCCGGAGTCATACGATGTTGATACTCGCCATTAAATATTAACCGTTAACAGATTGAATACGAAAGACTGAAGATCGGTGTGGCAAGAACAAATCAGCTCAGCAAACGCATGAGTAGGCTCGGATATCAAACTGTAACGAAAACCCTTAATCTCTGCATGATCGTCATCATCATTATCATTATGCGCCATGCCGATAAGCGTGGGCGATCATGTTTCGCCATCTCGCACGATCACCAGATCATGGATCAACTCCGTAATATTGTCTCACCCATGCCATGTGGCCAAGCCATCAAGGTATTTACTTCTCTGCCTTCCCATTGTTCTCTCTCTCCCCCCCCCCCCTCATACCCCCCCCCCCCCAGTCTTGGCAGTTGTGATCGAGTTCTCTAATTTATTTCTTCATATAATGTTTCCAACACATTTTGACTGTCTACGTATAATTTCTCTAATCTGTTTACGGTTCTCATTTGCCGCAAAACGGCAGATAATAAATAACATATTCACACCAGGGATATTCCATCAATGTCAAACTTTAACATTATCCAAATCACACTTATGCAAAATCATCACCTGAAAGATGAGATGCTTGAGAAGAGTTGCTAACTTAACTATCCGAGACCGAGAAAGAAATGCTGTTATCAGACAGACAGTGGGATCAACACCTTCTGGTTGGCCATCTCGTTAGAATGCAACATCAACTACCGGCACTGACCCTACATCAAAGAACATCTGATATGATAGCAAGATGATGCCATAGAAGAAAATGGAGTGACGACATCAAAAACATTGTACAATCACGCGGAATGACACTTCCCAATGCCACCCCTCGGGCGCTGGGAAGCCACAGAATCCTTCCCACCACGCCTGACTGTAGAAGTGGAAGATGGTTCTGATGAGTAAAACACTGGTTATTGTTGTCTTCTTCCGTGGAGATAAATGGCTAGATGAGCATGCAAATGAAGAGCTGCTGGCTGAGTGGCTAGAGCGCGGGATTATCCTTCGGGAGACCCGGGTTCGAATCCTCGGTAAGGTGTGGCATTTTTTTCTGTCGGGGGCAAAAAAAAATATCCTAACCTGCAAAGTTCACGGCGACTGCACTAGCCAAGCGGCCTTAATTCCTCAGGCTCAAAGACCCCCCTACCATACACCGCAAGGTATTATATTGGCAGTAAATGACAGAGTATGCACAAGCGTTGAGAAGCCTCATACAGCCCACCCGTGACAGAGCTTTAAAGAGGAATTATTTTTAGGCTACAGAAGCGTGAATGTACAGAAGAAGGCTGGGAATACTTCACAAGTATTTAAAAAAAAAAAAAAAAACTACTGAAGACGTTTTCACAGAAACAAACTCGCTAAATGAGTATGCTCACGAAGATCGAAATGGACCGGGCTTAAAGACAGCGGGTGGTCACTGAGGTGGTCAAAGCTGATCACAATTACCTTCATTTGTGTGCCAGGCCAGGCGCGTGACAGAGACAATAAACAAGCTGAAAGGCTTGCGAGCCGACCAACGCAAAAATCAAACCCTCGCCCGACTGGGCTCTTGGCATTATCAGCGAAGCTCTCTATCAACTGCGCTAGTGCATTTGTTTTGTTCGCCATAAGTGTTACCTAATACGTGAGAGTGTGTAAGGGCCCAAATCAATTTGTCTTGCTTACCATAGGTGTTACCTAATCCGTGAGTGTGTCTAAGGGCCCAAATCAATTTGTCTTGTTCGCCATAGGTATTAAGTAATCATCAAGCGCATCGAACAGGCCATCATGAATTCCGAATTGTGAACCATTTTTCTCCGCTTCCACCCACACAGGCACAATTAAAGTATAATAAAAACTGGGACCTTTGTGGTACTGGGGCCGTAATTAATTATCCCAGGGGGTCAATTCGTGTCCGTTTCCAGACGAGTGTGAAAAACGGACCTCATGAAATCGTAATCAGCAAATATAGGTCACCAGTTGCTGATGTAGGCATATGTATATGTGATTCTGATAGCCACTGGCACTGTTTCAGCGTTGATCATGGACTGAGTTGTCGACCCTGTACAAGCATTTAATGATTGTTGGGGTTAATGTACAAGTCAATATGTGGGGATTGTTGTCCCCTGGTGGAGATTAAGGGAATTCATATTTCGTATTTATACCAACGTATATTTGGGTAGACATAGTTGGTGTTGGACTATGGATCATTAGGTATAATTAGATATAATTCCACGCTTTGTTCTTATTGTAGATGTATTTTATGTGTTCTTATATAGTGAGGATTTCTGTTGAAGCTGCGGAGAGGTAGTCTTATAGATTAATGTTGGGAGCACCGTGGACAGATACAAAGAGCAATGAAGAGATCTTGAAAGAAACTGACTGATAAAAAAGAGTAATGAAGATATCTTGAAAGAAATTGATTGATCAAAAGAGTAATAAAAATATATTGAAAGAAGTTGATTGATCAAAGGAGTAACGAAGATATCTTGAAATAAGTTTATTTATAGAAATAGTAATGAAGAAATCTTGAAAGAAGTTGATTTACGGAGAGAGTACTGAAGATATCTTAAAAGAAGTTAATTTATAGAAAGAGTAGTGATTTCAAGTTTGCGGATCGTTGATTCTATGTGAGCAGGTCTGGATTTCTGGCGTGGCGCTTCATTAAACTGTGTAGAGTGGGTGAGCACTGTCGTGTGATACAAATAGCATTGGTGTTGTTTCTACTGTCCTTACTTCCTGATTTGATCGTTTCTGAATTTGTCTCCTCTCGACATGTATAAGGTTTGTTGTATGCACTTCATTTTTGTTGTTTCAATGTTTGTATTTGTGAAAATTTGACTTTGGTTTGCAAGTTGACATTGCTAGTATCATGTCGGTGGGAAAACTGTTTTGGGGAGTGATATGTTTTTGTGAATTATGTGTTTGTTCCTCAGTACTGGTGACATCTGTTCTGTTTAACGATATGATTTGCTATATTGCGTCTAACCATGATTTCTTTGGTAATTTTCCCTGTGTAAGAGTTTGAAACACTTTGTTAACTTTAGTTGTTAGTTTAATCAAGCGTCCGTTTCTTATGGTTGTCTAACGATTGTCAAAGCCTCTGGTTTGTTGACGAAGATTGTCTTTAGACTAGATATTTATATATAACAATAAGAAAAAGAAACAACTTACTTTGGTCATGTGATGAGAAGAGAGACATTCGAGAACATCGTGACAACTGGAAAGATCAAGGTGAAGAGAGGCAGAGTCCAATTAAGAGAAATGATTCTGGATGGATTAAGACGGTGGCATGGAGGAATAGCATCAGCAGAGTTGATCCAGAACACCAAAGACCGAGATCTGTGTAGCGATATGAACCTACGCCAGCTGTCAGGGAACTGGATGATGACGATAAGATTCTCTTGGCCAGCATCTCGCTACTATGCTAAGGCTGCCAGCATGTCTTTGTAAATCATCTTCTGTATTTGCTACGGTGTGTGATCAACTGCAGAGCGAGTTTATGACAGACATGATCTGCATTAGTTTGTGCTGCTTGTCTAATTTAGTCTTTATCAATGGTTAACATCCGTTACTGTGGTTAACGCGCAGTTTCATAGTTTCCCGACATACCAAGTTCCAGTTCAAAATCCAGAGGAGGGCAATTTTGAAGCGGACCGCTTTGCGCTGATTTTCATGACTTGAGACGAGTCCAGTTCTGAAAGCAATGACAAACTACTAAACTAAAAATCGTCTAGTAAATCACAAGCGGTCAATAAATACTGGGGTTGATTGAAACTAACTGTAATTAAATGGTAAAGAGATACACATGTGTCTCATACTTCAGACAACCGAACAACAAACGATCATCTCACCTGTCGGACATTGGCCGTGTCCCACCGTAACCCCCTCATGCTCTGCTCCTGGCTATCATCCACGCCCCTGAACTGTTTTCTTATGTAATCTTCATCTGCAAATTGTGTACGGTTACTTCTTCTGTCAGTTATTTTACATTTACACAGCCACTTTGTCTGTGGTAAGGATCACAAAAGACACCTAAGACTATTGCAGCATTTTAATCAAACAATCAGTGGGGTTTCAAGTGCTGACGAAAGTGTACAGACAGTTTTTAAAGCAAAGTGTTAGAACAATGATTTGAATGCACTTTGATAATATGAGCGAGGCTGATACCCAGTTAGTTGCCTATGCTGCATTAATACTATTTTATTTGTGCAATTAGTAAATATGCAACTTTAAAAAAATAGTAAAGGCTCTTCTGCACACTCTAAGTCGTTTTGCCTGCCTTCCTCCTCCCCTCTTCCTCACTATAGTTCTCCTGCTACCTCTCCCCATCCTTCTCTCCTTCCAATGCTACTGCTACAGCGGCTGATTGCCTCTTTGATGTTTGACCCCCAGACGAGTACTCAGTCGCTGTCTAGAGTTTCTCCTGTATTTAATCGTGTCGAGTCTTAGGTCACTGTTGCAGCACGTCTGGCCCCACAGACAGTCTAAGAGCTGGCTCAGCTGTTTGTTCGTTCAATTCTTAAAGGCCGTGAGGCCAGAATTTGATGGCCGATATTCTGAGAGATCAGGACCGGATAATTTCTAATGGATTTGGTCTTTTTTCTTTATTTCTTTTTTAAAATTCCAGGTTCTATCTTTCAAATATATTATGCATTGTAACTTAACAAGTCAATAACGTTTTAAAATCTTTGGAAATAATTAACTCTTTAACTGTAAATTAAAACCGAGAAAATTATCCCCAAACAATGTCTCTCGATCATCAATAGTTAACACACATTTGCACCAAAGTGTAGCAGACAGACTAGGCATGTACACTTGTTTATTCAGTACGTTAAGTGTAGGCCTAGAAGAACAAATGCGTACTGTCCCCGCCAGTCGAGTCTATTGTTTCTCTGTGGGGTTGATTCCATTGACTTCTGGTAGTCACGCTATCCCGCTTTGTTTTGTAATCTATCCCGATCAGTTTGATGCAACATTCGTGCACATCACTCGCATTAATAGCGGGCTACATACATGTCGCTACTTACAGGCTGTTAACTGATTCAGTGTCAAAGGATAATATATCGTTATGTGTGTCCTCCAATTTAGACAGACGGACGATATATCGCCATACTAGAGTCATCGTACTATTTGTTTTGTTTCTTGTATCTTCCACAATTTCAATCTCACTGAACGGACATATACATTATAATAATTGTTCATTTGAGTGTGTACCATGTTTGGTTCAGACCAACGTTATTTATGACATTGAATCAGTTAATAAAAAAAATCACACACACTTGAGATCACATACTGTACATCTCCGTACTAGAGTAAGAAGTACCGAAAGGGCTAACTGGCTGACCTGCAACTGGCTGACCTGCAGGCCATCAAAAGTGGACTCACCAAGGCTGAGAAATGTGAGATACCATCACTATTATCATGTGCCTTGCGAACTATTAGGATTGCAAACATTTACCTCATGAAAACATGCAATCTTTATAAACAAAATCAAACTATTAGTAGTTGCAAACATTCACTCCATAACAACATACATGCTTTATAAACCAAATCAAACTATTATTCACTGAAAAAATCATCTTCGTGAAACCATACATACACACCTTTGAGCGCGTGCAACCAGAAACCTGTAAGGACGTGCTCTATCCTGGCATAGCTCTCGAAGTGAATCTCATCTCTCTCCTGGCGGAGATAAAAGAAAGTCCGGAAAATACCAGGTTAACGACAGGAACCAAGTTAGGCTCACGTCAGCAATGAGCGAATGGATTAAATGTGACCCACAAAAACCACGTGAAGATTAACGCTAGAATTGAAAAGTCTCAAAAGATGTTAGTCTGTTATCATTAGATCCCTGATAAAAATATACCTAATGTCGTCAGGGCTCCTGAAAGTTAACAATAGTCTCACATTAATAATTCAAACAAAGACAAGTGAAGGATTCTTTTCCACGCCTCTTGGTGCATTGAAGATATGGCATTAGCCACATATGCTCATAGACCAATCGTCAGTCGATGGATGTTGTGGTGAATACCACGCCGGTCGCTTTTATTTCTCAGGACATTTTCTGTGACCCGTTGTAACCTATGTCGACCTGCGAGCCCGGGTCAGACTAAAGGAAAAGCCTATGGTCATTTGCCGGCTCCGTGGCGAAGGGGTTACTTGCACAGTTCCAAATTCCGTATACCGCGTTCGAAACATAGCTGCGGGTGATTAGGAAGCAGACGGTCTTGCGTTGGTTTCCATATAAAGGTATGACCGCCGGTCGTTCAGAAAGCAATGACAAACTACTATTCGTAAACTTGCCAAGAAACATCCACAAACATACCGCATATAAACAAACTTTGAAATTTGCTGTACAATCTCCAGAACAAAAATTGTTTTGTTGGGTGGACATAATGATACGGTTATATGCTAAATCTCATCATTTTCCCTCAGTTGGTTACTGAGATATGGAATTTTATATTGGGGCAGACAAAAGTAAACAGGCTATAACTAAACTGCCGTACAGGAGAACAGAACAGCTACAATCTACATATTCAGTGCCATTTTTGACATTTATCGAGATTGGCATTATATAAGATACTTTTCATCTCCTGAAATAAAGTAAAGGATAGATCTTATTTTACATTGAAATATAAAGCCAATGATATTCTCAAATTACAGTGCACTAGAAAGTGGATGACGGTTTAAACTTACACTGAGCACCGAGTGGAGTCTGAACACGGTTTTCGGATCCTCGTTGTCTTCTGTCAAAGAGATGTCATGGTTGGCGTCGATGCATAAATACTTCCGGGTTGTCATATGCCGGAGTCTGACCTGTTGTTCCCATCGAATTATTTCCCCTGCAAAGTTGGGAAATTATGACATTTCTGAGTACGATTTATTTATTTATTCTTGATGGTGAAATGAACTCTTCGCACACATGCATGAAGACCTCACTGCACACTGTTGCTCTTTCTTAAATGTTTTTATGTCACATGAAGATGTATGGAAAATTTAAGACCAAACAACAACAATGAAAATAATACACACATGATCAATGAAAGTAGGCAGGACAATCAAAGTCAACGAAATACAGATAAAATAACAGCGTAAACAATTGTTTTACGAATGGTCAAGTTCCATGCCCTGTACGCTTAAGGTTATGGGTTTGTCTCCCGACTTCGTCATTTGGTTACAAGGACAAGCGATCTATGGGGTTTGAGATCTATGGGGTTATTGGATCTATGGGGTTATTGGATCTATGGGGTTATTGGATCTATGTAGTTTGGGATCTATGGGGTTATTGGATCTATGTAGTTTGGGATCTATGGGGTTATTGGATCTATGTAGTTTGGGATATATGGGATTATTGGATCTATGGGGTTATTGGATCTATGGGGTTATTGGATCTATGTAGTTTGGGATATATGGGGTTATTGGATCTATGTAGTTTGGGATATATGGGGTTATTGGATCTATGGGGTTATTGGATCTATGTAGTTTGGGATCTATGGGGTTATTGGATCTATGTAGTTTGGGATCTATGGGGTTATTGGATCTATGTAGTTTGGGATCTATGGGGTTATTGGATCTATGTAGTTTGGGATATATGGGGTTATTGGATCTATGTAGTTTGGGATCTATGGGGTTATTGGATCTATATAGTTTGGGATATATGGGGTTATTGGATCTATGTAGTTTGGGATATATGGGGTTATTGGATCTATGTAGTTTGGGATATATGGGGTTATTGGATCTATGGGGTTATTGGATCTATGTAGTTTGGGATATATGGGGTTATTGGATCTATGTAGTTTGGGATATATGGGGTTATTGGATCTATGGGGTTATTGGATCTATGGGGTTATTGGATCTATGTAGTTTGGGATATATGGGGTTATTGGATCTATGTGGTTATTGGATCTATGTAGTTTGGGATATATGGGGTTATTGGATCTATGGGGTTATTGGATCTATGTAGTTTGGGATATATGAGGTTATTGGATCTATGGGGTTATTGGATCTATGGGGTTATTGGATCTATGTAGTTTGGGATATATGGGGTTATTGGATTTATGGGGTTATTGGATCTATGGGGTTATTGGATCTATGGGGTTATTGGATCTATGTAGTTTGGGATCTATGGGGTTAGTGCTCTGTGCGTGGCTTTCGACAAGCTGCTCTGCGGAGACCAAGCCTTATGGGCACAAACACGGTGCAATGAAGTTGATCCTCTTGACTGTAAACGTTTTTGAAGTGATGAAGTTAAGTCAAGGTCTATTTTAAACGCCTTGAGGCGTACTTTGACACATTGTTGTTAGCCCCATATTTTTGCAGACCAGTCGGCTCTAGAGGGGTGGTGGGGTCAATTCCATGTATGTACTTACTCGACAGGATATTTCCTGTAAACAATATGAAATAACTTAAAGTAATGCAGCTTTAGATAACAGAATTACGACACATACAGGACGTTGCAGCGACTAGCCTTCATCAGCAAACAAATTCATGCACGAAACACAAAATATAGTACAGGAGAATATCCTCCGGTGGCTACATTAGGGCATTAGGACAGGATGAGAAGAATAAAAATATCAAAACAATGAGAGCAATGAAGAGAAAATGAAAATATGAAGTAAAAAAAATGCTACTACTTAACTCAGAATCCGAGGCTGTCTTTCATATTTTCATTTTCTCTTCATTGCTCTCATTCTGTTCCATATTTTTATTATTTTCATCCCGTTCTAATGCCTTAATGTAGTCACCGGATGATCTTCTTCGTGACTATATTTTGTTTGTGTACATGTATTTGTTTACTGATGAAGGCTAGTGGTCGCAACGTCCTGTATGTGCCGTAATTCTGTTATATAAAGCTGCATTACTTTGTGTTATTTCGTATTGTTTACATTTCCACAGCTTTACCGTAGTTCCACCAAATTTTAAGTATATTTCCTGTTATCTTCCGAAGGCTGGGTCGACCTGTAAGCCCAGGTTGCTTGCTTGCTTGCTTGTGTTCATTGGCTTGAGCTCCAACGCAAAGTCCTGTATGTCGGATGAAGACATCCTGTTGTCCAACATCAGTGTGATGTCATACAGGACCTGAGGTTTGCGTGAGTATCCATTGTCCCATGTCTGGCTTATTGGTGTGCAGACTGGTGGTTCCTCGCCATTCAGGCAGACACTCTCCGACTTCGGAGGAATCGGCGATCCTATTGACTTCAGCCAGGACCCCGAAGGGACCTGTTGCCCAGGACGCTCGGCGAGGACGCGTCAATAGGTCTTGGCCAGTATATAACCCGGCCCTGGTGCCTTGGAAACACCTCTGCGTCCCAAGCCCAGGTTAATTTAAGAAATCCGCCTCCATGCGAATGTGCACCATGTCCACCAGGCCGGCAGCCAAGTATGCTAGCCACTGTGCCACTACGACTCCATAAATAAAAGTGGAGAAACTTAATTGTCTGGAATCAATGAAAATATCAAATGGAAAAGCAGGACAGAGACAAAATGCAGACTGACTATCACAAAGGCAGCTATGGGATACTAAGAGGAGAATTATAATTTCTGCTCTCTCAGTTGTTGTGAAGCGTCTTCAGGTAATACTGGATTTTTGTTTTACATTATAGTTGTCTTAAAGAGATCAAACAGACATTTGAGATATTTTGGTCACTTGAAACGTGCCGACAGTTTGGAGAGAACAATAATGGAGGGGTATATGCCTGGGAAGAGAGGAAGAGGAAGGATAAAGAGATGATGGGTGCAGGATGTGGCGGATGATCTCCAGCTGGGTGTATCGGATGCGGGAAAATCTTGCTTATGATCGAGAGGTTTTCCGGAAGATTGTTATGGGAGCGAGTGTCTGCAAAGGACATGCTACTGAATGAATGTATGAGTGTGGTTGTCTACGCCGTGATCATGATCATTATCATCAATATCCAGTGGCAAACAAACAACAACAAAAAGAATTAACGACCCAGAGTCCGGGGAAAGTACGGCATCCTCCCATCCATTACTTAGAGACCTGGGGAAAGTAAGCCATCATCCCATTCACTAGCAAGACACCGGCGGGAAATCAGCTGACAATCTGTTTCCTTTAAAATGTTGTCCCGAAATCAATGTTCTCAAACGGGTTCGAACTGGTACTTTTAAAGACCTGGAGTGACACCAAGCCTCCAAGCCACTCCGATCCCCGGGCTACATTTATTCATGTGATCAAATGCTTACCACCCAATTTAATATCGTAAAATGCCTACAAGAATACAGTTATTGAAGGTTGGGTTTTATACCTACTAATTATCTGGCTGCGCATTTCACGGGGAGTGGGCACACCCACCAATCAATTGCGTAGTTTTCATGCAAATGTCCGCGGATAATTAATATTCACAGGGGCAGATAAATCAGACGTAAGATCAGGGGCAGTAATATACTATGTTTTGACTGTCTTGTCAAGATACAGAAAAGCCGTATGGTAATCTTAAAAGAAAACTAAACATAGGGACTTAGAATGTGAGAACTATGAATGAACTATTCAAATAGAGAATAGGAGTGGGGGGCCAGGCCCCACAGGGGGACAATTCGATTGTTAAGGGGGGCAATTCGAAAATGGAAGAAATCGTCTGGTTATAACAAAACGGGGAGACTTGAGACTGAAGTTAATTAAATTGGAACCTGACATAAAATCTCTTTGCAGCAAGCATCAAGCGCAAGGATCTCACTAAATTTAAATAATTACTAATAATTAAAATAATATAGAAAAATCTGTCATTAAAATTATTTTGTACTTGAATGTCAGTTATCCATTATATGTTTTGAAAATTTACTTACTGTGTTTGCTCAATAATTTCCTAGTGATTATCGGTCCTTTGGCTAAGATACCCCCAGTAGTGCGCATGGTCTGGTCGGGGGGCCGGGATGATCAAATAAAGACCCATGACATATCTTCACCTTAGATGTTGGCATTGTGGACCACTGTGGGCAATAGCTCACAGTGAGACTAAGGGGCCACATAAAAAAGGGGAAGTGGGGGAACCAGCTTGTCTGGGGTAACCGCCAACCCCCCCCCCCCCAAATACACCCAACATAACCGACACATAGGGACGCGGGACCTGTGGGGTGGGGGGGGGGGTGGCTCTGGTCCCTCTGGGAACCGTGAGCCTTTCTAAAAAAAAATATTTAAAAATTCAAGTTTCTTTAGTGAACATTTCAATTTTTGAATATTAAAAATGATGCATATGTTGGGGGGGGGGGGGGAAATAAGGATTTTAGAAAGGCTTAGGTGGGGCATAGCACAAAAAAGGTTGGGAAACACTGATCTAGAGAGATTAACAGCGAATTAACAGTGATAATTATCAATATTATGTATATCTAATACTACTATATGGCGCGGACATGTCGAAAATGAACACCCAATTAGAAAGTGGAATAGAGACCCTGGGAATGTGGATGTACAGAAGAATATATCGTATTTCATTGAAATAAAAACAATCAAATATAGAGGTTCTAGAAAAGCTGGGAATGAAAAGAATTATTGAAAGAAATAAAATAGAGGCAAGTCAAAATTTTTGGCACATTAAAAGACATAACACTAATGTTTTTTTTTAAAAACCATACTGGAAGGTAAGGTTGAAGGCAAGCGAGCAAGAGGTAAACAACGATACAAGTGGTGAGATGACATCAAGAGATGGATGAACAGTCGACTGGCAGTATGTACAGTCATGGCGAGAGACAGTCAGTGGTGGAGATCCATTGCAGCCAACCTTCATTGAGGGAGAGCCTTGTGGTAATCTTAAAAGACAACTAACAATAGGGACTTAGTCTCGGAGAACAATGTATGTAGAGAAACAACACTTAATTTTCAGCGACGTAGAGAGATGAACAATTGAAATACGGGAATCACAGAGCATAGGTGGAGAGATCAAGGACAATTTAGGTTACAGTATGGAAGGATGTTGGAATATTCTGGCGGAGAAAACGCTAGCGAAGTTGATAGCGAAGTGCGCTAGTAATGAGATGAGCACCGTCAGACATGGGTTAGACGAGTGGGCTTGTCGCTGGCGAAAGTGAATGAAATATTGGTCACTTGTTTCTTCTTGCTCTCCGACCTACATACGCACTGTGGTGGCGCTATCACATGACAGACTCAGGCAGGACACTGCTTGGGGTACTTTTGTTAAATCCGATGACCAAAAAAAAAAAAACATGGACGAAATGGAGTAGCTGTGTACGTGAACAGATGTACGTCATCCACACGTCTTGGTTATAATACCATCAGCAGCAGGTCAGCATGGCCGAATGGATGAGAACGTGCTTTCTTAAACATCCGGTGTGCTGATGTCGAGGTAAAGGGTTCAACTCCTACACCGGACAGTTGGACTACAATGTTGATTTCTCGTCCTTGACTTGGAGAGGTGAATTACAAATACCTCAGATGTCGCTGTGTGTTCGCCTGACGGCGAGGGACACTGGTAAAAAAGAAAGCTAATGCACACGTAAAATTCAGTCCAGTGCTACTAGACGTACCAGTGCTATTAGAAGTACCAGTGCTACTAGACGTACCAGTGCTATTAGAAGTACCAGTGCTACTAGAAGTACCAGTGCTATTAGAAGTACCAGTGCTATTAGAAGTACCAGTGCTATTAGAAGTACCAGTGCTACTAGAAATACCAGTGCTATTAGAAGTACCAGTGCTACTAGAAGTACCAGTGCTATTAGAAGTACCAGTGCTATTAGAAGTACCAGTGCTATTAGAAGTACCAGTGCTACTAGAAGTACCAGTGCTATTAGAAGTACCAGTGCTACTAGAAGTACCAGTGCTATTAGAAGTACCAGTGCTACTAGACGTACCAGTGCTATTAGAAGTACCAGTGCTACTAGAAGTACCAGTGCTATTAGAAGTACCAGTGCTATTAGAAGTACCAGTGCTACTAGAAGTACCAGTGCTACTAGAAGTACCAGTGCTATTAGAAGTACCAGTGCTACTAGAAGTACCAGTGCTACTAGAAGTACCAGTGCTATTAGAAGTACCAGTGCTATTAGAAGTACCAGTGCTATTAGAAGTACCAGTGCTACTAGAAGTACCAGTGCTATTAGAAGTACCAGTGCTACTAGAAGTACCAGTGCTATTAGAAGTACCAGTGCTATTAGAAGTACCAGTGCTATTAGAAGTACCAGTGCTATTAGAAGTACCAGTGCTATTAGAAGTACCAGTGCTATTAGAAGTACCAGTGCTACTAGAAGTACCAGTGCTATTAGAAGTACCAGTGCTACTAGAAGTACCAGTGCTATTAGAAGTACCAGTGCTATTAGAAGTACCAGTGCTATTAGAAGTACCAGTGCTACTAGAAGTACCAGTGCTATTAGAAGTACCAGTGCTACTAGAAGTACCAGTGCTATTAGAAGTACCAGTGCTACTAGACGTACCAGTGCTATTAGAAGTACCAGTGCTACTAGAAGTACCAGTGCTATTAGAAGTACCAGTGCTATTAGAAGTACCAGTGCTACTAGAAGTACCAGTGCTACTAGAAGTACCAGTGCTATTAGAAGTACCAGTGCTACTAGAAGTACCAGTGCTACTAGAAGTACCAGTGCTATTAGAAGTACCAGTGCTATTAGAAGTACCAGTGCTATTAGAAGTACCAGTGCTACTAGAAGTACCAGTGCTATTAGAAGTACCAGTGCTACTAGAAGTACCAGTGCTATTAGAAGTACCAGTGCTATTAGAAGTACCAGTGCTATTAGAAGTACCAGTGCTATTAGAAGTACCAGTGCTATTAGAAGTACCAGTGCTATTAGAAGTACCAGTGCTACTAGAAGTACCAGTGCTATTAGAAGTACCAGTGCTACTAGAAGTACCAGTGCTATTAGAAGTACCAGTGCTATTAGAAGTACCAGTGCTATTAGAAGTACCAGTGCTATTAGAAGTACCAGTGCTATTAGAAGTACCAGTGCTATTAGAAGTACCAGTGCTATTAGAAGTACCAGTGCTATTAGAAGTACCAGTGCTATTAGAAGTACCAGTGCTACTAGAAGTACCAGTGCTACTAGAAGTACCAGTGCTATTAGAAGTACCAGTGCTACTAGAAGTACCAGTGCTATTAGAAGTACCAGTGCTACTAGAAGTACCAGTGCTACTAGAAGTACCAGTGCTATTAGAAGTACCAGTGCTACTAGAAGTACCAGTGCTACTAGAAGTACCAGTGCTATTAGAAGTACCAGTGCTACTAGAAGTACCAGTGCTACTAGAAGTACCAGTGCTATTAGAAGTACCAGTGCTACTAGAAGTACCAGTGCTACTAGAAGTACCAGTGCTACTAGAAGTACCAGTGCTACTAGAAGTACCAGTGCTACTAGAAGTACCAGTGCTATTAGAAGTACCAGTGCTATTAGAAGTACCAGTGCTACTAGAAGTACCAGTGCTACTAGAAGTACCAGTGCTATTAGAAGTACCAGTGCTACTAGAAGTACCAGTGCTACTAGAAGTACCAGTGCTACTAGAAGTACCAGTGCTATTAGAAGTACCAGTGCTACTAGAAGTACCAGTGCTACTAGAAGTACCAGTGCTATTAGAAGTACCAGTGCTATTAGAAGTACCAGTGCTATTAGAAGTACCAGTGCTATTAGAAGTACCAGTGCTATTAGAAGTACCAGTGCTATTAGAAGTACCAGTGCTATTAGAAGTACCAGTGCTATTAGAAGTACCAGTGCTATTAGAAGAAGCGTGTGTGGACCACAATTGAGTTGATAGCGTGCGAGAACAAACAAACAAACAAACAAACAAACAAACAAACAAACAAACAAACAAACAAACAAACAAACAAACCATCAGCAGCTGATTTCGAGCCGACTGCTCGGTATGATGGGGCGTGGTGGTGAATTATGAAACGCGTTCACTACTCCCAAGCCACATTGCCGGAAAAAAACAAAACAAAAAGGACCTTACTTTCGTTATAATAATGATGACAAAGACGATAATAAAATCTTTCATATCGGTTTCGTACAACTACTGCCGTCTGTCGAAAGGATAATGCGGGATAACGAACAAAGACCGCTTGTCTAGGATCTTTCTTTCAATCCCAATGTCACACCCGGAGACATATGGAAACACCAACGACAGTATCCTAGAGCAACATTCTTGGGGTCGAAGGACAACTGTTACACCACAGACATAGCCGGCGTAGAGGTGAAGGGGTTACGAACGTAATTCGTAATCCCGCACAATGCGTTCTAACCACAGCTAAGGGTGATATGGAAGCAGGACGCCTACGTTGGTTTTTATACAATGATATGAATCCCGGTGGTTCAGAAAGCAATGGCAAACTACTGAACGTAAATTACCAAGAAATCACAAACAGCCAAAAATGCTGGTGTTGACTGCGACGTCCTGTAAAGGATATGCTACTGACTTAACACAGAGCTAGTAACGTAAACATCATTAGTATCTAGTGACTTATCGGGTACAGAACCTATCCCCTTAACAGTCTATCGAAATTCCTCTGTATCATAAGTCAGACGCCCTGCCTCGTTTGCTATGTGTGAAAATTATCTATCACGTCTTGCAGCCTTCGACCTGGTCCTCCGCCTCCCCGGTGCACTTACGCCCATATATATACTGACAAGGATGGCACAGGCAGAAACATATATACGTCAGGTGTGTGATCTGGAGACCATCAATCGTGAAAAGGAGTGGGTTGAAGTACCTGAAGACATGACGGACTGGCAAAATGTAATAGTATTAACACTGGGTCGTGAGTGCAGAAAAGGGGCAGCAGGCCGCACAGAGGTTTAGGTGCAACAACTGATCCAGAGCAACACACATCAAGGTGACATAGTGATCTTCATCGATGGGTCAGTGGTGAGAGAGAATAGTAGTGGTTAGGGTTTCATCGCGACGGCTAATGGACTATGCTTTAAACAGGAGAGACTGGCATATGAGACTACGACCCCCGGCATGAGAATGGAGGTGGAAGCAGTAACAGCGGCATTCCGCTAGTTAGAGATCACTGCAACACACACTGCATTCATTACGGACGCAAGGAGTATGCTATGAAACGTGGAGAAATTAAAGTTTCGTGTGGAATGGCTATTCTCGCTTCTGAGGTTACCGATTGTGAGAATTGTATGGATTCCCCCCCCCCTCCTCCCCCCCCCCCCTTTGGCCTTTACGGGGTGTGGGGATGAGGGGGAGTGGGAACAAGCTGATAGGTTGGCAAGGAATGCACCTCTTTGTGGTTGATTACCTATAGACAAGGGAGAAATGGAAAGCATGATACTGCGGGGGACCGGCGGGGGCTCTGGAAGAATCTCAAAACAGAGGAAGACAACGAGAATTTTCAATCAGATAGCTGTGGGAACGATTAATAATATGACTCTTCGCTGGCTGTTGAACTAGGGGACGGAGAGCGCATAGGAATGTCCTGAGTTCAGTGATGTCGGTTCTTAGCTCAACTCAATTATCCTTTCCAGACTTACATGCATGCATCTTCACATGCCCAAAATATTTCATGTTCGTAAATTGTATTTGTCTTAATATCAATCTTCTCCAGTTTTGAGTTCTTGTTGGATAGATAGAGGGATAGAGGAACAGACCATGAGAACTTTCTTGACAGTCGTGTGTCGTGGCACGGAAGGAAGTCAACACTTGAACTGATCTAAGCCGCCGGAAATCACAATTTGTGGACGGGCATGAGCGCCTCAGCCAGCCATCAAGGCACTGGATACTGATGACGATGATGTTGACTAGATCCATTTTTGTTACCATTTTACGTTCAATAAATTTAGCATTGTTCTGTAGAGATTCACAGGCGTATATATGAATGCAGACTTACATGGCATTAATGAAAACAACACACGACAGACAATTATGGTGTGGGGTTGAGCCACGAACCGACATCTTAGCGCTTCGGACGATAACAAATAAATAACTAAATAATAACATTGTGATAGAGAGCGTCTCAAGTATGCACCACTCGTGAACTTACCATACAGGATGCTCGTCTCCGCCTCGATCTGCCAGAACGTGTTACCCGAAGACGGTGGAGACAAAGTCCGAGGCTTGTGTTGGTCCATGACCCGGATACGGAAATGAACTGAGAAGAAGACCAAGCTGATTGATTATGGGTAAAAATGGAATGATAAGACATTTTGAAATAAAACAATTGTCATAGGTTGTTTTGATGATTGCACGCTGTCTGTATCTTGGCATTGCTTTTGTTATATGTAAATAATGTGAGCATCTTAATACGCTGAAGCCAAGACCATGAAACACATCACTCGTCGTCTAATCTCATATCTTTGAGATCGTGGACTGAGAAGCTAAATGATATTCCACAGATATATCCAGAAGCTTTGTGATCAGCCTGAACAGCATTGTACTCCTTTTTGGGATAAATGTTATATTGTGGTTGGTGCATTCGCGTACCAGCACAGTGGCTTGTCACCTGCCAGCACAGCGGTCCTGTCACCTGCCAGCACAGTGGTTCTGTGGCCTGCCAGCACAGTGGTTCTGTGGCCTGCCAGCACAGAGGCCCTGTCGCATGCCAGCAGAGTGGCCCTGTCACCTGCCAGCACAGTAGTCCTGTCACCTGTCAGCACACTGGTCCTGTCACCTGTCAGCACACTGGTCCTGTCACCTGCCAGCACAGTGGTCCTGTCGCCTACCAGCACAGTGGTCTTGAGATCAATCTCGAGCAATGGCGAGATTTTATTTTATTTTTAAAATATCGCCACTCCGAGAATGGCTCAACCTCATGAATCGCCACTCCGAGAATAGCTCAACTTCATGAATCGCGACTCTGAGAATAGCTCAGCTTCATGAATCGCCATTCCTAGAATAGATCAGCTTCATGAATCGTCACTTAGAGAATAGCTCGTCACTATTAATCGCCACTAATTCAGAATAATTCAGCCTCATGATTCATCACTCCAAATACAGCTCAAGCTTAAACACCGCCACTTCTAGGATAGCTCAGCATCATAAATCATCAACTTCGAGGATAGCTCAACATCATAAATCACCAACTTCGAGGATAGCTCAACATCATAAATCACCAACTTCGAGGATAGCTCAACATCATAAATCACCAACTTCGAGGATAGCTCAACATCATAAATCACCAACTTCTAGGATAGCTCAACATCATAAATCATCAACTTCGAGGATAGCCCAGGCTTATCAATCGCCACTCCAGGCATACCCCAAGCTTACATAATGAGCACCAAAGTTACAGGAAACTAAAGGCATCTGATGTACTCTAGCCATATTATACCACGATTTCCATTTAATCATAAAACAACCTTACCGCCAACATGCTATAAGGGCATATAAAACAGCTATTTACTTCTTACCCACACCATGCTATAAGGGCATATAAAAGAGCTATTTAATTCTTGTATGCCTTCTTTTTCCACTGCCATTCCACCCATACTCCATTGTCTGAAATATCTGACTCCATTCTTTCAGCTTGCAAATGGTACTTCCAGTGAAACTGCATCCCCATTACACACCCAATGTGTCAATTCACATCTGCAATCAGCATCGATTCTGATGAGATTAAAAAGCTGAATACGGTATTCCATTAAGCTTACGTTGGCTTCAGAGTGTAGTAACTTTTGTTTTGCGGCAGAAGGAAATCGAATATGCTTTACATTCACAACTTGACTCTGATTGCATGCGAGTTTATTTTAGGCGCGCCACGAAATGCTCATTTGCATAAGTTTCTGCATCTTACAGGAAGGAAAGAATCATGTTGTTGAAAGCGTAGACATGGGCCAGTTGCCTGGTTTCTGGGCCTTCAGACGCATGAACACTACATCTCAATCACGTGTGGACGATTTTACAACTTGAGTCTTAGTGTTTGTTTCATGGTGAGGGAGAGAATTAGGTTCCTCAAATCACAAATCTCAGACTTTTAGTAAGTAATTAAAGTAAATTATCCTTGTACATGCCCCAACGCGCACTAAACATACGGTTTAAAAAATGGGAAGCCCCTTTTGCATGTCTTAAATGGCATTGGGTATACAGTACTACACAGATATATTTTGATAGCCAAATGGCAGTCGGTGAGTGATGTAGTCTGTATCACGCTGTCAAGTCGTTATTCATATATAATTGTTGTTCTGTAGGATCTCAGTGATGTAAAAAAAAAAAGTCGCTTAAAAGTCGACAGGGTCGACTTCATTGCACCGGGTTTTATCCCATATGGCCAGTCTCTTTCCGCAGTGCGGAAAGCGTCGCACAAAGCACGAACTCCGTAGCTCCAGCGACGACCCTCAGAAGTCTCCTGAAAAAATGAACTCGTGAACCGAAGTGTCACCGCCTCACGTATATATCTAGTAAAGGGCTGCAACTCCAGCCCAAGGGAAACCATTGAGTCGAGCAGGACCCAAGTAATCTAGAACCTTCTAGATAGAGAGGGTCACCAAGTCCATGATTCCGTGGACACTGATGTGGCCCGCCTAATGCGGGGTCCACGAGGAACTCGGACAGAGTTACCGCCCGTGTCGGGTTAGGACACGCGGAGACCGGCAGAGGACGAATGGACTTGAGAGAGGCAACAGGGCCTGCCTTTGAGGGACTCTATAGATATCAATAGATATATAGACATAGGCTAGATAGTTTGCTAGACTGTTAAATGATACTTATATGTTTGATGTTTACTATGTGGGAGATGTAATCGAGCGCGGGTCTGTTTACCCATTGCGCCAACACATACTGTATATGTAGATACAATAAATATTCGATCTCATAATGAACAGATTTATTGTTGCCTGTATGAACCCAAGTTTAGTTATCTAGATACGAGCAAGACTATGACACGAAGGTTACTGACCCGGAATCGAACCCACAACAAAACTCTTTTCTCCGTGACGAAGTGGTTAAGCGCTCCGAAGGTTGTGGGTTCGATTCCGCACACCGCAATAAATTAACGAGTGCAATTTATTTCGGAGACACCAGGTGGACGTCGCTGGAGTTACGAAGTTCGTGTTTTGTGCGACAATTTCCGCCCTCTGGAAAGAGACTAAGCCATATAGGTTGAAACCACTTGCACTGAAATCGAAATTTCGTATTTAAAACCCTTTTAAACTCTTTTATTTGTTTCCACCCAAGGTTTACGTGTTCTGTGATTTCTCTTCACCTGCCGTCAGGTTCTTGTAATGTATGTACATGTGTTTATGCTTGTTTCACCTAATGGTCTTATCGGATCGTATTATATTTTTGTTTTAATTTAACTTTTTTTTTAATGTGGTAAATAATGAAGCCGAGGTATTCAAAGTTTGTTACATTTTCAATTTCTTCATTGTAGATATTATTGTGCGATTTACATGTGGTTTTGTCTGTCACATTAAAATACAGTAAAGGAAATGAGATTACTGAGAAGAAAACTCAACGTATCAAGAAAAGAGAAAATCAGAAATGATGAAATCAGATCTAATAAAGTGGGATTAATAGGAGCGCTAGAATTCATTATAACGCAGCAAGTGAAATGTTTCGGCCACATAATTGGGCTACTAACTGACGGTATACCACAACAAGCAATGATGTAGAGACCAAACGGAACCAGAAGAAAGGGGCGACCACGTAAACAGTGGACAGAAGGAATAGCAGAGTCTATGGGAAACTCGATATATGAAGCCCATAAACGGGCACTCTCCTGCTGTTCATGCTTCACATCGACACCGCAAGGTAGTAGAGAAACAAGATGAGATGAGATTTGTCTATCACTGATATCCGTTTATTATTGTTATTGTAAGAAAAGCGTGTTGATCTTCACTGCGACTGTTAACACAGTTGATTAACTGTTCAAATCCATGAGCACTGTCTGAGATGAGGACCGTGTTATTTGCATATCTGAGTTTGAAAAGCAGATTACCACCAATTAAGAATGAAACAAATTTATCATGGATATAAGGATTTTTGACATTTATCATTATATTTTCTGTTTAAATATTAAGCAGGTGAACCAAGCTGACATCTACGATATATACAACTGTGCTCTTTGAGGGGTGGGTGTTTAAATATTTGTTCTATGAAATGTAAGACAGATATTCTATCATTCCCATCAACTACTGTACTGTATTGTACTGGCAGCTTGCCGTCTTGACAGACGATAGTTAATGTGCTTTAAAAAAGTGCATAATAATCTCTCCTAAGCACAAAGTCTGGACGGAATTCTAGAGACCACGTGTTTCCCATGCAGCATGAACCCTCTCTAAGCCTGCCTAGATTACTCCAGAGGAAAGGTAACACCAATACATCTGGAACAAGATAAGCTGCAGAAGTTGCCGGATCAGCAAAGCAATGCTCTAACTGTCTATTTGTCGGAACTTCCCATTTGCGCTCCTCCTCCCAAAATCTAGAGTAAATATAAACAACATAATGGGCACACCCTTAATCCTGCAAAGTTAACACACATAACAAGAAACTATTTCAAAAAGTAACCAAACGCAGAAGATGACAAGCTCTATGACCTCGATCATCCATAATTAGTCTTTCCGTGCCAAGAAAACAAGAAAAGTTTCTTCAAAACCTCATCTACCGAGTCTTGGAGTGCAGTGTAATTCACGCGGCCCATCATTAGAATGCTTGATTGGGCTAATGTTGGTCCCTCGAGTGTCATTACCGAGGGGGCGTAGATTTACTCAGGGAGTATTGACTGAGATTTTAGTGGCCCCAAGTTACGTAACTCGTGAGTTCAAGTCGTAAAGGAAGCAGTGCAGCCGTCATTTTTGCAAGGAGTTGTTCACTCTTGTGTAAAATTTAGAACATATGTTTGTGCTTCACAGACACATGCACATGCATGCACATGTCATCCATACACTTGCAAGGACATGCCATCCACACACATGCAAGGACATGTCATCCACACACTTGCACGGACAAGTCATCCACACAATTGTAAGGACATGTCATTCACACACTTGCAAGAACATGTCATCCACACACTTGCAAGGACATGTCATCCACACACTTGCACGGACATGTCATTCACACACTTGCACGGACATGTCATCCACATTCTTGCTTGCACATGTCATCCACACACTTGCAAGGACATGTAATCCACACACTTGCAAGGACATGTCATCCACACACTTGCACGGACATGTCATCCACACACTTGCACGGACATGTCATCCATACACTTGCACGGACATATCATCCACATACATGCATGTACATGTCATCCACACACTTGTAAGGACATGCCATCCACACACTTGTAAGGACATGTCATCCACACACTTGCAAGGACATGTAATCCACACACTTGCAAGGACATGTTATCCACACACTTGCACGGACATGTCATCCACACACTTGCACGGACATGTCATCCACACACTTGCACGGACATGTCATCCACATACTTGCATGCACATGTCATCCACACACTTGCATGCACATGTCATCCACAAACGTGCACGGAAATGCCATCCACATACTTGCAAGGACATGTCATACACACACTTGCATGCACATGTCATCCACACACTTGCACGGACATGTCATCCACACACTTGCACGGACATGTCATCCACACACTTGCACGGACATGTCATCCACATACTTGCACGGACGTGTCATCCACATACTTGCATGCACATGTCATCCACATACTTGCATGCACATGTCATCCACACACTTGCATGCACATGTCATCCACAAACGTTCACGGAAATGCCATCCACATACTTGCAAGGACATGTCATCCATACACTTGCACGGACATGTCATCCACACACTTGCACGGACATGTCATACACATACTTGCATGCACATGTCATCCACATACTTGCATGCACATGTCATCCACACACTTGCATGCACATGTCATCCACAAACGTGCACGGTAATGCCATCCAAATACTTGCAAGGACATGTCATCCACACACTTGCACGGACATGTCATCCACACACTTGCATGCACATGTCATCCACAAACGTGCACGGAAATTCCATCCACACACTTGCAAGGACATGTCATCCACACACTTGCACGGACATGTCATCCACACACTTGCAAGGACATGTCATCCACACACTTGCACGGACATGTCATCCACACACTTGCACGGACATGTCATCCACACACTTGCACGGACATGTCATCCATACACTTGCACGGACATATCATCGACATACTTGCATGCACATGCCATCCACGCACTTGTAAGGACATGTCATCCACACACTTGCACGGACATGTCATCCACACACTTGCACGGACATATCATCCACACACTTCCATGCACATGTCATTCACACATTTGCACGGACATGTCATCCACACACTTGCACGGACATATCATCCACACACTTGCACGGACATGTCATCCACATACTTGCATGCACATGTCATCCACATACTTGCATGCACATGTCATCCACACACTTGCATGCACATGTCATCCACAAACGTGTACGGAAATGCCATCCACATACTTGCAAGGACATGTCATCCACACACTTGCACGGACATGTCATCCACATACTTGCATGCACATGTCATCCACATACTTGCATGCACATGTCATCCACACACTTGCATGCACATGTCATCCACAAACGTGCACGGAAATGCCATCCATATACTTGCAAGGACATGTCATCCACACACTTGCACGGACATGTCATCCACACACTTGCATGCACATGTCATCCACAAACGAGCACGGAAATGCCATCCACACACTTGCAAGGACATGTCATCCACACACTTGCACGGACATGTCATCCACACACTTGCACGGACATGTCATCCACACACTTGCATGCACATGTCATCCACAAACGTGCACGGAAATTCCATCCACACACTTGCAAGGACATGTCATCCACACACTTGCACGGACATGCCATCCACACACATGCAAGGACATGTCATCCACACACTTGCACGGACAAGTCATCCACACAATTGTAAGGACATGTCATTCACACACTTGCAAGAACATGTCATCCACACACTTGTAAGGACATGCCATCCACACACTTGCAAGGACATGTCATCCACACACTTGCAAGGACATGTAATCCACACACTTGCAAGGACATGTCATCCATACACTTGCACGGACATGTCATCCACACACTTGCACGGACATGTCATCCACACACTTGCACGGACATGTCATCCACATACTTGCATGCACATGTCATCCACATACTTGCATGCATATGTCATCCACACACTTGCATGCACATGTCATCCACAAACGTGCACGGAAATGCCATCCACATACTTGCAAGGACATGTCATACACACACTTGCATGCACATGTCATCCACATACTTGCATGCACATGTCATCCACATACTTGCATGCACATGTCATCCACACACTTGCATGCACATGTCATCCACAAACGTTCACGGAAATGCCATCCACATACTTGCAAGGACATGTCATCCATACACTTGCACGGACATGTCATCCACACACTTGCACGGACATGTCATCCACATACTTGCATGCACATGTCATCCACATACTTGCATGCACATGTCATCCACACACTTGCATGCACATGTCATCCACAAACGTGCACGGTAATGCCATCCAAATACTTGCAAGGACATGTCATCCACACACTTGCACGGACATGTCATCCACACACTTGCATGCACTTTCATCCACAAACGTGCACGGAAATTCCATCCACACACTTGCAAGGACATGTCATCCACACACTTGCACGGACATGTCATCCACACACTTGCAAGGACATGTCATCCACACACTTGCACGGACATGTCATCCACACACTTGCACGGACATGTCATCCACACACTTGCACGGACATGTCATCCATACACTTGCACGGACATATCATCCACATACTTGCATGCACATGCCATCCACGCACTTGTAAGGACATGCCATCCACACACTTGTAAGGACATGTTATCCACACACTAGCAAGGACATGTAATCCACACACTTGCAAGGACATGTCATCCACACACTTGCACGGACATGTCATCCACACACTTGCACGGACATGTCACCCACACACTTGCACGGACATGTCATCCACATACTTGCATGCACATGTCATCCACATACTTGCATGCACATGTCATCCACACACTTGCATGCTCATGTCATCCACAAACGTTCACGGAAATGCCATCCACATACTTGCAAGGACATGTCATCCACACACTTCCATGCACATGTCATTCACACACTTGCACGGACATGTCATCCACACACTTGCACGGACATATCATCCACACACTTGCACGGACATGTCATCCACATACTTGCACGGACATGTCATCCACATACTTGCATGCACATGTCATCCACATACTTGCATGCACATGTCATCCACACACTTGCATGCACATGTCATCCACAAACGTGCACGGAAATGCCATCCACATACTTGCAAGGACATGTCATCCACACACTTGCACGGACATGTCATCCACACACTTGCACGGACATGTCATCCACACACTTGCACGGACATGTCATCCATACACTTGCTCGGACATGTCATCCACACACTTGCACGGACATGTCATCCACATACTTGCATGCACATGTCATCCACATACTTGCATGCACATGTCATCCACACACTTGCATGCACATGTCATCCACAAACGTGCACGGAAATGCCATCCATATACTTGCAAGAACATGTCATCCACACACTTGCACGGACATGTCATCCACACACTTGCATGCACATGTCATCCACAAACGAGCACGGAAATGCCATCCACACACTTGCAAGGACATGTCATCCACACACTTGCACGGACATGTCATCCACACACTTGCACGGACATGTCATCCACACACCAATCTGATACACTTCAACACTGCTTCTATATGCCACAACAATCTGGAACACTTCAACACTGCTTTTATGTGCCACGTCATTCTGGAACACTTCAACACTGCTTCTCTGTGTCACGTCATTCTGGAACACTTCATCACTGCGTCTATGTTTCCTCACCAATCTGGAACACCCCAACACTGCTACTATGTGCCACGTCATTCTGGAACAACTCAACACTGCTTCTATGTGCCACGTCATTCTGGCACACTTCAACACTGCTGGTATGTGCCACGTCATTCAGGAACACTTCAACATTGTTTCTATGTGCCACGTCATTCTGGAACACTTCGTCACTGCTACTATGTGCCACACCAACCCTGTACGCTTCAACACTGCTTCTATGTGCCACATCAATCTGGAACATACATCAACACTGCTTCTATGTTCCACAGTCTTGTACACTTCAATATTGCTTCTATGTGCCACACCAATCCTGTACACTTCAACACTGCTTCTTTGTGCCACATCAATCTGGAACACTTCAACACTGCTTCTAAGTTGCACACCAGTCTTGTACACTTCATCACTGCTCCTATGTGCGACAAGAACCTGGTACACTCCAACATTGCTTTTATGTGCCACACCAATGAGAACAGATACCCGAAGCTACAGCGGAGAAGGCAGCCTACAACAGCTAACAAGAATGGAGTAGAGCTAACTGCCGTAGAGCAGCGTGAGTAAGATGAACAACAGAAAATACAGAAAGTCTGGAGAGTTTCCGGCTGTCCACGTTAAATATGACATTCAATGTCACATTACATGCTAACTCTCAGCCAAAGTTGTTTACTCAGTAGGAGGGGCGGAGAAGGAGGAGAAAGATGAAGAGGAGAAGGAAGAAGAAGAAGAAATAGAAGAGAAAGAAGAAGAAGCAGACTTCTGAATGACTTATTGTTAACCCTATGAATGTAACTCAACATATATGTATTATACAAATGGGAAGATCTTACCATCTTCTGTGACCTCTTCATCAAACAGTCCCTCAGCTACCAGGTAGGCCTCAAGCTCCTTGTGAAAGAGTCGGATAACACTCCCGCCCTGTACACACACAAGTAAAGTCATCTACATGAACACTTGCTACAGCCTTGGAAATTGATGAATGTAACACATTCCGTATCCCGTAGTTTACCATTATTTTTTTTTTTCTGCTGCTATTTATTTGACCACAACTTTTCCCCATGGATAAATGTGTCATGTAGAAGAGAACCAATGGGCGTATCGTGATTTGTTTCGACCCAAACTAGTCAGGATAATGCAGTATTCAGTTGAAATTAGTATTCATTGGACTAATATACAGGACTAGATAGAACCCGTCACCTTGGGTGGAATCTAGAGCAGTGGTTCTCAACAGGTGGGGATGAAACGATTACTTGATATTGTTTTTCCCTCCATACTTTACGATTCTGTACGTCTTGTCCTTCTGAAATTAGTTTTATAACGTACGTAGACCCACAAATTACGTTTTATGTAGACGCCTAGACTTGTTCTAGTATATGTTACTATATTTAGCCTCTATATTGATGTATACTGTGGGGGGGGGGGGGAATTACATTCTCAACATATGGTGAAGGGGTGCATGGGCTAAAAAAGGTTGAGAACCACTGGTCTAAAGGTAGCAAACTTTACACAAATGCATGCCGAAGTCGAGACACTGACCTTTGAGGAGCATAACTAAGTGTGACGCATTTCCCTCGAAAACAAAACGAAGATGAAGAACTACATTTCTAGTAAATCATAAACAAACAATAAATACTGGGGTTGATTGGAACGTCCTGTAACAGACATGCATGTGTCTTAGAACTGATTATGCGCGGTTGGTTGGTTGGTTGGCTGTTTGGTTGGTTGGTTGGTTGGTTGGTTGGTTGTGTATCCTTTGTAAGGCTGTTGTTTAGCCTAATGCATTGCAATTAAATTCATCTGAACATTGGCAAGAGATTCATCTATCTATGTGAGATTGGTGTAGATGCTTTTCTCTTGACCTGGTAACAAAGTGCTTTCTCCATAGAGACTGTGAAACGGAGTTCTTGTTTCCCCTGTGTAAGATCAGAAACCAGCTGTATGTGCGAGGCAGGCACATGGCTTCAGATGTATGTGAAGGCATATTAGTATGTAGCCAGGGCCTTATTCTAGTCAGGACGACACATACCGACTGCCTGGAGATAGGCCTAGGTAGATAATGATTCTTCCACCGGATTTAGGTGTTGCATTATCAAGAGACTCCAAACCTATGCACAGATTGAACATGAACATTTTATACCGACATACATGGAATACAATGCATTTTGAAGCATCCATGAATCCCTGTCACAACAGCAACTGTAGTATCAATAATAAACTATTACACATTTTTAATGGAATTTCCTAGTTTGGTCTAGGATGAAAAGGTCTTTACATGTATTTAATCTGGTTCCAGCTTACTGGCACAGGCAGCTTGGAAGTAAGTTACCCACGTTTGTTCAAATACTCTTAAGAAATACACTTTCATTATTTATGACAAAAATACATTCCGATCCTAGTGGATCAGTGAATACTAACCGTGGATCAGTGAATGCTAACTGTGGATCAGTGAATACTAACAGTAGACAGCGTATACTAACTGCAGAAAAGGCGGATGACGAGATTTTATCATCGTAAAACCAAACCGTGCGAAACAGACGAAGCTCATTACATATGTATTTCTTATGTTAACAAACAAATAGTCTAGCTGGTAGTCTGAAATGCTGCAGAAAGGAAGCCTAGAAAACATAGTATGTTGAAGCTGCATCTGCGAGTCAAACATTTCAGCTACTGTAGCCATGCTCTAAACAACAGGACATCATGCTTACTCACAAACAAGAGAGGAGCCGAGAAGAAAAACAGGAAGAAGAAGAGGAGTAGGAGGAAGAAGAAGAAAAAGAAGAAGTAGAAAAAAGAAGAAGAAGAAGTGGAGGAGGAGGAGAAAGAAGAAGAAGAGGTATACATATTAACTTTCGTGAAAAAATAAACAGGCTGGAACTATGAACTTTTATTGTATTGGACTTGTGCTTAAACTTTCTACCAGTGAGAAAGTATACGCAAACATACAATAGATATATAGTTCTAACACTGACAGAAACACCGAACATCCAACAGAAGTCAGGCTACAAGTTACATATACACCTCCTTATACCTCAGATACAATCTCAGTGCTGGAGTCAGTTTTTTCCCACTTAATGTTTCTTGAAATACTAAAAATTTGCCCAGAAGCAATTTCCTGCTATGGGCCTGTAATGTGTTAGGGCATTACATTTGAAAGGACAGAGCAAGAAGGGATAGGTGGAAAATTTTCCCTTCACTTTAACAGGTGACGAGCCTAGACGTCACATCGGGCTATCACATTGTCATCGGAGTTCCTAATCAATTTAGCTAACGCTCTGGCTGTGGGGCTATTCAATGCATTTTAAGCATAGATGTACAATTAGTATGCCCTGGGAAATAAAGGTGGTGATTGATCTATAAAATATAATAATAGCATCATATACATTAGAAGCATCAAGGAGTGTAAGCTGTAAACGCGGCATTTCCTTTTACATTTGAAGGTCTTTGGTGTAGTCTGTATCTAAGGGGTTACATTACAGTACTTCCACAGACTTATATAAGACTTTTGAATTGCCTGGTCAATAAAAGTGCAACCTCGAAGAAAAATAGTTGGTGAAGAGTTTACAGCCAGGACCAACAGGTCGGCTGACACTGGCGACTACACTCTCATGCCACCTAAACACAATTAAATATAGTATATAGTACATTTGAATTGCTGTTGTAGTAGTATAGAAAATAGTAAAAGGCCCATTTGACACGTCTTAAGGTGCCTAAGCGTACGGTGCTGGATTCATATTTTGTAAAGACCAAACGGCACTAGGCATATGATGTGGTCAGTATTGCGTCGGTAGCCTTTACTGCCCAATATATTATTGGTGCTCATTTTAGGCTGGGCCAACCTGGCAGCCTGGCCAAAAACATAAAGAATTCGGCCAGCTGCGGATCGAGCCTATGACCCTAGAGTTGGAACGGCGAGTGTCTAGCCTGTAACGGTACCTAGAGTTGGAACGGCGAGTGTCTAGCCTGTAACGGTAGTCGTAGTAGTAGTAGTAGTAGTAGTAGTAGTAGTAGTAGTAGTAGTAGTAGTAGTAGTAGTAGTAGTAGTAGTAGTAGTAGTAGTAGTAGTAGTAGTAGTAGTAGTAGTAGTAGTAGTAGTAGTAGTAGTAGTAGTAGTAGTAGTAGTAGTAGTAGTAGTAGTAGTAGTAGTAGTAGTAGTAGTAGTAGTAGTAGTAGTAGTAGTAGTAGTAGTAGTAGTAGTAGTAGTAGTAGTAGTAGTAGTAGTAGTAGTAGTAGTAGTAGTAGTAGTAGTAGCAGCAGCAGCAGCAGCAGCAGCAGCAGTAGTAGTAGTAGTAGTAGTAGTAGTAGTAGTAGTAGTAGTGGTAGTAGTAGTAGTAGTGGTAGTAGTAGTAGTAGAAGCAGCAGCAGCAGCAGTAGCATTAGCACTAGTAGTAGTAGCAGCAGCAGCAGCAGTCGTAGTGGCAGTAGCAGCAGCAGCAGTAGTATTAATAGTAGTAGTAATAGTAGTAGTAGTAGTAGTAGTAGTAGTAGTAGTAGTAGTAGTAGTAGTAGTAGTAGTTGTTGTTGTTGTTGTTGTTGTTGTTGTAGCAACAGTATATAGCTTTAGCCGGTCTCCCCGGTCTAGGGGTTACAAGATTTTCTCCGTAATCCAGTATACTCTCGTGAGTAACGTGACGTGCGCGAGAATCGGTAGCGCTTCTCTTCGCATCGGTAACTTAATGGGGTATGTGATCGCTCAGAAAGCAATGGCAAACTACTGAGCGTAATCTTGCCAAGAATCAACAATCAACTGAAAGATGCTGATGTTGACAGCGATTTCCTCTAAAGGATATGCGGAAAAAAAAAATTAGTTTTAGGTATCATACAGGCATGCATACACACATAGCTGATACAAAACAGTCTGATATAGCGACACATATTACAGTTACATACATCATTTAGTTGACTGAAGATCGACACTCTCTGATTACAGGATAACATGTGACAGGATATACTTATAACATCAACATTAGTCATGCAAACATAATGCCAGGTTGTAGGCTGTAACATCATCGTATTGCTTCATGGAATTACCATGCTGCAGACCAGTGATGATGCTATTGGAGGCATTCTTACATCTGGACACTGAAAGGCGTGTTAACTTCTTAGTTTGTCGTTGATCTTCTTTGCTTGAAAGTAGATGTATTGTAAAACATTCTACCGACATTCCAAATGTTTATATGCAATGCTAGAATGTAGATGTAATTTAGAAAATTTTATACACATTCGAAATGCTTATATTCAATGCTAGAGTGTAACTGTGAATCAGAATAGTTTACTACCACTATTTCCTTCTTCTTTCTGGCTTAACTTGCCATTGTTCCTTGGTATGCTGGGGCTAAACGTAAGAAGTACAATCACACTTTAAACGTAGAGTGGGACACGTGAAAAATTTGTATAAAGGCAAAAGCAGACGTTCCTATTATACACCTTAAGGAGCATTGAATATATGGTGCTAGACCCATAATATTCGAGACCAATCAGCTAAATCAAGAATATCTAACCACATAAAGTGTATAGTTTAGAACATCAATGTATACTATAGTCATTGTAACAAACACAACATGTAATGCGATGAATTTAATTGAAAATAATTATGTTAACTTTGTATACATTTGTGCATAAGTTCAATATACTGGTATAAGTGTAGGAAAACTCTTGGACTATTACTTGCCAATGAAGTAATCAATAGTTAGATAACTGTGGTTAGTTACTTGTTTGATTGAAAATCCCTGGGAGACCCTGAGGTTTTACTCTTAAATCAGATGTACGAACGGTTAGGGCGTTCAAGCTCTGAAAAGGGGTGTGCATCTAAAGGCATGATTGGTGCACGGGTTTACCTCTCGTTCCGGGACCAGCTAGAAAGGGTCTGTGTTGCATAGATATTATGCCCTTCTACAAGATCAGAAACAGGCAGTATGTGCACATTAAGCACTGGAACTTCACACGTGAAGATAGGTACTGCGACTGCGGAACTTTGGCCTGACTTTTCCAGCCTGTAGATAGGGACGACGAAGGGATGATCCATGACCATGACCTGTGTGAAGCCAGGTTTCAACCTTGAAGTTTCCAGTAACTCACTTGTGATACTATTTGTAGCAGGAAAATCAATACAAATAACTTATGCAAAACACATCATCAAATTGATCACCATATGCCCTGTCAAAAGACGCGGGCGTCATGTCTCTCCACACATTTCGGTCATTGGTGTTCTAAATCAACTCTGTTGATGATATAAACTCAATTCCACCGACTTAGTTTATCCAGCATCATTTCTCTTGATCTGCCTCTGCCTCTTTCCCCACTCATATTTCCAGTTATCATACTGATCACAAGTGCCTATCTTCTCATGAAATGACCAAAGAAATCTGCTTCTATCTTTCTTATAGTTTGTATCTTTTTCTCAAGAAAGACAGACGTTTTAAAATATACAGTAGTGTGACGGTGAATACATATATAGCTTATAATGCCCATGTTTATAACAACAAGCACGTGCGTTTCACTGAGTGTAGAGGGCAAAATGTTGCATCAAATATCGCGTGTTCGTTATTCGGAATTAGCAAGTAAGATTGAAATCGTTATAATTGAAACCTCCATAGTTACAGAAGGACAAATAATGACACACGTATGTGGATTGTGTTTTTAATTGTGTGTGTGTGTGGCAGTGACTGCTGTGCAATGTGATCTTCAAGAATTCTTTGTGAATTTCCTATGTGCTGAGTGTTAACATCTTAAAGAGCCCGTTTGTGAAAAGAAAAAACAACAACAACAACTGATATCACAATAGTGGTGATCAAATGCCAAATTCTGTATTTTGTTAGTAATTCGCGTGAGACAAGATTGAAGAAAACTGTTATGATGGATGGTAAAATAGTCCTAATGTAGCGTTTATTGATGAGAGTAGATTGAACGCAGTATTCAATGTTGATAATATATTAAATATAGCGTTTACTGTTGATAGTGTATTAAATGTAGCGATTACTGTCGATGGTATATTAAATATAGCGTTTACTGTTGAAAGTATATTTACGGTTACTTTTCCTAGTTATAATTAAATGTAACGTTTATTGTTAATAGTATATTAAATGTAGCGTTAACTATTGAGAGTCTATTTGCTGGTGCTATTTACTTGATACAATTAAATGGAAGTTCAGTTGTTCTTAACGATACGCAATTATATATATTATAAATTATATAGTATAAGAGGACTTAAATAACTGTCCTATATTGCGATTGTTAGTTCATTTGCGGAAAAGTACAGTATAACATAGTTCAACTAGATATAACGTGTAACACATTAAAAAGAAAAAGTTCGTGAATGTAAAATTGATTTGCTTTTCTTTATTTGCTTGGGAAGGTGGTGATGGTGGTATTACGTGATGGCGGTGATGCCGTGATGATAGTGGCATGTGTAATAGTGATGCCTTATTTTAGCCAACAGTCCGAGAAGACAATGCAAAATGTTGCTGACGAAAATTAAGCCGTCAAAATTGTGATATATGCATGTGATGTCAAGTGAGATTGTTTGTGAAGTCAACATTTAATAACATTATGCCGCATTGTTTTGCATAGAGCTTAAATTACTGTAACATGTGATAAACATAATGGTTAAAATAAAGTGGAAACACAACGCTATTTAAGTGACACAGGTGACATAGAAATGACCCAGAATTAAACAGTAAACTGAGGGTCAAATGATGTGGGCTGGAACAGAAAGACACAGGTTAATAATGTAGAGGTGACGGAAGCAATTATGTCCCCTGTTGGTAGAAGCATAATTATTCAAAGGCGTGCATTGGAAGAGTTGGGAATTCCCAAAAAGCACAGTAATATCTTACGTGTAGAAACTGACGTTTTTATGGCAGTCACAAAAATAAGATGCAACAACAGTTGATTATTTCAACCCGTCTTAAAATATACATCATTAATATAACAAAGTATAAAATAAACCCACACTATTCATAATAATAATATAATCATAATGTCCCATGGTATTAACTCTTAGTAGACCAATTTGGCACAAAAATTGTGCGAATTTCAGGTCATTTCCACTACATCGCACCGAGTTGAGAAAAGAACCGGTATCACAGAACCGACATCACATCACTTGGATCATTCCCATACGCACTACGTCCTCATCTTCAACAACCAGCGAAGAGTCCTTATACTAATGATATCAGCTGCAGTCTGATTATGCGTCATCTGGTCTTTCAACGGAATACTGATTGTTGGCTAGATTCTCTGGTCACCCTTTGCCACACTGTTATCTCCAGGCGGTAATTATTCTGTTCTTCTTCACTTTACATAAAATCGCGAAGGGGCCTGTCCACATCTGTCTTATGCATATCTCATCATCATCAATATTATCATCGAGGACTATACCGATAAACGTGTGCTGTCACGGCTCTCCATCTCACGCGATCACCAGAGTCGTGGATGACCTCTGTGTTCTTGCTACGATTATCCCACGTGACCAAGCCATCCAGATATATATTCTTATTGTTTGCCTTCCTCTTGTTCTTTTCCCATTTGCTTATCTGTTGCCATTAAGTTTACAAATGTATTTCTCCTCAAAATATGCCCAAGAATTCTAGACTGTCTTCGTCTAATTTCTCTTATCTATTTATGGTTTTCATTTGTTTCTTATAGAACTGTCGCATTCGTTTTTTTTTTTTTAAATGTCCGTCCTTGATATTCATTGAATTTTGTACAAAACCACATTTCCACTGCCGTTGAATGTCCCCACGCATACATCTGTTCGGCCCTCCTGGTGTCCTATAAACGGATGTTTTCGTGTTGAATACAATTTCTTTCTGTCCAAAGTAATGTTCCTGTTTGCAGTTAAGTATTCTTAATTTTGCATCTGTGTTTAGTTATTTATTTAGTTGTGTGCGTTCGTTAAAATAAGAACGTTCCTATTGGTGTGCACCTTTGGGTTGTCGAGTTTCACAATTATGTTTAATGTTGACCTGATTTTGGCAACAGCCAAATAGCAGTCGCTCCTGCTGTTGGCACCTATTTGGGAGAATACATCTAGACCAGACGTGGCAGTCATCATTATCATGTGCCTTGCAAAATGACGTTGACGTTCATGATTGTCCATATATCTCGGTTTGTGGTGTACCGGGTCAATTCTGTTGCTTATGTTCATATAATTCATCATCTCAGCTCTTCAACTCATAGTTCAAAGTCATTCTGCCGCCATAACCCCCAAGTTTAACGTATGGTTTCTGTAAGTAGCCAAAATTGCTTTGGAAATTCCTTCCGTCTCCTACACCTTTCATAACATCAAGTTATAGCCAAAATTGATAGACACACTTCATTGACTATAATCAATGATTCTTTATGATATGAACATGTTAAATATCAGTGCACCCAGGACTATCGAACACCATCACCACGCTCTACAAACCAGAAAGTACATGGAAACATGTCACAGTAAGAATTAACGCTCGTTTACTTATCTATAAATTAACTATGTATTTTATGTTTTATAAAAGTTACACTTTTTTTGACACCATTTTGTAACATCAAACTAAAACTTTAAATTTATGTGTACATTTCATAAGTACTAACAAGTAATTCACGTAAGCTTGTCATTTCTAAAAGACACTACTTAAACATAAACTATATGATTATCTGAAAATATAATTTCATTAAATGTTCAGAATTATATTATTTTATATAATATAACGAAATAGAAAATATAAATATCCACATATAAACCAGTTATGATAAATGCATGTTACATTAATATATTACATTAATAAATGTTTATGTGTTTTACATTAATAAGTTACATTATTATATGTGTATACACTTTAAAGTAATATATTACACTAATATATGTTTTATGATATTACATTAATATATTATATTATATTAAGATGTTCATGAATATATAGAGCATAGAAGGTGTATGTACATTTATATTAAACATAACAATAATCAGTACTAACTCTGTACCTTTATGTATTTTGGAAAAACAGTTATGCCTCTCTGAAAGAAAACAAAACAAAGTCAACAAAAGGGAGGTTACAAACTTTACATTGACACTAAAAATAAATGTTACATAATGTAACACGACCAAAACAAACACCAACATACCATCAACACGTTTACTTACTCTATGTAATGGTTTGGCTGTTTGTACAAAAGATTCCAGCAAAGTTCTATTTTCTGTCCATTAGTTTGTGAGAGTTTATTTATAAAAGCGATACAATAATTTGTAACAATATTGAGATACCTGTAAAACAGAGTGTAACATTGTTTCAGTATCTATCACACAGTTTGCACATGTTTTCCCTGAAGTATTATGTTGCTCTATAGTCAGTGAAGGTTCCTATTGGAAAAGAGCTTATGAAACATTATGTTGCTCTTCAGGTGCGGAAGGTGCGAGTGGGGACTCTCAACTCGGGGCAACATTTAGAGTACTCAAATACTACTAACCAATCAGGCTGCTGCCAAAGAGTCCCATAAGAGCTAATTGGTTTCACTAGTTCACCCAAAGCAGACCCAAGAGAAGAAAAAATTCACACCACTGCACAACTCTACAACAGTATTTTCATTTAGATGCCTCTAAATCTCATTTTTCAAGGATATTTGCCTTATGTGATTTTCCCCACATTGATTACTGTTATATATATATATATATATTTTTTTTTTTTCTTTTCTTTTATGAATATATTCATTAATAATTTATTAGAGGAAGCATTTGGTTAGTCTTTGAAACCTCGCATGAGCAAAATTGATTGATTCACGTTTGTACTTTGATTCTTTGAACTAAAAAAGTGATCGTCTTCAGTAATAATCATGTTCGAGATAAAGTTAAGCTACATGTTTCATCATCATCATCATCAAGTGCCCTGCCAGCTGGCATAGGCGTTCATGGCTCTCCACAGATCTCGGTCTTTGGTGTTCTGGATCAACTCTGCTGATGATATTCCTCCATGCCACCGTCTCAGTCCATCCAGCATCACTTCTCTTGGTCTGACTCTGTCTCTCCTCCCCTCGATTTTTCCAGTTGTCACGATGTTCTCCAATGCCTCTCTTCTCATCACATGACCAAAGAAAGTTGTTTGTCTTGTTCTTATTGTTGTATATAATAATCTAGTTTCATTACTACATATTTACAGAAATAAAAAGTCGTTTAATTGTTTGTGTGCAAAAATGGGATGGTCTAGCACCCCCCAAAAGATTTTACACAATGAATTTAACTGTACACATACACCAAGTGTCATTTTATTGTATTATTGAACTGTAATTTACCTGGTTATTTACTTGATATCACAATTGTAAAAATGCAGCTACTTTGATATTTCAATTGCACGCAAATATCTCCATAAGTGCCGAGTCTCCTTCAAATAGATCACACAAGGAGACTCTCTGCACAGTGCACTAATACTGTAGCACCGATAGCACTTTCTTTAGTACTGTAGCGTGACGTAAACTCGTTACTCCATAAAATACTTTACCAACAAATTAAGTTCACCCTAGAACATGTATGTTCAATTAATTTAAAGAAAAAATAATAACCACTAACAGCCAAAGCTACCACTTACAACACTTGACTGACAGACTGACAACAATACTCAAAAAAGCTTGATTTGGATTTATAATTTGTATTTGATCACGCCGACTACAACTTGGAGGGTTAATTAATCAAACGTCAAAACCACATTACTGTTTAATGCCACCATGAATAGGTTTGGAAGATACATTTTGTGACCCAGCAATACCGCGGTAACGATAACAAAAAAATGAAATGGTAAAAATTCGGTAAAATTGTTAGAAAGTTTTTAAAAAAAAGCTAGTTGCGTATCCTTTACAGGACGTCGCAGTCATCCCCAGAATTTTTTTAATGTTTGACATTTCTTGCAAGTTTACGTTCAGTAGTTTGCCATTACATTCTGAACGACCGGCACTCAAACCCTTGTATTAAATCCAACGCAAGGCGGTCCTCTTCCAAATCGCCCGCGGCTGTTTGTTCTAACGCCGTATGTGGGATTACAAATTGCGCCCGTAACCCTTTTAGCACAGAGCCGGCAAGTACACCGAATATTAAACAATAAAAATACACAAAATATAAGTCAGGCTGTCTTACATTCTGGGACTCTCAAATAAGCAGCACACATTCTGTGTTTCCATGTCTTTCCACACTTTCCATTCTGCTTAGTATGCCTTAATGTAGTACTGGTTTATATGTTGTGTTTTCTTATGTGTTTTTTCTGAAGACGTCTTGTCGCCGCAACGTCATATATGTTAAGTAATTGAGGTTAGTAAAGCTGTCCTATACTCCGCGTTTTTATATTGTTAATAATAAGTCAGTGTCGCTATTTCTTGGTATTAACAGAGGTAGGTAATTTAATGTCTCGACGTGCATTCAACCGCCGAAGTATTAAAACTCAAACTTGAATGAATGTATGTAACAAAAGTCGCTCACCTTGAAGACTGATATAATTTTGAGATAAATCCTTTTATTTCGGATCTGCTCTCTTTTAGACAAAATGAACACAACACTGCTGTATCATATAACGGGACCCTAACACGGGCACGGGACGTTATATATGTTAATACAACTTGGCCGTTCATCTAATTCTATAATTACCCAATCTCCTAAAGCATATTGCAACCAATGTCCAAACATAACTCGTTAACTCGTTGTCTATACTTGATATATGTCCCGGTCCTGAGTATGACAAGAATGCTATATAAACAGGCGATATCCCTTACTCAGTAACAATGCCTTGCCCTAAATGATCAAACCTTTTGCTCACGGAGCTTTCAGGGAAAAATACACACAGCCGTCTTGATCTCCTTTCCCGAAGTCACCTTCTGCTGTCCCTGACGATGATTACGTCGTCCTCAGTTTCTAGTCGTCAAGTCATTATATTGTTAGACTGGGAATCTCCTAATTCACATTAGGTGGTGCGTGTGGGCGTGACCACTATGTGGCATAATGCCCCCTCCCAAAAAAAAAAAATGCTATGTCATTTTTCCTCTCATAATTACTTACAACTGTAACCATATTTTTACGCACCACCACATAGCTCCAGGATTTACCCCATCATTAACCCTCAAAAAATAAAAAATCATAAATGCTACATAACGGGCACGCCCACCTGTCCGAATCCTACGTCGAACGTCGTGTGACTGATCCTATGGGATTTGGACTGTCACTTGGTCATATTTAGCTCCTGTACTGATTCATAAGCATACAGCATAACATGACACATACCCTTCGGACCCAACATCTGGATACTTAAGTAATAATAACTAACGATCAATGATCAACATATAACTATACTAACATAGTATTTAATCTAACTACGTTAACTAATCAATCATTATCACAATGCATTAAATTAACTCTATGTACACATACTACATATAATAATTCTATAAAAGTTCAACTTGTCATAGCACAATACGTGTTCACCGGTTCTTCTTTAAAGTCACATCGTCACAAACCATCCAAGTGAAAACCCGACACAGGAGAGAAGCCACACAAGTCAAAGTTCTCAAAGTTCTCCATGCCTCAACGGTTCCTCCTCACGTAAATTTCTTATCATCCTGTCAAAATTACATACTGACAGAAGTATCCAACTACTTGAACTAGCTATTTGCATTAATAATATGTAATTGTTGATCTGTGTGTGTATTGCCAGTAAATTCGGTGCTATCTAACACATTTCCAAACACTCTATGAACAAACAAATATAATAAACTAGAATTGAATAAATTGAATAAAATATTTATATTTATAGTTGATTTAGAGTATCGGCAAGATTATAATTGATTTGTAGATCCTACAGTTTTGTGAAGAATCATATCTCCCAGATTCAAGATTTCTAAGATAATAAATCAGAAATATAATAAATATTTAAATCAAATACTCTTCATAAAATTATTACGTTCTCTAATAACGATATATTTACTAACAATTATCTGTAGAATAGAGAACCAACAAACGACCGGCACTCAAACCCTTGTATTAAATCCAACGCTTTCGTTAGACTTGTGTTCTATAGTTCCTTTCTGAACGAAATCTCTGGCGTTTGGTTCTTTCACTACTGTAGCACATACTTTACTTGTGTGATTACTTTCTTTTATTTCATACATTTGTCTCATACGCTCCTTCCACATTGTTTCCTTTGCAAGATTCTCATTTTCAAGTGCGAGTCGTTTTTTCTTGATTTCTGTCTCTACGGTTAACTGTCTTGCCCTTAATTCTGCCTCTACGGCTAACTGTCTTGCCCTTAATTCTGCCTCTATGGCTAACTGTCTTGCCCTTAATTCTGCCTCTGCTGTTATCTGTCTTGCCCTTAATTTTTCCTCTGCTGTTATCTGTCTTGCCCTTAATTCTTTTTCCATTCGTTCGCGTTCCAAAGTTATTTCTTTTTCTCTAGCCTTTATTCGTTCGCGTTGCAGGGCTATTTCTTTTTCTCTAGCCTTTATTCGCTCTTGTTGTTCACGCGTAGCTTGAAGTTGCTCTACTGCCAGTTTTTCCTGTCGTTCCTTCTTTTCAGCTGCTAGTTTTTGCAATCGTTCCTCCTTCTCACGTGCGGTTTTAGCTCTGAATTCTTGCAGTGCCCAGTTTCGAAGCTCAGCACCAGTTAGACCATTTTTTTTTCTCCCAAGATAACGCAATCTAGAAGTGTAGCCATCTTGCCCTACCTGTATAATAATTTATCTAGCTGAAATATGATAGCACAATGCAAAAATGTAAATATGTTCGATTCAGATAAGATAATCAATATAACAACTGTTGAACAAAATGTGAACTGTAACCCAACAGCACTGTAAACTTGAACAATAAAGAAATTCAGTAACTTCTTGCTATCTATATATCTGAAGTGTTACTATCTGTAAATAACAGAAAATAATATAAGAAATATATTCAGTATAAAGAATATATAATACTAGACAGTCAACAATGAGAGAAGACGACTGACGAGTGACGTAACTAGATATTTTCTTTCATAAAAGACAATAGTACTTTTATAGAAATTACTACTACACTTAACACGAGACAACAATTATGTGTTGCCACTACAAGTGTCCTTGTTTAATGTCGAAACACTCTTCTAACCGCTCTCACTATCCATTTTTGAACTAATTTACTTAATATTAAATAATAGGCACCTCATTTATCAACAATAACACATTAACCAACAATAACATATACTGGCCTTTTTCCGGTTCTCGTGTCCGTAAATATAATGCTCGATAATTTACATCCTATATGTTAACCACGATATGCCAAGGGAAGGAATTGTACAAGGAAGTAGACCGCTCCTTGCTTGCACGAAAGTACAATGAATTTGTACTTAAACCCGAACCAACGCGGTTCGTAACCAATTTCTGAGAAACGTGATTGGCTTGGGTGTTTTCAACGATACTTGAGTTATAGCAGCTGAATGCTGTGGGTACCGGAACGCTTAATGTCCACAATGGAGTATAGCGTCGTAAAGTTTAGCGTGAAAACGAATGGTATCACGCCCAATAAGAACAATGTCACTCAGTATAACGTTCCGATGTGTAACCGCTGAAGTGTAAAGTGAGTAGCCTCCTGACGTGTGTAGTGTATCCGTGTACAGTCATTCAGTGTCCAGTGTTGATGTAGAAAAGTCCGACATTCCATGTAACAGATTTATATGCGTTAATGTTGCCAGAGAGGTGTCCATCATGGTACCGTACAAAGACTGAAGTGTTATTTCTATGTCCGTCAATGAGAGTAATGGTGTAACTCACTTCGTACAGCGGTGCAACGTGTCACATTCATAAGTGTCTCTATATGTTCCTGATAATGTCATCATAATACTGGCCTTGTGCAATAGTTGTGTTGACTCCTTTGGTCCAGTATGTGGAAAGAAGGTTGAGGTTGTGTTCAAACGTTACTGTTGTCCGTAGATGTCAACATAATGAGTTAATGTTCGGTCCCGACTAACCAAGTTGAATTCTTCAAATATAACGAAATCCTCTGTGATTTCAAAATAGTATGTCCTAGTATCCGTGTGAAATACTGTCCTGTATGTGAATAATGTTTATGTACTGTCCTCTATTACGTAAGTAGTGTCATTGAGTCCAACATAATATTCGTGGATTCCTTATGAACAGCGTTGGCATCCCATGTCTTCACTTAATTTCGGTGACTTGATTATGGGTAAATATAAATCATAAACTCTTCAAATCGTGTGTGGTATTCTGTGTTGATGCATCTGGCGTTGCCCCAATGTCCTGGCTTCTGAGTATCTATACGTGGCGTTGTCTAAATAGCCTGGTATCAGAGTGGTAGTGTAGGACTCGATGTACTAAGTCCCGACGTAATATTGACATTTTACATCACGTACGTTAAAATGTTAAGTAATTAATCTCTATAATGTCTTCATAGACGTAATGAATGTTCCTTATGCCGATAGTGTCAATTTGACAAAGTGTCGGCAGCCAATACCATTATGTAGATATCCTTTTCTTCGCCAAGTGTATCTTGACTGTAGTATATTAATGTTCAAGAGTTGTGCACTGTGCTGTGTAGACTACGTCTAATTTCAAAACATGTCCTATGTAATCAATTGGTACTATCATGTGTAATATGTGAAGAATGCTATATAAACAGGCGATATCCCTTACTCAGTAACAATGCCTTGCCCTAAATGATCAAACCTTTTGCTCACGGAGCTTTCAGGGAAAAATACACACAGCCGTCTTGATCTCCTTTCCCGAAGTCACCTTCTGCTGTCCCTGACGATGATTACGTCGTCCTCAGTTTCTAGTCGTCAAGTCATTATATTGTTAGACTGGGAATCTCCTAATTCACATTAGGTGGTGCGTGTGGGCGTGACCACTATGTGGCATAATGCCCCCTCCCAAAAAAAAAAAATGCTATGTCATTTTTCCTCTCATAATTACTTACAACTGTAACCATATTTTTACGCACCACCACATAGCTCCAGGATTTACCCCATCATTAACCCTCAAAAAATAAAAAATCATAAATGCTACATAACGGGCACGCCCACCTGTCCGAATCCTACGTCGAACGTCGTGTGACTGATCCTATGGGATTTGGACTGTCACTTGGTCATATTTAGCTCCTGTACTGATTCATAAGCATACAGCATAACATGACACATACCCTTCGGACCCAACATCTGGATACTTAAGTAATAATAACTAACGATCAATGATCAACATATAACTATACTAACATAGTATTTAATCTAACTACGTTAACTAATCAATCATTATCACAATGCATTAAATTAACTCTATATACACATACTACATATAATAATTCTATAAAAGTTCAACTTGTCATAGCACAATACGTGTTCACCGGTTCTTCTTTAAAGTCACATCGTCACAAACCATCCAAGTGAAAACCCGACACAGGAGAGAAGCCACACAAGTCAAAGTTCTCAAAGTTCTCCATGCCTCAACGGTTCCTCCTCACGTAAATTTCTTATCATCCTGTCAAAATTACATACTGACAGAAGTATCCAACTACTTGAACTAGCTATTTGCATTAATAATATGTAATTGTTGATCTGTGTGTGTATTGCCAGTAAATTCGGTGCTATCTAACACATTTCCAAACACTCTATGAACAAACAAATATAATAAACTAGAATTGAATAAATTGAATAAAATATTTATATTTATAGTTGATTTAGAGTATCGGCAAGATTATAATTGATTTGTAGATCCTACAGTTTTGTGAAGAATCATATCTCCCAGATTCAAGATTTCTAAGATAATAAATCAGAAATATAATAAATATTTAAATCAAATACTCTTCATAAAATTATTACGTTCTCTAATAACGATATATTTACTAACAATTATCTGTAGAATAGAGAACCAACAAACGACCGGCACTCAAACCCTTGTATTAAATCCAACGCTTTCGTTAGACTTGTGTTCTATAGTTCCTTTCTGAACGAAATCTCTGGCGTTTGGTTCTTTCACTACTGTAGCACATACTTTACTTGTGTGATTACTTTCTTTTATTTCATACATTTGTCTCATACGCTCCTTCCACATTGTTTCCTTTGCAAGATTCTCATTTTCAAGTGCGAGTCGTTTTTTCTTGATTTCTGTCTCTACGGTTAACTGTCTTGCCCTTAATTCTGCCTCTACGGCTAACTGTCTTGCCCTTAATTCTGCCTCTATGGCTAACTGTCTTGCCCTTAATTCTGCCTCTGCTGTTATCTGTCTTGCCCTTAATTTTTCCTCTGCTGTTATCTGTCTTGCCCTTAATTCTTTTTCCATTCGTTCGCGTTCCAAAGCTATTTCTTTTTCTCTAGCCTTTATTCGTTCGCGTTGCAGGGCTATTTCTTTTTCTCTAGCCTTTATTCGCTCTTGTTGTTCACGCGTAGCTTGAAGTTGCTCTACTGCCAGTTTTTCCTGTCGTTCCTTCTTTTCAGCTGCTAGTTTTTGCAATCGTTCCTCCTTCTCACGTGCGGTTTTAGCTCTGAATTCTTGCAGTGCCCAGTTTCGAAGCTCAGCACCAGTTAGACCATTTTTTTTTCTCCCAAGATAACGCAATCTAGAAGTGTAGCCATCTTGCCCTACCTGTATAATAATTTATCTAGCTGAAATATGATAGCACAATGCAAAAATGTAAATATGTTCGATTCAGATAAGATAATCAATATAACAACTGTTGAACAAAATGTGAACTGTAACCCAACAGCACTGTAAACTTGAACAATAAAGAAATTCAGTAACTTCTTGCTATCTATATATCTGAAGTGTTACTATCTGTAAATAACAGAAAATAATATAAGAAATATATTCAGTATAAAGAATATATAATACTAGACAGTCAACAATGAGAGAAGACGACTGACGAGTGACGTAACTAGATATTTTCTTTCATAAAAGACAATAGTACTTTTATAGAAATTACTACTACACTTAACACGAGACAACAATTATGTGTTGCCACTACAAGTGTCCTTGTTTAATGTCGAAACACTCTTCTAACCGCTCTCACTATCCATTTTTGAACTAATTTACTTAATATTAAATAATAGGCACCTCATTTATCAACAATAACACATTAACCAACAATAACATATACTGGCCTTTTTCCGGTTCTCGTGTCCGTAAATATAATGCTCGATAATTTACATCCTATATGTTAACCACGATATGCCAAGGGAAGGAATTGTACAAGGAAGTAGACCGCTCCTTGCTTGCACGAAAGTACAATGAATTTGTACTTAAACCCGAACCAACGCGGTTCGTAACCAATTTCTGAGAAACGTGATTGGCTTGGGTGTTTTCAACGATACTTGAGTTATAGCAGCTGAATGCTGTGGGTACCGGAACGCTTAATGTCCACAATGGAGTATAGCGTCGTAAAGTTTAGCGTGAAAACGAATGGTATCACGCCCAATAAGAACAATGTCACTCAGTATAACGTTCCGATGTGTAACCGCTGAAGTGTAAAGTGAGTAGCCTCCTGACGTGTGTAGTGTATCCGTGTACAGTCATTCAGTGTCCAGTGTTGATGTAGAAAAGTCCGACATTCCATGTAACAGATTTATATGCGTTAATGTTGCCAGAGAGGTGTCCATCATGGTACCGTACAAAGACTGAAGTGTTATTTCTATGTCCGTCAATGAGAGTAATGGTGTAACTCACTTCGTACAGCGGTGCAACGTGTCACATTCATAAGTGTCTCTATATGTTCCTGATAATGTCATCATAATACTGGCCTTGTGCAATAGTTGTGTTGACTCCTTTGGTCCAGTATGTGGAAAGAAGGTTGAGGTTGTGTTCAAACGTTACTGTTGTCCGTAGATGTCAACATAATGAGTTAATGTTCGGTCCCGACTAACCAAGTTGAATTCTTCAAATATAACGAAATCCTCTGTGATTTCAAAACAGTATGTCCTAGTATCCGTGTGAAATACTGTCCTGTATGTGAATAATGTTTATGTACTGTCCTCTATTACGTAAGTAGTGTCATTGAGTCCAACATAATATTCGTGGATTCCTTATGAACAGCGTTGGCATCCCATGTCTTCACTTAATTTCGGTGACTTGATTATGGGTAAATATAAATCATAAACTCTTCAAATCGTGTGTGGTATTCTGTGTTGATGCATCTGGCGTTGCCCCAATGTCCTGGCTTCTGAGTATCTATACGTGGCGTTGTCTAAATAGCCTGGTATCAGAGTGGTAGTGTAGGACTCGATGTACTAAGTCCCGACGTAATATTGACATTTTACATCACGTACGTTAAAATGTTAAGTAATTAATCTCTATAATGTCTTCATAGACGTAATGAATGTTCCTTATGCCGATAGTGTCAATTTGACAAAGTGTCGGCAGCCAATACCATTATGTAGATATCCTTTTCTTCGCCAAGTGTATCTTGACTGTAGTATATTAATGTTCAAGAGTTGTGCACTGTGCTGTGTAGACTACGTCTAATTTCAAAACATGTCCTATGTAATCAATTGGTACTATCATGTGTAATATGTCTCCTGATAGCGGACATCGAACTGATAAAGTGTCACATTGTCGTACAGCTTTGTGAACTAGCACAAGTTTACTTTCTTACCTTGTGTATAGCAAACGACCTTTGATTTGAATAATCAATCATTAATATTACATGGTTGCAGTCAGCAACTGTTGTTGTCTTCAGTTACGTTTAAAATGGTGCGCGTCGTTTGTACTATTCGTGCACTTCAACTTGACGTGTAATTGTCATCATTGCAAAAGCGGTAGTCATTCTTTCCTCATTAATAATCTGTAATACTGTCTTACACTCCGTGTAACAATAATATGTTATGTTTCGTTTTCTGGCGACGTCAGACAGCTTATATTAAATCGGGCGCCATGTTGGTGCATTGTACATAGTCCTGATGCAACATCGTGCTTAGGAATATATCATCGTGGCGTGCATTTCATGTTTATTACTGATCTGGTGGGAATCAATCGTCGTTTATTTATATTATCATCGTTTCCTCGGATCGTAGACCCCACGTGTCTCGACGTGCATTCAACCGCCGAAGTATTAAAACTCAAACTTGAATGAATGTATGTAACAAAAGTCGCTCACCTTGAAGACTGATATAATTTTGAGATAAATCCTTTTATTTCGGATCTGCTCTCTTTTAGACAAAATGAACACAACACTGCTGTATCATATAACGGGACCCTAACACGGGCACGGGACGTTATATATGTTAATACAACTTGGCCGTTCATCTAATTCTATAATTACCCAATCTCCTAAAGCATATTGCAACCAATGTCCAAACATAACTCGTTAACTCGTTGTCTATACTTGATATATGTCCCGGTCCTGAGTATGACAAGAATGCTATATAAACAGGCGATATCCCTTACTCAGTAACAATGCCTTGCCCTAAATGATCAAACCTTTTGCTCACGGAGCTTTCAGGGAAAAATACACACAGCCGTCTTGATCTCCTTTCCCGAAGTCACCTTCTGCTGTCCCTGACGATGATTACGTCGTCCTCAGTTTCTAGTCGTCAAGTCATTCTATTGTTAGACTGGGAATCTCCTAATTCACATTAGGTGGTGCGTGTGGGCGTGACCACTATGTGGCATTTAAGAGTCATTAACACGCCTTGAGGAGGATATAGTGCTAACAGTAGCCACTACGATACAGATTGCCGCATTTTAACGGAAATATATTTTCGGTTTTGTTCGACAACTATTTTTTGTGTCTCCGATTTAAGTAAGTTTATAGAGTACTCGTGATGTTAAATTTCCCGAATATTTCAAGTTCGCGTTAAAGAAGGGACCGATTACTTTATATAGTTTCTCCTTCCTCGGTTTACGTGTGTACATCTCGTGTTTCTGAAATTCATTTCCTACACAGAGATATAGAGTGACTTTTTCAGACGTAAGTAGACCCGCAAATCACGTTTATGTAGATGTATTTGTTTGTTCTAGTATGTGTTATTAGATGTAGCGTCAATTTGTACGTAAATCTGGTCATTTTCGTCTATTAAAGACAGGAGGGTCATCTCAAACTAAAATCATGAAGATTGCATGTTCTGATGTGATATTTCAATGGCCGGAAATAGCCGCTGCCTTGTCTGCGATGACTATTTTATATTGTTATGGAATATTCACATCGATTTGCATGCCATTGAATGCATGTTTTCATTCAACATCAATTGTAGTACGTATCTGAACATTTTCATCACTCTGCATAGACCGGATCATTGATACTTTTGCATCTTTCCAACGGGACTTCTTTTGTAAAAATGCATCTATCTACGCTGGCTGACAAGACTCGCATGCAGCCACGCGCGGTCTGACGTCACACAGATGACGTGAAGATGTATTTATCTGTGTGCGTGAGTGTATATATAAACCGGCAGTTATTTTACCTTAAGTTAGACAGGCCGAGTGTTAATCTCCCTTGGCGACAGTGTAAACCGATAGTTGTGTGAATGTATAGGTAGGGTCACAAAAAGTGAAAGGTCAAAATCGTTTTTCTTTTATGTGTCCCTTTTAAAGGATAAACTTGCACAGACACACATTAATATCTCGGCTTAAAATTGACCTACAGACTTGAATAAGGTACCGCTGGATTTTTTTTTTTTCAAGAGTTATCCAACTATGCAGGTTATATAATTAAAAAGCAATTTAGAAAAAGTTACTAAAGTGGCTACACTAACAGTCTCTATTTATATGACCGGCGGTCAAGCCGCCTGGCTCGCGATCTAAAAGTCATGGGTTCGTTTAAGGCAGTGATTCTCAACCTTTTTTGGCCCGTGCCCCCCTTCACCATATTTTTAGGACTTCATTCCCCCCTCACCATATTTTTAGAACGTCATTCCCCCCCCCCTTTCGTATTTCCTCCCTAAAAATCCCCCCCCCCCCTGCCCCTACACAGTATACGTAATAATTGAAGCTAAATTTAATTGTACATACTAAAACAAGTCTAGACATCTACTTACGTTATAAAATGAATTTCAGAAGGGTGATACGTACAGAACCGTAAAGTATGAAGGGAAAAATAATATCAAGTAATCGGTTCTTGTATTAACGCGATCTTGAAATAATTTTCATTTCCCCCCCCCCCCCCCCCCCCCCCGCTGGAAACCCCAAAATTCCCCACCGGTAGAGAAACACTGGTTTAAGGAGTTGAGTTGAGTTGAGTCAAGAACCGACATCATTTATAGCACACTGGAAATCTCCATACGTGTTGCGTCCTCATCTGCAACAACCAACGAAGAGGCCCAATACTAATTGTACCAATAGCAGACTGAAGAAGAAGTGTCCGACTGGCCTTTTCTCGGAGTTCTGAGTATCGGCTAGATCTTCTATTCACTCTCTGCAGCCCCATTCTCTTCATGCCGTATCGAACCCACCGCCTTCGGAGCCAGAGTCAGACGGCTTGACCACTTAAATCTCTACCTGTTCTTAACCCCAAAGGGCCCCGACCACGCCTGCCTTATTATGCACCACCCCCCCCCCCCACCCCGAGCGGTACAGACCCAGCCAATCTCTCCGCCTGCACGTTTCCCACAACACCAGCATATCCCGTGGGGAGATAAAGCTGATTTTCTGCATCGTCGTTATTGTATTGAAGCCTGCCACTCTGCACGAAGGATGCCTGTCTTCACCTTTCTAATCATACTTTTTCATCGTTTGAGAACTCCGGGAGTGAGTGGAGGTTGGATAAGGGTAGTCTTCGCTAGAGTTACGGAGTTCATGCCCTCTGTGGCGCTTTCAGAAGACCAATCTGAGCAAAGTGACCTACGGGATAAAATACGGGGCAATGAAATCAAGCTTCTCGCCTTTAAACCCCCTTTAATTATATAGATCAATCGTCAATCATATTGATATGGTCAGTATAACGGAGACGGCATTTTCTTCGAACATTTCATAGTACGCAATTTACGTTGGCCGGTCTCTCTGGCTGTGGGGTTACAACACTTTCTCTCTGTAATCCCGTTTATCACGCAGAGTCTCGTAGCGGAGCGAGAGCTGAGGCGGTTCGACCCCCGCTCGTGACTTGCGGGATACTGAGCCGGCCGCTCAGAAAGCAATGGCAAACTACTGAGCGTAATCTTGCCAAGAGATCAACATACAGCTGAAAGATGCTGGTGTTGACAGCTAAGTCCTGTAAAGGATATGCTTTTAAAAAAAAAAAAAAATTTACGTTGGACCAGACTGGAAGCCAAGGTCAATATGAAAGGGAAAAATAGAACAAATCTGACTATATGTCAATATCCCATCACCCCGGTCTGGCCATCATCGTCATCGTCATCGTCATCATCATCATCATCATCATCATCATCATCATCATCATCATCATCATCATCATCATCATCATCATCATCATCATCATCATCATCATCATCATCATCATCATCATCATCATCATCATCATCATCATCATCATCATCATCATCATCATCATCATCATCATCATCATCATCATCATCATCATCATCATCATCATCATCATCGTCATCATCATCGTCATCAATCATCAATCATCATCATCATCATCATCATCATCATCATCATCATTTTCATCATTAGCATCATCATTAAGATCATCATTATCATGTGCCACTGTTTGTTTTACCCATATCCACACATGAGATGATAAAGTCAACCTCGATGTGCCTTTCATTATTGTCAGTGTCATCATTATCATCATCGCCAACAGCATTATTATCGTTATCAACATCATCAGCATAATCATTATCATGATTTTCCCTATGATGATTTACACACATTCACACCAGAGATAACAGGATCGACCCCAGTTTATCCATCATCAACAACATCATCATCATCATCGTCATCCTCAAATGTTTAGCGTAAAGTCACTGTAAAATGTATCTTCAAAACCCTTTTGGTGACATGCTATACATTATTTTTGTACTTCTAAATTTAAACTAACGTGAAACGATAAATATCTACTGAATTAGGAAAGTCATTATTAAGACGTTATAAATTAACACGGCAATTTACACTGAGGTTAACGCGTTTAAAAGATATCAGATTTCTAGGATTTAATACTCAATGTTTTCTACTGAAGATTAATGGTTTAACGTTCAAAAATTCAGTATGCTAAAGTTATGTAATTATGTTGTAGTTAATTTAGTATCTTGTCATTCAGAGGTCAATAATAAATTGTTAAAATGACAATGTTAATGCAATAAAAAAGTCAACATTTGGAAGTCATTATTAAGACGTTATAAATTAACACGGCAATTTACACTGAGGTTAACGCGTTTAAAAGATATCAGATTTCTAGGATTTAATACTCAATGTTTTCTACTGAAGATTAATGGTTTAACGTTCAAAAATTCAGTATGCTAAAGTTATGTAATTATGTTGTAGTTAATTTAGTATCTTGTCATTCAGAGGTCAATAATAAATTGTTAAAATGACAATGTTAATGCAATAAAAAAGTCAACATTTGGAAGTTAACAAATTAAACTAGTGAACTAGAAAGAAAACAGATTAATAATGTATTTATCTGCCATAAAAGTCTAAAAAGTACAATCTGTCGAGACAATTTAATGAACAGAATTTACGCAAAATGCCATATAATGTCTTGTTATGTAATCTAATTTTATAAAACTAGGTGTATACCTATAACCTATTTCTCACAGAATGTACCATTTAGCATCACACTTTAAAATGTATAATCTCTAGTTATTTCATCTAATTCTATACTGGTAGGTGAATATCTGTAATCTTTGTCTCACATAATTTGCTATTTAGCATCACACTTTAAATAACGTAGAAAAAAAAAGCAGACATATGTAATGTAAAGACATCATAAACTTATACATGTACTTTTCGCGACTCACGCAACAGACGAACTACATTTGATAAAATATAATTTCTTTTGAAAAAGAAACAATTACATTATAAGAAAATTGCTAAAATTACACAGCAACACGAGAAGAAAATTGATTTATTACAAAAAGGAGAAGATATTACCTTCATAAACAGATCTTGATCCGGGTTCTCTTTGCAGAATCTGACCAGGGTAAATCCAGATCTCTCTACACCCAGATTCAGTTCGGATCTGGACAATAAAGCGTGTAGAAACATTTACACCAAAGTAATGCATTAACAAGAAATAATAATAATAATAATAATAATAATAATAATAATAATAATAATAATAATAATAAGTAAGGCTCGTGGCCGACATAATAAGACACTCTTTCTTAAACTTCAAGTGCGCTGAATGCCGGGTAAGGGTTTTCTCCTACACCAATCAATTTGGCTTGAAAAGTAGATTTTTCTCTAATTGACTTGGGGAGGTAAATTGCAAGTACCTCAGAAGTCGTAGTAGGTTCGCCTGATGTCGAGGGACACTGGCAATAGGGAATGCCGGCCTACACGCAAAAACTTAATTCAGTTTGGACCACGCAATAGTTCAATTGAGCGTTCACCTATAAGGATAATAATAATATTCCATGGCTTTAGCAAGGACACTGCGCTCAACTTCAGATTGATTTTGTAAACACAGTTTACGTGCAGCAGTTTGCTTTTGCATTCTGGACGAGAATTCAACGTTAATTTCCAATTAACCTGTGTGTAAAACGAACACACTCCCCGCCGATTAGAGCTCGGCAATACAGACCTCGCTGAGATGTTACTTTAGTAATAGGTCGGAGAGAATTCTTTACATCTGTCTCGCTTCATTTGATAAGTTTAGTTGCATATTCTTTACAGGACGTTGCAGTCAACTCCAGCATTGTTTGGCTGTTTGTGATTTGTGGACAAGATTGATTGATTGATTGATTTAGGAATCGACATCACAGCATTCGGGGCATTCCCATAAGTGCTCCGTCCCCATCCTCAGCAGTCAGCGAAGAGTTCCAACACTAATAGTACCAGTAGCAATCTGATTATAAGTCCGTCTCGCCTTTCCTCTGAGCATTGAGCGTCGGCCAGATCCCTTCGTCACTCCTCGTTGTCTCATTCTTGCCAGACCATGATAATCCATTTGCTCCTCCGAGGTGTGCACGTGCTCCCACAAGGCCGCAACCACGTCTGCCTTGTCATGTATCAATACTCCACCAAGTTCTGCAGTGCCAGCCAATCTGTCCGCCTGTTCATTTCCCAGCACACCGGCATGCCCCGGAGAAAAGATCCAGGCGATGCTTGTCACCCGTGACCTCCGAAGCGAAGCAAGCCACTCCGCACGAAGTTTGCCCGTCCTCACTCTCGTCAACATGCTTTCTGAGTCAGTTACAATAACGATGTGTGTGTGTGTGTGTCGTATTCTCCATCCAGCGGAGAGCCGCAGTGACTGCCTCCACCTCCATTCTTAAGCTGGATGTTGTGGTATCATATGCCTGGCTCTCTTGCTCCAAACATCGACGATTTCTGACCAAGTTTATGTTCAGTAGTTTGCCATTGCTTTCTGAACGGCCGGCACTCATACTGTTGTACGGAAACCAACGCAAAGTGTTTGCTTCCGAATCGTCCGCAGCTGTGTTTCAAACTATCATTGATAGACCCAGCACAAAATCGGTACCAGGGAAATTAAATCGGAAATTAAGACAGCTAGCGTGAAATTACCATATCACAAATTGAGTGCCGACTGGTCAAAACATATTAGGTTAGAACCATAAACCAAACATGCATCACAGATTTACAATTTATCCTCTGTGTACCTTTACATGGCTGTCGTAAATTAATTACACATCTCAGCAACAGAAATGTGTTAGCCATGAATAGAACAGGGGTCGGGGGAGGAGAGGGGATATTATTATCAACAAGGATAGCACCAAGGTAATTTTGATCATTACAGCCGGCAGTAAATACCTAAGTTATATATGCTAGTGATGATGATGATGATGATGATGATGATGATGATGATGATGATGATGATGATGAATATGATGATGATGATGATGATGATGATGCTATTGATGTATACCCATAATTGCATGGAATTAGTACTATTCATACTCAGTATATAGACTTACTGGGGTTGTTCTTTCATTAAATTAAACTCGCTGGTTGATCCACATACAATTGGAACAAGTATGGGAAAATATAGACTACTGACCCCGTGTGTTATCGGAGCCCTATAACCAATTAAGCGCCGAGTTCACAATGACGGTTAGCTGCAATGGATCTCCAATCAGTAATTGGTTTTAGGACAGTGTTGGTAACGAATGAACTAACGAACGAACGGACTTTATTTTCAAAGGGTCGTAAAATGAGCACGCAGGCCCGTCTTAGATTTGGACATTCCAATCACCTCATCGTCTATCAATTATCTATTCTAAATGTCACATTCACATAGAAAGAAAACAAACATTGTCACATGAATGCTGTCAACATAAACAATACATATTCGTGGCGAAGTGGTCAAGCCGTTTGACTCGGGCTCCGAAGGTTGTTGGTTCGATTCCGGGCCGCGTCCTTCGGTTCACGAGTTAAATTTTTCGGAGACTCCTGTGGGTCGTCGCTAGAGCTACGGAGTTCGTGCTTTGTGCGACGCTTTCCGCGCTGCGGAAAGAGACCAAGCCATATGGGATAAAACCCGGTGTAATGAAGTCGACCCTGTCGACTTTTAAGCGACTTTAAGTGTGAAGTGGCAGATAGTGTGATGACAGTGTGAAGTGGCATATAGTGTGATGACAGTGTGAAGTGGCATATAGTGTGATGACAGTGTGAAGTGGCATATAGTGTGATGACAGTGTGAAGAGGCAGATGGTGTGATGACAGTGTCAAGTGGCAGATGGTGTGATGACAGTGTGAAGTGGCAGATAATGTGATGGCGGTGTGAAGTGGCAGATAGTGTGATGGCGGTGTGAAGTGGCGAATATTGTGATGACAATGTGAATTGGCAGGTAGTGTGATGACAGTGTGAAGTGTCAGATAGAGTGATGACAGTGTGAAGTGACATGTAGAGTGATGACAGTGTGAAGTGGAAGATAGTGTGATGACAGTGTGAAGTGGCAGGTAGTGAGATTACAATGCTAACTTGCAGTTCAGCATATCAAATATTGCTTACCCAAAATGGAAGTGGTCAATCTGGAAGCCGGCACTGGCGTGGAAGAAATGTCCAGGAGATTTGATGCTCTCGAAGATGATCTGATCATAGATTTGAACCTGGAAACAAATGCTTTCACTTTAGTAAATCATTTCAGATGGACACGGATACATAAATGGCCACTTGTACTCATGAATATTCAGCCCATGCGGCAAGCAATCCATCCATCCATTTAGCTATTCACTAATCCATATCTATCTTACATACCTATTAGCGCATGGCATACACAAACCCGCATAAATAGACAACAGTACGCATACACTCACTCACTCATGGGGGTTGAGTTGTCTCGAGGCATGGGGTCCGCCTCGAGTGCCGGAGGTCTCAGTTCAGGGTCCGGTGAGGGCTGGGATATATTCCCGTGAACATCTAGTAACAAATTTCCCCTGGTCTCTGGGTAGTGAGACCGGACGCCTGTGTGTATTGTTGCGCACGTAAAAAATCCCTTGGCAGTTGGAAATCGAACAAGAGTAGCCTGACGGCGCTGCCCGGGAACAATTTCGAGTTAAAAATCTACCCAAAATATTTCAGAATCCTCACCGGTGCTACGGAATTCGTGCACTGAGCTGAGATTCTCCGGACTCAGATTTGAGTTAGGAGTAGAACGGATCACGTATTGATTACACCCGTGATGTTGATCCGTCGACTAAACTAAACTAAACTAAGCTACACTACACTACACTAAACTAAACTAAACTAAACTAAACTGAACTCACGCAGTCAATCAGGCACATTTGCGAGTATATTTGTTTACGCACATCTGCGCAAGAGCGCATACATCACACAACACACACACACACACACACATACACCATACATCCAAATCGCCCCATATTCACACATACACACACACACACATACACACACACACACATATCATGCATGCATGCGTCAGTTTGCGCGCACACAGACAGACAAACTTACAACCACAGGCGCGCACGCACAGATAGATGCACAGACAGAATGGCGGACACACAAACTGATGGCCAGACTGACCGACATACACACAGATAGACGAACACAACTTACCACTTCTCCCTCAGATTTGACTTTGTACTGAGGTAAAATTCTAAATTGGGCATTCTTTGCGTTGAATTCGTGAAGTGTGATCTGTGAACAGACATACACAACGTTAGTAAATCTTGTCCCAATTCTGACCTATTCGTTATAATGACAGTTAGTCTAGTAATATAACTGACCTATTCGTGATAATGACCGTTAATCTAGTAATATAACTGACCTATTCGTGATAATGACAGTTAATGTAATTCTCTAATCAATTTATACGTGTAACGACAGTTAACCTAGTCATATAACTGAGTTCGTCATAATAATGACAGCTAATCTAGTTCAAGCCGTCTCCTTGGTCGAGGAGTTAGCAGCTTTCTCCGTAACACCGAATACCCTCGTGGTTGACGTGAGCGCACGAGAATTGGAAGCGGTTCGAGTCGCGCCAGTGACTTATGAGAGTATGGAGCCGGTCGCTCAGAAAGCAAACTACTGAGCGTAATCTTGCCAAGAAATCAACAATCAGCTGAAAGATGCTGATGTTGACAGCGATGTCCTGTAAAGGATATGCAAAACATTTTTATAATCTAGTTCAATAACTGAATGCTTATTATTTGTGAAACTATCGTCTGCTGCATATAGTTTCTTGCGGTGTTGGACAGGTACGTCTTGAGTCTAGGGAATTAAGGCTGTGTGGCTAGTGCGGTAGCCGTCAATTGTGCAGGTTAGGGTTTTATTTTTGCCCCACACAGAAAAAAAAATCCACACCTTACCAAGGATTCGAACTCAGGTCTCCTAAAGGAGTGCCCGACGTTCTAGCCAATTGGCCAGCTGCTTTTTAATAATGATAGTAAATAGAGTCCCATTACTGACTTATTCGGGATAATTACAGTAAATATAGTCCCATAACTGACTTATTCGTAATAATGACAGTAAATCGAATCTTATAACTGACTTATTCGTAATAATGACAGTAAATCGAATCTTATAACTGACTTATTCGTAATAATAACAGTAAATCGAATCTTATAACTGACTTATTCGTGATAATGACAGTAAATCGAATCTTATAACTGACTTATTCGTGATAATGACAGTAAATCGAATCCTAGAACTGATTTATTCGTGATAATGACAGTAAATCTGAACAGAGTGACATCTGCCTTCAGTGACAATGTAAAGAATGCCAACGAACTGCGTTGTGGTAAACGCTCCCAAGGCAGCCAGAGGAAACGCTTTAAAGACACTCTGAAAATCTCACTGAATGCTTTTGGAATTCAGCATGACACCTGGGAGGCTGCAGCCAGAGACCGAAATTCGTGGCGTGCATCATTACGCAAGGGTGCAGTCATATGTGAGGCAACCAGGACTGCAAGAGTTGTGAAGACAAGGCAGGACAGAAAAACCACTGCAGGAAATCCTCCTCCAGAAACATCAAGCATTCTTTGCCCACATTGTCAAAGAACATTTCGAGCCAAAATAGGCCTTATCAGCCATCTTAGAACCCACGGCTCCATACCTTCAACCCCACTGGATGAAATGAATGGTGATCATCATTCTTGATGGACAAACAACAACAACAAAGAATGCCAGCTGAATTTTAAAGATTTGTGACAGTAGATATGTTACTTTTTGTCAACACTGATGTTCACAATCATCTACGCATTTGGACTACTATATAAAAGTTGTGCTGTTTCCGCCTCATTCTTACACCCCTCCCCCCACTGTTGTCACGTATCTTTTACCATATACGTCACATTTAATTCCCATTCTTAGTGACAACCATAATGATTATCATCATCGCCATCATCATCATCATCATCATCATCATCATCATCATCATCATCATCATCATCATCATCATCATCATCAGCATCAGCATCATCATCATCATCATCATCATCATCATCATCATCATCATCATCATCATCATCATCATCATCATCATCATCGCCATCATCATCATCATCGCCATCATCATCGCCATCATCATCGCCATCATCCTCATCATCATCATCATCATCATCATCATCATCATCATCATCATCATCATCATCATCATCATCATCTTCTTCTTCTTCTTCTTCTTCTTCTTCTTCTTCTTCTTCTTCTTCTTCTTCTTCTTCTTCTTCTTCTTGTACTGATTTCTTCGTCTGCTGCTGGAGCCGCTGCTGGTCTGTCTGTCAGTCTGTCTGTCTGCCTGCCTGCCTGTCTGTCTGCATGTCTGTCTGTCTGCCTGTCTGTCTGTCTGTCTGTCTGCCTGTCTGTCTGTCTGTCTGTCTGTCTGTCTGTCTGTCTGTCTGTCTGTCTGTCTGTCTGTCTGTCTGTCTGTCTGTCTTCCCTTGTTCTATCATCTTCTAACTCCTCCTCCTCCCCACCAACCATCTGCCTCGCTATCATGTTTTCCTCTACTACTCCTCATCTTGTGTGCAAGTGGTACTAAAATGAAACCCACATGCTAGCAGTCCGGCTATAGTGACGTCACCGAATTGAATTACGGAGAAATTGCACCGGTAATTGGACATCTCTGTGACAGAGTGATAACACCCTCGCCGTCTGTTGCAGCCGAGCCTACTGCCATGTGTGATGCGGCACACGGTTTGGTCAAAAATAATCAAAACAAGCCCAGAAAACACACGACTTCTGTGACAAAATTTCCGCTGGGTTACAAAAAATAAAAGTAAAATAACAAAGGTTGAAGAAAACTAATTAATGACTTGCGTTAATTTTACTGTTGTTCTGTTCGTGTAAAGTTAAGGGCCTTTTTCGGTAGTTTAGAATGGATATACAGTCTCCCCCTCTGACTCCCTCCCTCCCTCCCTCCCTCACTCACTCACTCACTCACTCACTCACTCACTCACTCACTCACTCACTCAATCACTCACATTTAAGACAAAATGTTTTCAGGCCCCGTTCAACTGTCGATTTATTGATTAGTTATGATTGGGGTCCTTATGGTGTTCCTTGTCTGTATGTGAATTCTTCGAACTGCGATTTTCCCTTCCTGAGTTCTAACCGTTTGGTGTGCAGTGTTAGCCCCATACTTTTATAGACGGATCTACAACCCAGGGGTGATACGGTTAATATCCCGCGGTCGCCTTTACTTAAAACAAATGTTATGGTACCATGTTAGACTGGATCGACCTAGGAGCCCAGGTCAATTAAAAAATCCACTGCCACGATGGGGATTCGAATTCATGACCACCAGCCGGTAGGCAAATGTCCGAGCCATTATGCTTGTCTTTGTCCTGTAAACGAACTGACATTTCTTTTGTCTGATCCATTATATCTAGGACACTGGCAATATTGGTCACAGATTGTATCTTTACATTTGTACAATGTGAACGTAAATATACAGTGAATGATTGTTTATGGACACGCAAAAGACATGAAAGACTAAACAAAGACAATTATGGAGGGAAGTGTACCAGGGAAGGCGGAGAAGAGGGTGATCACAGCGTTGATGGATTCAATGTATGAAAGATAAATTACACACGACAGCAAACACGTTAAAACTACTGAAATGTGATCATGACGATGAGGCAGGGGTCAGCTAGCACGAAGTTGGACACAGGACATTGCAAACACCCTAGGTATGAGAGTGCTTGAGGCAGGAGATGTGGTTAGATATCGAGAGACTTTCTATGGGATGTCATGAGTGCGACGTTATATGAAGGATCTGATACAAGATGATCATGAATAAGACATAACTAATAGCATTGTCTTGTATCCGAACTTACATTTCTCTTATCTGATCCATTACATCCAGGACACTGGCAATATTGATCACAGATTGTATCTACACACTTGTGCAACTTGAACATATTAATAAACTGAATAGCGGTTTTTGGACATAATAAAGACATGCAAGACTAGTAAAGATAATTATGGAGGGAAGTGTACCAAGGAAGGCGGATAAGAGGATGATCACAGCGAAGACAAATTCAAGATATGATTGATAAATTACACACGACATCTTTTGATAGAGATACATTTCAAAAGTCTGTTTTATGGGAGATTTTCTGTACAGAACGCGCCACGGGATAATGAATGTACTTCTCTATGGAGTCACGTTGGAAAATTCGACTTAAAGGCTAGGAGAAATGTGAAACTACTTCTGCTTTGGATACTTTGTCAGGCCAATACCCTCTTATTTCTAGCTTGTGCCTGAACGTTCTCGAATCTACTTAACGGAATCCTTACGACAAAAGAAAGGGCCATGTTCACAGTATAGATTACCAATGGCCACTGGAGACTGTGTCACATGAGCGTGTCGGGCCTGATCTATTCACACTTGAGTGGCTGACTAGCTTGCTAATCATGAACTCAACCTGTATAGCCACAACATAATTCCCTCTAAAGAACCTGAGAATGTTCAAATGTTTTGTGCAGCATTGTTCACATTATTTGAGATTTCATATATTGTAAACACTTCGGATTAGTCAGTTGCGAGACTTCATAAACTGCCCTGATGAAATATATGGTTACAATCAGAATACTAAACAACTATAATCAGAACCAACACAAAAGAGGTTCATATCCGATATAATTATAATCATCACTATCATCATTACCATCATCATCAAGTGTCATCAACATCAAATGCAACATTCATATTAAATGTCCGCTATAATGAGTCACCAACGCCCTTGCCCCGCGACTTCACCATACACATATACAGACTCTTCCTGTCCACTCCTTGACGTTGTCCACCCACATACTGACCTCTTGCGGGCCTTCCGTGTCAATTGCTCATCCAGCACATCCTTTGACAAAGCAGCTATTTCCTATTACAAATCGAAGTTACTAACATTGTCTGACCTTGATCTAATTCTATAATATTATCTTCAACCTCACTGTAATAGTTTTTTCTTTGTTTTTCTCCCGCTGACATCATAATCTTTCCTTGTTTCTATATAACCACGTATCCAAAAACTACTGTTCCCCCTCATAAGGTTACAAGGAATGCAAATCAGTTATTATCACACATAGATTCTGGGGTCCCTACAGACATAGCACATTGTTTTATTCAATGCTTCCTAATATTAACAATTATGTACGCATCAGTGAATCCCTTTGATCCCTTTGTTTGGTTTCTGGATCCTAATTTCCGAAGGACGTGTTTCCCAAACTGCTAATCTATTGGGTTTTCTTCTGCTTCGATGAAGAATATCCATCTACTGGCAAGGTAGGCTAGTTTTTTGTTTGTTTGTTTTTAAGGCCTTAATTTCCGAATAAATAGTAAAACCGGGGCTTGTAAACATAAATGCAACACTATAGTTCTTATGATATCGTGGACCAAGAAGAAGGAACATTCTGGCCTAAGGGGTTAACGTCTTTCTCCGTAATCCCGTATATTCTCGCTAGTGACGTAACCTGCGCGAGAATCGGTTGCGGTTCTCGCCGCGTTGGTAAATTATGGGGTATGTGAGCCGGTCGCTCAGAAAGCAATGGCAAACTACTGAGCTGAAAAATGCTGATGTTAGCTGCAACGCCCTGTAAAGGTTATGCACACACACACACACACACACACACACACACACACACACACACACACACACACACACACACACACACACACACCACAAGATTAACTACGCGAAGGATCAAATGAAAACCTTAAAAGTGTGATGGAAATTATAATGGCATTGTCTTTTATTAACTATTGTTGTTAAGGATGTCAAGAGTGTTAAGCACGTTATATGACGGCGCAGACGAACACGGTGACGTCATAAAGGCAGTTTAAAGATGACCGCCCCACTTTTGACATGCACCAAAGATGAGCAGAGTTCTGTTATAAATGTGGTTTATCAGTGAAGCGGTGACACCTATATAAATTAATCGACGAATGTAGGTCCAGGATGATGATACATAAATGTCAGTCCAGCAGGTATATGAGTGGAGTAAGACGTTTTAAAAAAAGCGTGACGTCTGTGACAGAATGTTCACGACCGGGTCAGGCACACCGAGTACTGACCCCAGAGTTTATTGTCCTACAGGAATCCAAGCATTTTACCCCCCCCCCCCAGTGCAAAAAAGGGGGGCCCTTGCATAGAGCGCAGTGGTTACTACATAGAAAAATGATACATTTGTTCTGTACCTTTTCAGAATATATTCACTACAAAAATAAAAACATTTAAGGTTTTTATTTGAAGACCCTCATTCAGAAAACTGACTTATAAACAGTTTCAGGTTACAGAAACTGAAACACGCTGGTCATATTAATTGTCATGGTGGATTGAACAGAACAATGCTGGAAAACCTGGGTCCTTGAAACAGAACCACAAGGTAACGGGCAATGACTTTTATGTGGGTTAGGGAGAGAAGAGGTGGAATAGAGAAAGTAACCTGATGTGGGAGGGGGGGGGAATAACTAGGCACAAGAGGCAGGGGAAAGACGGAGTAGAATGTGTGTGGAAAGCTGCAATAACTGGATGAGAAGTGATAATGTAAGCAGCCTCGTCTAGTCACAATAACAGATGACAGAGAGGGTT
>OY992889.1:36933219-36978219 GCA_963921405.1 Cepaea hortensis
ACCATGAAATATTCAAACCGTAAATTATGTGTACCTTCCATGTCTTCACATAGACGGTGGATCACGTGCGGGGATATTTATGCAGTCTTTTTCTTCGTGCGGTATAATAGCCTGCCGCAAAAACTCTCTTTCTGCTCAGTTTAACGTCATCGAATTGTGATCCGTCTTTGTCGTCTGCGCTAACAAACACCAGGGTTTGACTTGAAATAATTGACTATACAACTTTCGTTTATTACGTTATTCGTGATTTCTTCGCCCATTTCGTCCACTCTCTGCTGTCGTAGATGATAGATGATACAGACGATAACTAATAGCAAGAAAATATACACGAACGACCCGAAATAACAAAAGGCAATTATTTGATATCAATACAGACACAATATATCCCTTTTATGAAACACATTCAATGAGTAGGATAACACCTCTGATGTGAACCAAATAATGTCGAAAATAAAGAAATAGCTAGAACGATCTTTCAACGAGCGCTAAGAATTTTGAACAAATTCTGCACTTTATTTATTATATTTCTTTTATTTATCTACTTCTTTATCTTCTTTTTTCGTTGACCTTCAGATCTCAATTCGAATAAATGTAAAGAACGCAAGTCAACTTAAGCTTGTTGACATCTCCATAGATTGTGTCCTCAACTGGAGCGGGGATAGGCTATTCTTTTCTATGTTCTGCATATGTCGAACACTCCTGCACCAGATTGTTATCCCATATGGCTCGGTCTCTTGCTGTAGGGCGACCTGTCGAAAGCGTCACACAAAGCACGAACTCCGTGTCTCCAGCAACGACCCCCAGGAGTCTCCGAGATAACTGCACTCGTTAACCGAACAAGGTAGCCTAGGATTGAACCCACGACCTTCGGAGCGCTAGGCAGTCGGCGAAACTACTTCGACACAGAGACTCTGGAAAACATCTTAAGGACTTGACAGATCAGCGGTAGTATAGAGGCAGACTGAAAGAAGCTATGTTGGGCGGTCTAAAACTATGTAACAGGGGAATATCATCAATAGTATAGAGTGTATTTTTAATGAGTGTGTGGTTTTTGAAAATGTTGCCGTTCCAAGTTTTGTATTCACCCTCTGGAGTTCATGCAACATAATAGGTAAATACAAAACTTGGAACGGCAATATTTTCAAACACCCCACAGTCATTAAAAATACATGCTGTATCGATCCATAATACACAGGGCGGAGATAAATGAAGAGACATAAACGCCGACGATATTTGACAAGACACATGATGATGATGATGATGATGATGATGATGATGATGATGATGATGATGATGATGATGATGATGATAGATGGAAACCCTGGAGAAAGAAGCACTCACCATCATATTGTTCTTGTCCCTCTGGCTGGTCTGTGATGTGCACATATGGATGTACTTGTTGGTAAACATGTGTTTCAGCTGTGGAAGAAAACACACTGAGGGTTTAACACTTTCACAAAAAGGGTGTCAGTAATAGTTACTGTGATTATTCAGTTCCGAATATTAACATAACGTTACTTCACATTGTGTATATTTTCATTTTCTGCAGTATTTCATATCCCAATGGAACATAGTAATGAGGATAATATGATATATCATATTAACCGTTTTTTCTAAACGTTATGCAACCACTATGCACACATTATTGTTTTTAACATCCCGATTTCAGTTCTCTGTCATGTTTGTTAACAGATTCAGTGAGAAACAAAAACTAGGTTTTGACCAAACATGGTACACAAGCATATGAACAAGTATCAGGGGCGTTCATTTGAAATCTGTTGGTGCCGCACCGCGCGTAATTGCGTACGTTGAACATAATCATGCCATAGTCATGTGATAAGTACTGACTAATGAATAAAAAAAGCAAGTGCTTATCGTCCCATGATGCATAGGTTCTGTTTCTGACCGTTGAGAAAATGGCCGGGTTGATCCACAATCCGTCCCAAAGAAGCTCAAAGAGCGGTGATTCGGTTTCTTTCATTTGAAGGATGTCGACCAGTGGACATTCATCGAAGAATGCAGGCACCGCACGGTAACAAATGTGTGTCGAAGACAACAGTGACAGACTGCGCACAAATGGTTCGGAAAGGACGTCAGTTCACGACAGATCTTTGACGCCCGGGTCAAGGGCATATTGTTGCAAGAGAAAAACAAAACAATCGCCAAAATTGATGCAGCAGTACAGATGAATCGTTGTCGAAGCATACGTTCGCTAGCGAAAGAATGTGATGTGTCAATTGTGACAATTAAACAGGTCGTTCGTAAGAATATATATCAATATCAATATCAGCAATATCAGAAGGTGTGTTCACAGTGGGTACCACGGATGTTGACCGACCACCAAAAAGAGGAACACATGGGATGGTGTTTGAATCACTTGCAAGGAAGAAGTGGGAAATTCTGCAACATCCAGCCTATAGTCCTGATTTGTCACCATGTGATTTTCATTTGTTCGGACTTCTAAACAAAGCTCTCAAGGGGCAACGATTTCACACAGATGCAGACGTAATGAACGCGGTAAACACTTGGTTCAGTGAGCAACCACAAATTTTTTTTTGCGGACGGCATTCGCATATTACCTAAGCAATGGGATGCTTGCCTGAATGCCTAAGGCGACTTCTTCTGACCAACCCGAGGTGCATAATTCATTCAAAATAAATGCTTTGTTTAATTCTACCACACCGGTTAATGTTTCTTTCATGCTTTTGTTATAAAGCCATTGGAACGGGTTTCAAATGAACGCCCCTAATATTATAATGTAAATTCACTGATCATTGAAATTGCGGAATATACCGTGAAACAAAATAAATAACAAGATTACCCCAGATGGAGATGTATCGTCCTTTTGTTCAAATGGGAGGTCACATTTAGCAATATATTATCCTTCGAAATGGAGTCTGATACAAGCTATTCTAAAGGTTATACAAGTGCCATGCACATATTATTGTCTTTAACAACCGGATTTCAGCTCTGTTATGTTTGTTAAGCCCGTGTGGCAAGCAAAAGTTTAGCTTAAACGTTGTCTGGTGGTCAGCTATAAGTCTGGCTCTGAGGTTTGTGACCAGCTGATCGCATGGGCATTCACGGCAAGTACAAGACGCAAAACTGTCAATGTAGCACGTGGGGCTTTTGTCGTGACAACGTGCAGCCTAACGAAGGAAATAATTATCATCAATATATGTCATGCCGATAAACGTGGGCAGTCATGGAAAGCCATCTCACATGATCAGCTGAGTCGTGAATCAGCCTCATATTCTTGTCTCGATCATGCCGTGTGGCCAAGCCATCCAGATATTTACTTCTTTGTCTTTCTCTTGTACTTTCCCCCTCAATCTTGCCAGCTGTCACCAGGTTCTCCAGTTTATTTCTTCTCGTAATGTGTCAACACATTTTGACTGTCTACGTCTGATTTCTTTAACTGATTAAGTGACATTGGCTGGTTAATTGTCTTAGACGACTTCCCGTAACTGCCATGGGCTTATATACAGTAGATTTCCTCGTGCAACCCCCTTTAAGTTGATATGTAATACAACTCGTCTGCTAGCATATTAAAAACCTTTAAGTTATAACTGTGACACACCATTTATTCTATTTTCGCATCTATTTTTGTTAGTTCCAAACCTATGTTTGTTTGCACTGAATCTGTTAATCAATGTTTGGTTGTCATCTTCTTCTTGTAGTACTTGCTCATTGGTTGTTCTATCTGTCCATGGTTTTCATTGCATGTATGGAAACAATGCCAGTATCCGATGGCCTGAGTTGGCTGAGGCACCCACAATTATTCACACCTATGCACACTGAGCGATTCAGTGATCAAAAGATCCAGACTGGTCTCGAACGACGTGAGTGAGCCGTCCCACTAAGCACAGCACAGTTACTCCGGCTAACTTTCGTCTGTTTACCGGAGCACTCAAGCGTGAATGGCAACGAGTGAGACGATCGGTTAAGCGGACTGAGGAGGAAAGGGCAAAGAATGGGTTAGACTTCACCAAGGTTGTCAGAGATAGAAGACGAACAGATGACTTTAAGGACGCTTGGGAATCTGTTTCCTTGTCCACGGTGAGGGAGACGGGAGTGAGATGGAGTGAAGCAGGGATCTGCCATACACGAACTACTTGACAATGACACTAGAATTTGAGTGATCAGCTCAAAACTAGTGGCATCAGTCCATATAAGCTGGAGGGAATTAGAAGATCAGAGTAACTATGGACCTGTGCGGACTTCGAAGATGACGATCCTCAATAATCACTGTCAGCCTGTTGTGAAATAAACACCGTAGTGTTACTCTAAGTACGTTTTGTACCCGTTTTTATAATAGCTCAAAATTGGTTTAAGGGGCAGATGGGTGACTTCATTGCACCGTATCCTACAGGGCTGACAAAAGAGTCTCACAGAGCAGAACACCGTAACTTCAGCAAGACCTTCAAGAATCTCTGATGAAACTGCACTCGTGAACGGAATGAGTCCGGAAAAGATACCTCCACGTTCGGAGCGAAAATTAGTCGTCTTAACCACTGCGCCATGAAACATTGATGATAGTAAGGTGACAGATCTACACTTGCCCAGAATGATATTGTCCAATGAGCATGATTGAAGATACGGATAAACATGTTAAAAAAACAGATGGCAAGTATTTTCAAATCACGGAGGCCAGAAGATGTTATGAGGAAATATAGGCGCTCAGTATGATAGTGACTACATCAACCACCTAGTACCGTTAGTGAAAGAAGTGAAGCCGGAGAGAGTTGCAGAAAGTATACCCTATGGCAGTGGTTCTCAACCTTTTTTGGCCCGTGCCCCCCTTCACCATATTTTAAGAACGTCATCCCCCCCCCCTTCCTATAAAAAATTTGGCCCGTGCCCCCCTTCACCATATTTTCAGAACGTCATCCCCCCCCCCCCCTTTCATATTTCCTACCTAAAATTCCCCCACCCCTACACGGTATACGTAATAATGGAAGGTAAATATGTTAAAACAGGTCTAGACATCCACATAAAACGTGATTTGTGGGTCTACTTACTTTATAAAATGAATTTTAGAAGGATGAGACGTGCATAACTGTAAAGTATGAAGGGAAAAGCAATATCAAGTAATCGGTTCTTGTATTAACGCGATCTTGAAATGATCTTCATTCCCCCCCCCCCCCTGGAAACCCTAAAATTCCCCCCTGTGGGGGGGGGGGGGAATTCCCCACCGGTTGAGAACCACTGCCCTATGGCTTGTGTGTCATATTACTGAAATAAGGGGCGCCGTTGTGGGATATCGACAATGTACCCACAACTAGCGATTATATAACTGAAATAAGTGGAGCCTGAGTGCCCCACAGCTGGTATATTATTGCATTACAAATTACTTGGATCTGGAGTGCTCCACTAGTGATTTTATTACTGAAATAAGTGGAGCCTTGGTGCCTTAGTATGCTCCACAGCTGATATTACTGAACTAAGTGGAGCTGGAGGAATCTACAGACAGCTAGTGTATTATATTACTTAAATACTTGGAGCCCGGTTGACCTACAGCTAGTGATTTATATTATTGAAATACATGGAGCCCGGCTGACCTACATCTAGTGTATTACATTACTGAAAATGTTATTATGTCCATTCAAAAATCTCCTAGGCTGCCTATTTCCTTAAACGCAATAATATCTAGCACCCGTATGTTAGCGATAAAGCACAAATAGGAACACTATAACCCACAATGCATGTCGTAAGAGGCGACAATGTAGGGTGAGCTAGAAATTGGCTACCTCAGCCAGTGAAAAAGGTTAGCTGCAAAATGCAACTGATCATGAAGTCTACAAAAGGCTTGATGTCAGTAGAGTAGGGTCTATGGGCCAAGGGAAAATGTAAGGCAACAGACAAAGAATATGAATAACAGAGATACAAACAACAGATTGCAAGATGTACTGCCTGACATATTTCGCGGCATCGCGTCAATTATTGCATAAATCACACAACACACAACTGTCATTTTAACTGTCATTTACTGCCAATACAGTACCTTGCGATGTATGGCAGGGAGTCTTTGACCCTGAGGAATTAAGGCCGCCTGGCTAGTGCAGTCGCCCCGAACTGTGCAGGTTAGGGTTTTCTTTTTGCCCCCGACATAAAAATATCCCACATCTTACCGAGGATTCGAACCAGTCTCCCGAAGGAGAATCCGACGTTCTAGCCACTCGGCCAGCCGCTCCTCTACAATACACACAACAATCACACAAAATAAAACAAATGTTATCAGGCCCTGGTGCTAAAAGATTCCATACATACTATAAATATTCTGTTGTGACTAGATTTCCCAGCTTTAAAACATTACCACTAGACCGGTCCTTACAGCCTACACTTTAAACTTCCACAACTACCAATAGATTTGTAACGTGTTCAAATATGCGGTGTGGCTAAGGGGCAGTGAAACTGTTGCCAAATCCCCGATATGCAGAGTCGAGTGTTCAAAATCAGCGGCAGAAGATTTGGAAACTGGCCGCCCTGCGTTTATTTCAGTGGTATAGGCGTCGGCTGTTATGAAGCAATAACAAACTACAAAAATTTAAAATTGCCTAGTAACTTACAAACAGCCAAAAAATGATGGGGTTTATTACGACGTCCTGTAAAGTACATAAATTAACTTTAAAAAAAAAACTTTAATGAAATTTAAATATTGAGCACAACCCACTACTGGCAACGCCGATCGCATTCTGGTATGAACCTAAGGCCTATCCACGTCAATATGGAAGCACTATACTCGAGTTTCGCCCTCATTTGAGCTCGTCAGTAGAGCATATCCCTGACCGGATCCGGAAACAGTCCCGGATCACACGTGTGAAGTGGGTGTGTAACCACGCGGCACACACTGGACACACCAAATTATCACAACAGAACATCACAACGCTACCCATCGTAGGTTATGCTCAAGATTGCCCAATCGCCGCGACCGACGTCCGTCAATCAATGGGACCCGAACGATCAGGACTTCTGGATCAGGACTTTTCCATATTGACGTGGATAGGCCTTAGGTTCATACCAGAATGCGATCGGCGTTGCCAGTAGTGGGTTGTGCTCAATATTTAAATTTCAAATCCCGAAACAACCACATAATCAATTTAATTAAATTGTTATGACGCGGAAGCTTAAAGCATTGATGTTTGAATAACGAAGATACAAACAATAGATTGCACGATTTATTGCCTGCATATTACGCTGCATTACGTCAGATACACACTGAAGAAATCACACAACATATGCTAAAGCAATAAGATAAATCCTTTAAGCTGGAATATACAACACACATATTCACACGCTAATTTGAATCGTCTAATTTTTAACTGACTATTATGTCATTTTGTTAACTTGGTTTTGTAAAGTATGTATCTGACGAGATGCAGCGAAATATGCCAGGCAATACATCCTACAATCTATTGTTTGTGTCTTCGTTATTCAAATTCACTACGAGAAAACATTGTTGTGAACCATTGATATGCCTAATCACACAATGTAATTGTTACACCTAATGTTTGGAATTGTCTGTTGAAAAATCTAGCTCATTTTCTAGAATTTAGACTTCATTGTGTATTCTCGAGCGACTGTATTTGAAACTGTTCTTAAGGCTGACTCTAATTCTTCATCCACAGCATGATAATTGTTTACATAACAAATAAATATAACAAACACAGAAATAGGTGGCCACCGAATAATGACGTTTGAATAATTAGCCATCGACGAATAATGATATATAAATGGCAGAGTCGGGAACTTCTAGGAATCATTTCGTGTTAATGAAAAAAATGACAGAACATCGAGGAATTCCAAGGTAAGCAGGTCATAAAATAATTTGGCTTTTTAAAATCCGAAACGAAATCTGATCTTAGATGCTTGCTTGCTTGCTTGTGTTCGTTGGCTTGAGCTCCAACGCTAAGTCCTGTATGTCGGATGAAGGCATCCTGTTGTCCAACATCAGTGTGATGTCATACAGGACCTGAGGTTTGCGTGAGTATCCGTTGTCCCATGTCTGGCTTATTGGTGTGCAGACTGGTGGTTCCTCGCCGTACAGGCAGACACTCTCCGACTTCGGAGGAATCGGCGATCCTATTGACTTTAGCCAGGACCCCGAAGGGACCTGTTGCCCAGGACGCTCGACGAGGACGCGTCAATAGGTCTTGGCCAGTATATAACCCGGCCCTGGTGCCTTGAAAACACCTCTGCGTCCCTGATCTTAGATGAAGGCTGGACTATTGAAAAAGTAAATCACAGCCGTCCGGAATTGATATAGCAGGCATGACATGATTCTTGAAATGTCCTTTCAAAGACGAGTGAGTGACAGTTCACATGTTTCTTCAGCCGAGTAGGTCAGTCGTTTATAGGCGGTAAAGGAAATCCTATAGCAGACAACAATTGGGTTGTAAAGTGTTAGGTCTTCACATATTAAGGTCACAGTATAAAGATATGAAGTGGACAGTTTTCTTTCTAGCGGCCTTTCTCCAATCACAGGTGCTGATTCGGTATGTAAAACCAAACCAACATAGTCCCCCATGGGAATATTCTTTGGGTCTGTGATTCCTTAGCACTGTCAAATTGTGTAAGCCTGAATGTACGGAGGATTGATTGATTGATTGATTGAATGATTGATTGATTGATTGATTTAGGAACCGACATCACAGCATTCGGGGCATTCCCATAAGCGCTCCGTCCCCATCCTCAGCAGCCAGCGAAGAGTTTCAACACTAATAGTTCCAGTAGCAATCTGATTATATGTCCATCTCGCCTTTCCTCTGAGCGTCGAGCGTCGGCCAGATCCCCTCGTCACTCCTCGCTGCCTCATTCTTGCCAGACCATGGTAATCCATTTGCTCCTCCGAGGTGTACACGTGCTCCCACAAGGCCGCAACCACGTCTTCCTTGTCATGCATCAATACTCCACCAAGCTTTGCCGAGCCAGCCAATCTGTCCGCCTGTTCATTCCCCAGCACACCGGCATGCCCCGGAGAAAAGATCCAGGTGATGCTTGCTACCCGTGACCTCCGAAGCGAAGCAAGCCACTCTATACGTGTCCAGTATATTCCTCTCTTAGCGGACGACGATATTAGGCGTCGTACCATCGTTGGACCATACTCATGGCATTATCAGTGTAGCCGTCTAACGGCCACGTCAAAATGCCCTATAATTCGGTAAGCATATAAGATGAATTACCGTTTGTTCTAGTGTAATATAAGAAATCCATTCCTTTCAACTTGCCATCTGGTCCTGCCGTAAAGTGACAGTCAATGTCATTGAGAGACGGCATTATTCATAGTATCTAGTGAATTTGCATAGTAGCTGTTGAATATTCCATAAAATATAATACGTTTTCATGGCAGCTGGTGAATTTTTCATAATAACTGCATTTTGCATGGTAGCAAGTCTTTGTCACTAATTGCTGAGCTAAGAACCTGCAAGTGTATATGTTATATATACCCATCACATTAAATGGTTCATTAGACAGACCATGGACACAAGAAAACTGCATGTCGTTATAGGACGTCGCACTCAACACCATCATTTATTAGTTCAGATTGTCTAGACAATTTCACATCCAGTAGTTATCCAGACCATGGATAAAAAGCAATATAATAAATTATTTGTTTCCATGTCTTAGAGCAATGGTTCTCAATCTTTTTTGGCTCATGCACCCCTTCACCATATGTTCAGAATGTCATCCCCTCCCCCACCTCTTTCATATTTCCTCCCTATACCCCCCCCCCCTTTTAAACATTATAAATAAAAATGGAAGCTAAATTTAACAACACATACTAGAACAAGTCTAGACATTTACATAACACGTGATTTGCGGGTCTACTTTCGTTATAAAATGAATTTAAGAAGGGCGAGAAGTACAGAACTGTAAAGTATGGAGGGAAAAACAATATCAAGTGATCGGTTCTTGTATTAACGCGATCTTGAAATAATCTTAATTCCCCCTCCCCTTGAAAACCCTAAAATCTCCCCCACCCCCGGGAGGGGGTGGGGGAATTCTCTACCGGTTGAGAACAACATTCTTAGAGTGTTTGTTGTAGATGGTTCTAGCCCCATAGTTTTATAGACATATCGACACTCGATGGTTGATGCTGTTATTAATGCACCGGTGGCCTTTAATTCCTGGTACTCAGTCTATATTGGGTCGATTTGGGAGCCTAGAGCAATTTTTAAAAATATCCGCCTAAATGTCGATTCAAACTCACGCTCACAACCCCGGCAGGCAAACTCGGAAGCCATTGAGTAGATACGTATAATTATACCAACCGTGATTTTTTTTTTTTAAATTAGCATCCTTTACAGGACATCGCTGTCAACAGCAGCATCTTTCAGCTGTATGTTGATTTCTTGGCAAGATTACGCTCAGTAGTTTGCCATTGCTTTCTGAGCGGCCGGCTCAGTATCCCGCAAGTCACGAGCGGGGGTCCAACCGTGATAGCCACGTATAAATATAGCAACCTAACATCTCGACACCCTTGGGCAAGGTGGAGTATCCGTGTAACATCCCCCCCCCCCCCCCCCGCGCTCCAGCAATCAAGGTTACATGAAGATAGGTGGTGGATTGAGTGTGAGGGCAGCCGACAGATTGTTGTTGTTTATGGTCTGCACTCAGCGGCGATAGGCAGATGATCTCATAATTAGAGACAATGACTATAGCCACCGATTAGTAGTCACTGCCCAGAAGTAAAGCAACAACAAACTACTTTCTGCAAAACTCGCAAAGAAACCCTAACAACAATGAAAGAAAGCATAATAAGAACTAAATCTGTGGGCGACCCTCAGGGCAGGCAGATCAGATAACACCGGGGAAGTGTGTGATACAGGGGCCAGTACTAGTAACTGAGGTGTATATGCTCGGGAAGAGACGTAGAGGAAGGCCAAACAGAAGATGGGTGCAGGATGTGACGAATGATCTCCAGATGGGTGTATCGAACACGAGACATCTTGCTTATGATCGAGAAGTTTTCCGGAAGATTGTTATGGGAGCGAGGTTCTGAAAAGGGCATTCTACTGAATGAATGAATCAATGAACATCTCGAAATAAAGATAACCGTGAATACTAAACTAGATGTGGAACAGAGAAAGCAACAGTAAATACAACACCTACCTGGACAATTTCACCATAGCGAACCTTCTTTCCTTGCTGGCGTTTCTGCTCCGACATGTTGTCGGCATTTTCTGCTGCAGCCGCGTGCTGTGAGTAAAGTAAAGTAAAGTAAAGTAAAGTAAAGTAAAGTAAAGTAAAGTAAAGTAAAGTAAAGTAAAGTACCCTCTTTCACTCCATGTGGGGTACTGGGTAAATGATGACAACACCATCAATTTTAAACAATTGGTATTCGAGTAGTTTTGTCAATAAAACAACGGTTGACGACTTTACTGCTCAGGAAATGTCCACGCATACAAACAATCAATCGCGTCTTCAAACTGAATAAACACTATTTATATTATCACACTAGTTATTGCATAGACTAGAATAGAAGCCTAGAGAGAGAGAGAGAGAGAGAGAGAGAGAGAGAGAGAGAGAGAGAGAGAGAGAGAGAGAGAGAGAGAGAGAGAGAGAGAGAGAGAGAGATATCAACAATACCATTCTTTACATTTCTTTCTGTATCTAGTGAATCGTTCATAATAACTAGTGCATTTTTCACAGTACTTTTTCATACCTTTCATAATAGCTAATGTAAATTTCATAGAGCTTAGTGAATCGTTCATAATAGCTGGCGTATTTTTCATAGTAGCTAGTGAATCTTTCATAATATCTAGTGCATTTCGTATAGTAGCTAGTGAATCTATAATAATATCTAGTGCACATTTCAAAGTAGATAGTGAATCTATGATAACATCTAGAGTATTTTCCATATTAGCTAGTGAATCTGTCATAATACTTAGTGCATTTTGCATAATAGCTTGTGCATTGTTCATAATAGCTAGTGCATTCTTCTCAGTAGCTAGTGAGTATTTCATAACAGCGTGTTCATTATTCAGAGTAGCTAGTGAATTTATCATAATGTTTAGTGCATATTTTATAGTAACTAGTGAATCTATCATAATATGTAAGGTATTTTTCATCATAGTAACTAACGTATCTTTCTTGGTAGCTAGTGTATATTTTCACAGTAGCTAGTTCTCTTTATAATTTGAAAACGCATACCAGTAAGACCATAAATTACCTCTTCGGAATAAATGATCAAAACTACACCAATTACCATTATGTGTAAGAACATCAACATTTCCAATTCCGCCACATCATCACGTATTTCATTACATTCTATACTTGACTGGTTTCTGTAATTCTTGTTCTTTAACTACATGTACCGGCTCTCCGGCGAATGAATTACGGACGCAATTCGTAATCCCACATCCCGCTTTCGAAACACATCTGTGGGCGATTTGGCAGCAGACCGCCCTGCATTTGTTCTAATAAAAATGGTATAAGTGTCGGTCATTCATAAAGTAAATACAAACAACTGAACATAAACTTGCCAAGAAATCACAAACAGCCAAAACTTTATGGGTTTGACTACGACGTCCTTTAAAGGATATGCAGCTAACTTTTAATTGCATGTATGTTTTCGTTGACACTCTTAAACTTCAGAGGTATTTGAAATTTACGACCCCCATTTAAGGACGAGAAGTCAACATTTAAGTCCAGCTGATCGGTATAGGGGATGAACGCGCTACCTTGGAATCAGCACACCGGATGTTTCAAAACGGGCGCTCTTATCCATTCGACCTTGGAGTTATATATTATTAATTGAATACATACATCTCTTTTCTGACTAAACTGCACAAAACACATAGTCACGGACATTGTTTGAATATTTTGAGCGTTTTTTTTTTTTATCCCCACGGTAATCGAAGATTCACTAGTGAGTCTCTTTCTGAACGCAACACGTTTTAAACACCTAATGGTGGAAGGTTCCTGAGAGATGCTTCGAAACATGCTAAGGAACCACACTGTGCAAACTATTTTGTTTATGGCGTCCATCTTGGTTAAAAATAATACAAGCAACACCAAACTCATTAGACTTTCATACGACTGTAAGGGTTAGACTGTAAGATGTCTGCAACAGACGACGCACCTAAAGAAGACGAATAAGACTTAAGTTACCATTTACACAAACAGTCTTTTGTCTGACCAATGTGACCACAGCTTACCTTGGTCTGAGACACCAAAGTCTTGTCCACCACTGCGGACTCTGGCTTGGAATCCGAACCATTCGTGGGCTGAGCACAGGTCATCAACTTTCTGAGCTTTTTGCTGAGCTTGTACCGATTCTGGATACATACTTGGAAGGTCACGGCTGAAATATGAGAAGGATAGTTCGCTACATAGCTGCAGCATCGTGATTGTAGCCAAATAGTGACTGGATGGTGGGTGGGTTGATTGATTGAGTGGGTGGGTGGATGGGTTAGTGGTTGGTGTGTTGGTTGGTGGGTGAGTAGATTAGTTTATGGGTTGAAAGGATAGTTGGTTGGTGGATTGGTTGGTATGTTGGTTGGTGGGTTAGTAGGTTGGTTGATTGGTTGAAGGGTTGGTTGATGGGTGCGTGGGTTGGTTGATGGTTTGAAAGGTTAGCTGGTGGGTTGGTTAGTGGATTGGTTGTTTAGTTGATTGGTGGATTGGTTTGTGTGTTGGTTGATGGGTGAGTGGATTGGTTGATGGGTTGAAGGATTAGTTGGTTGATTTATGGGTTGGTTGAGGAATATGTTTATTAGTTGGATATTTTTTGGTTGGCGTATTGGTTGGCGTGTTGGTTGGTGTGTTGGTTGGTGGGTGAATGGGTTTGGTTGTTGGGTTGATGGTGTTGTTGGATGGTTGGTCGATTGGTTGGTGGGTTAGTTGGTTGGTGGATTGGTTGGTTGTATATCCTCCGGAAAAGTGTGAATTTTAACTCTAAAATCGCATATACTCAGCAAAGCACATACAGACTGGCGTGGATTATGTCTGGGTTAGTGATGTTCGCTGTATTTAACTGTCAACATACTCCAATCAATTGTCCAGGGAGAATTACTACTTCATTGTTAATACTGATCCTATACAACACATGAACATGCACGAAAATACGTAATGTCGTCGATCAAGAACAACAATTATTAACTGATTCAGTGATAAAGGATAATATATCTCCAAATACGATCTCCCGTTTGGACAGAAGGACGATATGTCACTATAATAGGGTCATCGTGCTTTCTCTCTCCACAGTTTCAATGCTCGGTGAACTGAAATTGACATTATAATATAGGGTGTATTTTTAATGGCTGCAGTGTTTGAAAATATTGCTGGTCGAAGTTTTTTATTCACCCTCTGTAAAGTTCATGCAACATGATAGGTAAATACACAACTTTGACCGGTAATATTTTCAAGCACTGCACAGTCATTAAAAATACACCATATGCTTGTGTATTTGATTGTGCACCATGTTTGGTGCAAACCTACGTTTTGTGTGGCACTGAAGCAATTAAAGAAAGAAACTATCCAAATACAAATTAGCGTAATTGATTGATTAGCATGCCTTGTGACTTATTGAGTATATGGTGCAAACATTATAATTGTATTGGCCAATGTGCACTCAAAGAGTGAATGGTCAATATATCATCATCATCTAGTACCTTGCTGGCTGGCGTGGAAGACCATGCCTCTCCAGAAATTACTATCTCCGACGTTATGGATCAATTTGTATGTTGACCCACTTCTGTGCCATGACACACGACTGTCAAGAGTCTTATCAAGCTGTCTTCCTCCACCTCTCTTTCTGCAAATCTTTCCGGTTGTCACAATATGTTCCAGTTTTTGTCTTCTCATAACGTTGCCAAAAACTATGACTGCCTCTTGCTGATGTTTGTGGTTAGTTGACTTTTCGACTCAGCTTCCCTTAGAACGCCCTAAATGCTCCTTTTCGTTGTCTAATTAATTGTCATCATTCTTCTATAAAACCACATCTCCAAGATCTCCAGGGATTCTTTCGCCTGTTTACTACTTGTCCAGTATTCGCAGCCCTATGTTAAAACTGGTTCTGTGTAATATGCAAGAACTCTTTATCTAACTTTCAAGGACAGCGACATATTGCATAAAATGTTCTTCATTTGATAGAATGCAGTGTTTGCTTGTCATATTCTGCTCTTTATCTCAGTGATACATCTTCCATCTGATATTCTCCATGTGCCTTGATATCTGAATGTCTGCACTTGCCCCAAAATAACGCCTTGTACTTTAGTTGTGTACATCACAACAAACCCCAATATATAGCGCAGATAATGTGTACTTCACAGTACATTTCCGTGTACTCATGTTATACTGTGTCGAACTGGGAACCCATGGCAATTAAACAAATAAATCTGCATTGTTTGATCATTTGAAGACAAGACCAATGGGCGGTCAGGCATGCATAGTTGCTCCCAAACTGTGACTATAGCATGTGAGTAATTCTGTTTTTATTCCTGATTATGTAGGACATTCTGTAATCATTTGTTAAAGAAATGCATGAGTATACTGGGGAGGGGGGGTGTAAAGACCTATTAATTCTTGTGTAAATTATCCACTTCGTGTCACTTTCGTCTGTCTTACATGTTTGGTGTTTGAAATAACATATTTGTTAGTGTGTTGATTGCTGTAATTTTTCCTTACTTTTGTTTTGCCTGTTGTGATTTACTAATTAACAAATAACGGTATTATTCTGATCACACAGACAGGCAGGCAAACAGGCAGGCAGGCAAACAGGCAGACAGACAGACACACAGTCAGGCAGGTGGGCAGAAAGGCAGACAGAGAGCCAGCTGCTGTGGACATTTGGGCGTATTAATCTTCTAAACCTTTCATAAAGTTTGAGCTATTTATGTACAGTTAACACCCCACATTTTAAAGACTGGTCAACATTCTGTAAAATGCGATATAAATATAAAATAAGGGAAAACTTGGAAGGCTGGATCGAATAATGATATATATAATCTAGAAATAAATATATAAATTATGTCGCTATAAATTAAGAAATAATCTACACATAAATAAATATATATTCTAGGTAAACATATTAAAATAATTTTCACAAAAATGAATAATCTAGATATAAACATATAAACAATGGAGACAAAATATCCAAATAGTCTAAATATAAATGTAGAAATTATGTTAACATAAATGTAGACATCATTTATAATCTAGACATAAATATATAAATACCCAGACATACATATAGAAATACTCCAGCCATATATATAGAAATAGTCTAGGTAAAAATACAGAAATAATATTATTTGATGCTGACATATTACAAGATACACATGACATCAGTAAATTACCTTGTGGGTTTGGAATGTGGGCTGGCTTGTCACGGTCCTGGTTCTGGTAAATGTACACCTCACTGTAGCTTGTGCTGAAAACAAATCACGTACACAAATGACCGGCTGCTGTATCAGTGTGCTCGACGGCTTCCGACAAGCAATCCCTAAATGGTTCGTGTCAGATTCACGTGAACTGTGTTGATGTTGTTGTTGTTGTTGTTGTTGTTGCTGTCAATGTAATTGAATAATACAGGCCTGTAGGCCAATAGTTAAGGTCTATGCTTACAAGCGTTCGTTGCTTGAAAACTGATTTGTTCCGCTTTATTTTATTCTAGTTATACAAGGGACCGTCGACACTTTTTGTACTTTAGTACGAAAGGATTAGTGCACGCACCTGGAAATCAGGGCGGTACCGTGCTTTGATACAGAGAGGCGGCCGCATCAGGCGGCAACGTAAGGGGGAGGCATACGGGGAGGGGGGATATTTAAAGAAAACAACACGTAAGGAGCGACATTTCGAAGACTGAGAAAATCTACAGCACGGGTCTGCTGGAAATCCATATGAACTTTATTCCTTCCCTACGTATTCACTTAGCTCTACGTATTCTCCAATCTCTTGTTCAGGTATACTATGACCTCTTTGTAGAACTTCCCCGTCTGGGCACTGAACCATGTCTTCAAATCACTTATCGAATCATGGTCTCTGGAAGAACGACGCACATGAAGCGGATCCCCCCTAATTCATTTCGTAAACGTCGCATCTTCCAAAGACCTGGTAGAACTGAACTGGACACGCTGCTCTGGGCCCAGACGGGGGAGTTCTATAATGAGGACATCAGACTGATGATGAAGAGATGGGAGACGTGCAAAGTCTTGAGGTGTGAATACGAAGCCATGGATTAACATTTCAGACAATAACCAGGAACTATTTTTCGGTGGCTTAGACACGCTCCAGTGAGAAATGTTACAGAAAATATAGACAATGAACAATGGGATACCTTTATAACTGGTGGAATAGGAATACCATAACTTCAGTATGTGTTAATTAAAGACACAATATTACTATCAGAAGGCCAATCGGAAACTAAAAAGGGAAAACCAAAAAAACTAATGTAGTCAAGTAAGAGCATGGCGAAAAATTAAATGTATATCTCAATGCAACAAAAGAAAAAAAAAAACGACAACAGGAAAACAGACATGTGAAGATATACGCTTTTCAATCACCAGAAAATGCAGAAAGTTGGATGTTGTAAATATCTAGGTTCACATTGCTGTGGGGTGTTGTAAATATGACGACAAAAATTTGAAAAAACAGACTGCTCTGCTTAACAAAATAAGGCAATTAATAATTTTATGGTTTGAGAGAGAACAAACGCCAGAGTACAGAGGACACGCATATTTTCTGCGGGAACATACGGGTGTGAAATATATTAAGCGTCACATGTAAATGGGTCTTGAAGCGTATATTGTGCTAGCCGTCTATTTGTATATATCAATCAGCATTGTATGAGTGATGTGTTTAATATCATGCCGAGTGCCTTTACTTCCCATTACATTTCATGGTGCCCATATTATGTTGGGTCTGCTTAGTAGCGTCCATGTCCATTTCGAAAATTCCGAATCAATGAGAATTCGAACTCACAAACACCGTTCTAAACAAGCGTGCTTGCCACTGCGCTACCGCATTTCCCGAGAACAAACTAAATATAATATTTCAGAAATGAGTTTCGAATTTGGCGACTAAAAAACCACAACGCCTCACTGAGAGATCAAGTATATATACATCGATCACTAGTAGTCTTTTGGAGGGAAAGTGTCCAGTCCCAATGTTCCATAATTTTCATTGTTTTCTTATGTTTGATTTTCTATCTAATTTTTTATTTCTATCCTCTGCATTCTACAAATCCAAATTGACAGCAGTTGATTTATTTCCAACGGCCTCACTAATGAAATAATCATAACTGGACAGATAATATAGATATTACACAACTGTTTATTAATTACACACATAATGAAACGTATAAACCAGAAGATACACGAGTGTCACATCTAGCTACCTGATGACAGAGCAGACTATATTATTTGTAGTTTACGACTTGTTTGACAATAACAACGCCACATTTGGGTTATGAAAGTTGGCAATTTGGCAATAGTTTACAAGATCATAACTACAATGTTACAGCTTGGTAACGATATTTACTGCATGATTGTAACATATGGAACTGCAAAGTTTCTGTCACGTGATCGCAAAATACAGCTTTATGTGCACGTTTTACAGGAATTTCCAACATATATGTACCCAAGACCACAATGGAGACCACTGGTAGTTTAACTGGCACCATTGCTGTTTGTAGAAAACTTTATGGTTTTGCATGGACTCTAACCAAACTTGGTGAAAAGAACATGAACGCGTTTGAGATGTTATATTTTCGCGGGATACACATGTAAACTGGACAATAAAGAGATACTCGCCAGTTAGCATTCCTTACTTATAATTTTCTGCGTTCATTAAACTTTTTTAAAGAAATGTTTGTGCTGTTTCTGAAGAGGATAGACATGTTGGATTCGTTGTGGTTTGGCTTATTCATTGCATATTTCCTGAACGTGTTTCAATATTATTATCATTATTTTACTATCAGTATTTTATTATTATTATTTATTTCCGTGCTCATCTCCTCACTGTGATTTCTGTTTACCAGGCTTGACTTCCTTGTAGTGTGTGTACACTGTGTCCGGCTTTGTTATCTCGCTTTCTCTCGCAGGAGTCATATATAAATTACTGTTTCATTTTATATTGTTATATCCGCTGCAGTAGTGTTTATTCCTACTAGAGAAAAGATCAAATCAATACATTATTTAAGACTTAAATAAAAACACTAAAAAAAGGTTTTAAAAGCCAAGATTATAGAATTAATTTCACCGGGTCTTATCCCAGAATGCTCGGTCTCTTTCCCTAAGACGACCTCCCGAAAGTTGAGTTTGAGTTGAGTTGAGTTGAGTTGAGTTGAGTCAAGAACCGACATCACTGCACTCAGGACATTCCCATACGTGCTCAGTCCCCTCGTTCAACAGCCAGCGAAGATTCATACTACTAATCGTTCCCACCGCTATCTGATTAAATGTTCTCCTGGTCTTCCCTCTCAGTTTTGAGATTCTTCCAGAACCCCTGCCGATCCCCCGCAATCTCATTCTTTCCACATATGGGTTCTCAGTCTGTTCCTCTGCCTTCTCCACCTGGTCCCACAAGCGCACGACCACCTCCCCCTTGTCCATAGGCAAGATACCACCAAGAGGTGCATTCCCTGCTAACCTATCAGCCTGTTCATTCCCCCGTACCCCCGCATGGCCAGGGCAAAATATCCATACGATTCTCACAATCTGTGACCTCTGAAGCGACGAGAGCCATTCCACACGAAACATTCCTTTCTCCACCTTGCTAAGCATATTCTTTGAATCCGTAATGAACACAACGTGTGTTGCAGTAGTCTCCACTAGCCACCGGAATGCCGCTGTTACTGCCTCCACATCCATTCTCATGCTGGAGGTCGTAGTCTCATATGCCAGGCTCTCCTTTTTCAAGACTCGCCCATTAGCCTTTGCAATAAAGCCCCAGCCACTACGTCTGTTTCTCACCACTGACCCATCGGTGTAGATGACTATGTCACCTTGATGTGTGTTGCTCTGGATCAGCTGTTGCACTTCAAACTCAGTGCGGCCCGCTGCCCATTCTCTGCACTCACGACCCAGTGTAATTATTACATTGTGCCAGTACATCATGTCATCCGGAACTTCAATCCACTCTCTTTCACGATTGATGGTCTCTAGATCACACACCTGACTTATAGAAAGTTCTGCCTGTGCCATCCAGGACCTGCCTCGTCTTAGTCTATGACCCTTGACCATATCCATTGCTGCATGCAGCGGGTGATCCCTGTCTGCGGAAACTCTCAGGTACCATTTGGCCTGAAGGACCCTATGTCTATTCGTCATTGTAGGTAGCACTAGGATATGCCTCATGCAGATAATTGGTGTGTCCTTTGTGCACCCCAGTATTAACCACATGGCAGCATTCTGTATGCGCTCCAACCTTTCAAGCTGGCTTTTTGATACTGTCTGCAGCCCCAAAACATACTAAATGACAGAAATTATTAACTGCTGAAAGAACCTGTACTGCACCAAATCCTCCACATGATCCTTAAAAGACAAACACCTGTCAAAGGTGATACCCAAGTACTTCAATTTACTCTCTCGACTAAGAGGACATCCATTCAACATAATACCCGGGACGTCTGCCTTGACGATGCGGTTATCGAGGGAGTACCACACAACCGATGCCTTGTCTGGGTTTAAAATGGCCCCTGCGTCCCTGCACCATTTCGTCACCTTGTCTACAGCCACCTACCTGTACGTCTTTCGCCAAACTGGCCCTGTCTCTGCCCTGTCTGTACACCAGCACATCATCTGCAAATGTCAAGATTCTACCCACACCTGGTGTCTCAATAGCTGCGATTTTGCTGCTGTAGGCATTAAAGAGCACCGGTAACAAGGCAGATCCCTGCGGCAACTCAGGTGTAATAGTGCAGGGGTCAGAAGTCCAGGTACCCATGCACAGTGCAACCTTACGCTCATAAAGGACTGCCGCAACCCATCTAACAAGGCAAGGGCAGACCTCCATGTCCAACAGTGTGTGTATTAACCGATTATACCTAATCCTGGTATACTCATCCTCCAGGTCAAGAGCTACCACCACTGTCTCCTGTTTATCCTGGAAGCCCCCGTAGACATCAAATGCAAAAGTTGCAGCTTTGGCCCAGGTGTCCTTTCCAGGCCGGTAGCTCCCGAGTCCTTGGTGAAGCAGATTCCGACTTTCCAAATGTTGCTGGAACCTGCGTGCTACTATCTTTTCGAGGACTTTGCTATACGTGTTTTGCAGGGTTATGATTCGGTATCCATTAAGTCTGAATTGGTCCTTACCTGGCTTTGGGAGTGGGACCAGGTAGCTATGCAGCCAATCGTGGGGTATTTCCGCCGTATTGATGCTTAGGTTGAAACAAAGAGCCATCTCCTCCAAGTCCCCATCATTTATGTTCCTCATATGGGAGTACCTCACCCAATCTGGACCTGGCGCTGTGTCATTAGCCCGTTTCAGTGCCCGTCTAATGTCCTCCACTTTAATCTCACAATCCTCCTTCCTAGTGACCCGTGACAAGGCTTCTCTGACATTATCTCTAATAGTCCCATCTTGTTGACCGGTCCCGAAAGCATCGCACAAAGCACGAACACCATAGGTCCAGCGACAAACCCCATGTGTCTTATAGAAAATTGCACTCGTGAACCGAACGACTGAGCCCGTTATCAAGCCGACAACCTTCAGAACGCAAGGCAAATCGCGTAACCACATCGCCACGGAGAATGCAAGAAAAACCACAAAACTACTGGAACATATTTGTGGAGGTCTTGGCGTGTTCACAGCGTGAGACCCCCAAATATTGTCAAAAATAGAGAGCGGAATGCAAGGGGGAAATTTAAAGAGGGTGTTCACGAAACAACATGATATAATCATTGGCGGAAATAAGATTAGCACGGCCGAGTGAATACGGGCTCTGGTAGTTACACTTCCGGTGTGCTGATGCCGAGGTAGCGGGTTCAACCCCTACACCCGTCAGTTGAACTAAAATGTTGACTTCTCATCCTTGACATGTGGACGTAATTTACAAGTAGAATAAATGGAAGTGGGTTCGCCCGATGACCAGGGACACTGGGAATAGGGAAAGCTAACCCAGGCGCACAATTCAGTCCAGTGCACTAGAAGTTTAGCCCGTGTAGGGCATCAACTTGAGTTCAACGAAAGTCGAACAAAAAACAACAAAATTAACTGAAACTGGAGTTCAGCTCTTTTTTAAGCTGAAAACAATGTCTGGGAACCTGGACCTGTAAAGTGACAAGGTCAGAGGGCATTAAGAACAGCCTTGGCACTAACTAACTTGATCATAGTGAGAAGAGTGGACAGTGGATTGAGATGGTCAGACATGTCTTCGTAGTGTCTAATGTGATGGTGATAAGGAGAAGGAATAGCTGAATAGCATGATGAGATTATTCTCCTGCGTTCATCCGGAGAGTTTTTTCGCACGTGATTGCGTTGTGCCTCTTTTGCGCCGTTAGGCTGACACATCCGACTTGTGCGGGTGATTGTTGACCTGGTTAAACTTCCCGGGTGCATGAGCAGATAACTTCAACACACGTCACGGCCAGACAAATGTAACACTAGTTTTCGAACAAACTAATTCGATGATGGTGTGAACAAGAGACAGAGGTATGGCATGATCAGATAACTTCAACAACTGTCTCTGAAACAGCAAATATGATAAGATGAGAACAGCGGGCACTGGAATGACATGAGCAAACGATGTCAACAGCAGACTGTAGACTGATTAATTTGATGATTATGTGAACATGAGACAGTTGAGACTGATTGGTTGGCTGGTTGGTTGTTTGGTTGATTGTTTGGTTGGCTGGTTGGTTGTTTGATTGTTTGGTTGGTTGTTTGGTTGGCTGGTTGGCTAGCTGGCTGGGTTTGTTGGTTAGATACTTTGTTACCTTTTTAGTTAGTTACTTAGTTTTTTAGGTGTCAGATTCATTGAGCCATTCAGTCTATGGGTGTTCACCGTGCAGTGTTTGCCATGTCGGATTTACCAGTATCATAGATCATGGCATTGTTCAGAATGAAAGTCTAGTGTGTACACTAGACCGCGAAAAGTGACTCGCCTATGAGCGTTGGTCACAGAGCGGGAGTCGCTCCATGGAAAGAAAAAAAAACGAAGCGTCTCCTTGAAGGATAAAACCACGCCATGAATAGGAAGGCCATTTAAAAGTGAAGCAGCTCTACTGCATGCTAGTCGTGTCAGTGTTCCACGACTCTATTTCTGTATTAGTTGACTATTCCTCTTTGTCCCCCAACATAGCGCTCTTATATGGCTTTTTATCCCTTTTGACTTTATGTTCCTGCACTCTAGTCAAGGTTGCAGATTAGCAGTTCCCCACCCCACCCCTTTCTTGAGTCGTTTAATCCCTTTGCCTCTCTGACCGTGGATATGCCCAAATACTATTTCTTAAGCTGAGTAAGCCTATGATAATGATGGTGGTAATGAAAATAATGGTGATGATGATGATGGTGATAATTATGATGGTGGTGGTGATGATGATCATGGTGGTGATGATGTTGATGGTGGTGGTGTGATGATGATGGTGGTGTGATGATAATGATGGTGGTGTGATGATAATGATGGTGATGTGATGATGATGGTGGTGGTGTGGTGATGATGGTGGTGTGATGTTGATGATGGTGGTGTGATGATGATGATGATGGTGGTGTGATGATGATGGTGGTGGTGTGATGATAATGGTGGTGTGATGATGATGGTGGTGTGATGATGATGGTGGTGTGATGATGATGATAGTGATGGTATGGAAATGATGGTGGTGTGATGATGATGATGGTGGTGTGATGATGATGATGGTGGTGTGATAATGATGGTGGTGGTGTTGGTGGTGTGATGATGATGATAATGATGGTGGTGATGATAATGATGGTGGTGGTCTGATGACGATGGTGGTGTAATGATGATGGTGGTGTGATGATGATGGTAGTAATGATGATGGTGGTGGTGTGAAGATGATGATGTTGATGGTGATGATGGTGGTGATGATAATAATGATGGCGGTGTGATGATGATGATGATGTGATGATGATGGAGATGTGATGATGATGGTGATGTGATGATGATGGTGATGTGATGATTATGGTGATGGTGATAGTGGTGAGGATAATGATGGTGGTAATGATGATGATGATAGTGGTGTGATGATGATGGTGGTAATGATGATGATGATGGTGATGTTGTTGATGATAATGATGATGATGATAGTGGTGTGATGATGATGGTGGTGTGATGGTAATGGTGGTAATGATGATGGTGGTGGTGTGATGATGATGGTGGTGTGACGATGATGGTGGTGTGATGGTGGTGTGATGATGATGATGATGTTGATGATGATGGTGGTCGTTATGATAATGATGATGGTGGTGTGATGATGATGGTGGTGTGATGATGATGGTAGTGTGATGGTGGTGTGATGATGATGGTGGTGTGTTGATGATAGTGGTGTGATGATGGTGGTCGTGATGATAATGGTAATGGTGGTGTGATGATGGTGGTGGTGTGATGATGATTGTGGTGTGATGATGGTGGTGTGATGATGGTGGTGGTGTGATGATGATAGTGGTGTGATGATGGTGGTGTGATGATGGTGGTGGTGTGATGATGATTGTGGTGTGGTGATGATGGTGGTAATAATGATGGTGGAGTTGTGATGATGATGATGATGTTGATGATGATAATGATTATGGCAGTGTTATGATGATTGTGGTGGGATGATGATGATGATGGTGGTGTGATGATGATGATAATGATGTTGATGATGATGATGATGATGATGATGATGATGATGATGATGATTACGATGATTATCATAATGATCATGATGATCATGATGATGATAGTAATGGTAGTGATTATGATGATTGTGGTGATAATGATGGCGTTATGATTATGATGTTCAGAACATGAAACAGTTGAAGTGACATCATCAGAATGGCCAACACCAGTCTTGGGACTGAGTAATGTGAAGGTGATGAAAATAGGGTATAGTAGAGATACACGATCTGAAGACGCAAACACGAGTCATAGACTGACTAACTTATGATGGTCGTATGACATGTCAGACGACTTGAGACTGGTCTTCAAACTGGCTACTTTGAAGATATTCAACACAACACCCACAAACAATAAGTTGCACGATTTATTGCCTAATATATTTCGCTGCATCTCGTCAGGTGTATACTGCAGAGTTGCATATACGAAGTGAATTGATGAATCATATTGTGGCCGAAATTCATAACACACATAGTCGCTGATCTTGTTCGAATGTGGAGCATTTGTCATCCCTATCATAATAGCAAAGTCAAAATAATGTCTTTCTGTCTGAGTAACCCAGGTTTCAGACGCCTAATTGTTGTGATTATAATTATGAGAACGAGGAGCACCTCAACACTACATCAGTCTTCTGACTAATTTGACAATGGCGAATAAAACATGTACAAAATGATTTAAAGATGATGGAATCATGAGACTGGCTTGGGAAACTTAGAACCAATGAGATCAGAGTTAAGCGCGGATCCGCCAAACAAGAACATTGCGTCCAGAGCGTTAGGCATTTGATTAATCAACACAGAACTGGTATGAACAGTCGAGGTATGCTGGCTTGGATATTAAGGAAGAGATCAGAGCACCTATGGAATTGTCTGGAATGGATATCAATCATTACTAATCACTAATCATGAATGATTAGATATTGATGTCAGTCGGTGGGTAGGCAACACAAGAAGTGGCTATAAGAAAGCACACTAGACTACGCTATAAGTTACAACGCTACAAGAAAAGAACAAGGACACTCATCACCTATCTCCCAAACACATCTACAACTTTGTTGAAAATACCACGATTCTATCATAAAAAAATAACAAAATGCAAAAGTTCCAAACTTGTTCCTTTCAGCACTAAGAACACATGCGAATATGACAATCAAAGAAATAATATTCTTTTTTACACCAACAAGGAAACATTTTTAACCCCCAGAAGCAAGGATAATGGTTCTTGCGATAGGCTAAGATCAATACCGGAACATTTCAGTCCACGTTCTGCATTCATATGTTCTAATTATGTGTCTTATGTCTCTCCCAACAGCCCACCTCATAAGCATGGTGTTTTATATCTTTCTTCTGTGCTGATCCAGAACATTAATAGCATGCGGCGCCTATTATATTCCATCTTCGATATTTGCTTAAGTAATTTAGAAAGCGGACGGGTACCTTTATATCAATTTATGGGGCCCAGACATTTCCCAACTGTGATTATTAATATAACCTTTGGCCTCTGTTGTCTTCTTCTGTCTATCCCGTGTTTTCTCTCTCCCTCGCAGCGTCTTTTTCATCAATGGCTGAATCAATATGGACTCATTACAGATTCCCAGCTCATGACGGTCGTAAAGAAATGAACCGGAAAAACAACATTAAAATTGGCAAGAGCAACACAGACAAGGACAGTTAAAAACACGGCAACATAAAATACAGAAGTAATGCGATGCATAGAATAAGTGTTAATAACAAAGGAATCAAGAAGAGTGAACAATAAGAAGGAAACTAATGTTACTGTAGAAGTAAAATTCGGGGGTTTGTTGAGAATATTGTGGAAAGAGAAGATAATAAACCCTGAGGTGTTGATAGTTGCAGAGTCACAAGATCGTTCGTCAAAACTATACAGAGAAGGCAAGTGAAATGTATGGGATTTATCAACAGAACATACGGAATTTAGACGGTAACCAATGCGAAAATATCGATATATATATAAAAGGCGATGTATGTATGTAGGGATGTATTTGATGCGTTCGATAACGGTCCATCCGATTGAGATGAAATTTTCTACATGTATTCTTTTCATTCCCGTGCAGCCAACTGTCATAGTTTGTCAGTGTACAATCAGCTATTTACTTACTAAAATTTAATATTTAAATTTACATTATCATTTATATATAGCGAGGGGACTTAACTTAAGAAAAGTTATTTCAAGGGGCATAACTGTTAATAGAATTGCTATATATTTTATATATAGATTGTTGCATTGTTTTCTAAGATTTATGAACTCTTTGTCTACAGTTATTTACAGGCATATGAGGTATAATAAATAATGATATCTTTAAGGCATTTTCAAAGTTTTCATAAAAATAATGCATCTATTTAAATAGTGAAAATGTTCTAACCCATCTTTTTATGTTTAAAGAAGTTACAGTCATGTAGGTGATTAACAACAGTTTTCATTAAAAGTAATGGATGGTGTGTGGAAGGACATTCTTAGGTTAATTTTTTTTTTTTTGTTATATGGATTTAATGAGACGCTCCCCGTCAGGAGCTGGGCGAAGCCGCGCCGGGTCAGATAGATAGACAGACATACAGACAGATAGTCGGGAACGGGAGCTTATATGACTACTTATATGAATTAAATGAGATGCTCCCCACCAGAGGCTGCGCGAAGCCGGGCCGGGTCAGACAGACAGACAGACAGACAGACAGACAGTCGGGAACGGGAGCTTATATTACTACTTATATGAATTAAATGAGATGCTCCCCACCAGGGATTGGGTGAAGTCGGGCCGGGTCAGACAGACAGACAGACAGACAGACAGACAGACAGACAGACAGATCCCCGCCAGGGGCTGGGCGAAGCCGGGCCGGGTCAGCTAGTATTAGATAAAAGGGGTAAGGAAAAGCAGAGACATATGTATATGAAAAGATAAATTGATTACGACAGCTCTGTGACTACGTCTGTTAATATGCTAATACTATATTTTCCAATACCGTCACAACAAACAGTTCAAATATAGCATCGTTTCGAGAGAATTCCTAGTCTTATCATCAGGCTCCAAGAATACTAAAAGCACAATGGGGAATTCTACGTTCAGGAGAAGCGAGTTGTGATTTCTTTATTTGTGTGATAAGACGATAGTTGGGGATGCTTAGAAACGTTATAATTGAATTTTGGGCTGTGATTGCATAGGGCAGACTTTTCTTTACACGTGACAAACTGAAAACTATGGATAAGACATAATGCAAACACGAAGTTTTTTGTTTTTTTTGAAGTAGTGGATGACAAATTATGTGCCTTCAATCAAGCTACATACCAACCCACCAACCTACCTTTTACCCAACCAAACATTCAGTGAACCAACCATTCTATCGAGTAACCAACCAACCAAAACATATTCAACCACTCTACCAACCCACCAACCAACCATTAACCTAACTAAACACCGTACTAACCTACCAACCAAAAAACTATCTAAATAACCAAGCAAGCAATCAACCAACCAATCAATCAACGAACCAACCAACAATTCAACCAATCAACCAATCAACCAATAACCCAACTAAACAGCCTACTAACCTATCAACCAACTAATCATCCATATACTCACATTACCAACCAAGCAGCCAATCAATCAATGAACCAACCAACTATCCACTCGACCACCTGCGTATCTTGCAATAACAACACCAATAACACATGAAAACATATCGCGAGATACTTACCTGGACTGAGTAGCATTGACATATCCCTCGGTGTCCACGGAGTACAAGCTGATATAGTCCCCGATGCACAGGTACTCTCCTCCTCCACCAGACAACATCTTGGCTCTTTACTTCCTAGTCCCGCGCCCTCTGGAGGAAAGAGAAGCAATGTTAGGTGCTTAATTGTTACATTAGACACAGTGTTACTAAATGTTAACTGATAAAGGCTGATCTGTGGCGTAGAAGTTATGAAAGCAATCCGCAATCCCGCATACATCTTTCGAAATACAGCTGCGGGTGATTTGGAAGCAACCTGCCTTGCGTTGGTATTCATATAATGGTGTGCGTTCCAGTCGGCCAGAAAGCAATGGTAAACTACTGAACGCTAACTTGCCTAAAAATCACAAAAAACACATCCAAATGCTGGGGTTGACTGAGACATCCTGTAAAGGATCTGCATCTAAATTTTTTTTTTTAACTGACGGAGTTGACCACTCTCTAGGCCAGTGGTTCTCAACCGGTGGGGAATTCCCCCCCCCCCCAGGGGGGAATTTTATGGTTTCCGGGTGGGGGGGGGGGGGAATGAAGACCATTTCAAGATCGCGTTAATTCAAGAACCGATTACTTGATATTGTTTTTCCCTTCATACTTTACGGTACGTACGTCTCATCCTTCTAAAATTCATTTCATAAAGTAAGTAGACCCACAAATCATGTTTTATGTGGATGTCTAGACTTGTTTTAGTATATGCTATTAAATTTACATTCCATTTCTACGTATACTGTGTAGGGGTGGGGGGATTTTTAGATAGGAAATATGAAAGGGGGGGGGGGGATGACGTTCTGAAAATACGGTGAAAAGGGGAGCACGGGCCAAAAAGGTTGAGAACCACTGCTCTAGGCATTGAGTTGGAGTCTGTTTTGAATAAAACACGCCACTGCATAGGTGACGGAAACATTACCAACATATGTCAAACCACATGTAGTCAATAAGGGCTTGCTGAATCGAGTCTTAGTTAAACTGTAATACGCCTCACCGCAGACGTGATATTCCATCATCAATCTCGCACACCGAGCTGATGTATGGACTTGGAAAGGGGAAGGGAGGTTCTGGAACTAAGTCCCCCCTCGGAGATGGTACTTCTGGTATGTGGTCGGGAGAACAGTCTCAACGCCAATGACACTCCGACAGATGCAAGCTCGTTTTAGATGCCCTGAATGCCAGCCACACTCCGATAGATGCTAGCTCGTTTTAGATGCCCTGAATGCCAGCCACACTCCGATAGATGCTAGCTCGTTTTAGATGCCCTGAATGCCAGCCACACTCCGATAGATGCTAGCTAGTTTTAGATGCCCTGAATGCCAACGACACTCCGATAGATGCTAGCTCGTTTTAGATGCCCTGAATGCCAGCCACACTCCGATAGATGCTAGCTCGTTTTAGATGCCCTGAATGCCAGCCACACTCCGATAGATGCTAGCTCGTTTTAGATGCCCTGAATGCCAGCCACACTCCGATAGATGCTAGCTCGTTTTAGATGCCCTGAATGCCAACGACACTCCGATAGGTGCTAGCTTGTTTTAGATAACTTGAATGCCAATGACACTCCGATAGTTCTAGCTCGTTTTAGATGCCCTGAATGTCAATGACACTTCAATAGATTTTAGCTCGTTTTAAAATTCCCCGAATGCCAATGACACTCCGAGAGATGCTAGCTTGTTTTAGATGCCCTGAATGCCAATGACACTCCGAGAGATGCTAGCTTGTTTTAGATGCCCTGAATACCAACAACACTCCGATAGATGCTGGGCTGTTTTAGATGCCCTGAACGCTACTGCATCGGACTTAAGAGGTAAAACTCAATGTTTTCTAAAGGATTCAAAGAAAGACAAGCAACCAACGAATCAAGCAATCAAGCAACGAATGAACCAAACAATCAATCATCGAATCAACCAACGAACCAAACAACAAACGAACCACGCAACCAACAAATCAAGCAACCAACGACTTAAGAAACAAACGAACCAAGCAATCGCCCAACCAACGAACCAACCAACAATAGAACTGATTCGATTTATCAAGATGTTGATTGTTGGAACTGATTCGACGTTACAATATAACAGTTTGACCTAACTAACTTCGACGTTACACGATAACGGTTCGACCTAACTCGATCTTACAATTTTCAGCTGCCAAAAAATGTATAACGTCTGCAACAAATACACACAGCTTCCAGGCTTTTGCCTTTATCCGAGATAGCCATACATCCGATCCACTACTCCAGTACCTGAAACAGGGCGTATAGCATCCGTTACTTATTGTGTAAAAGTCGATACCGTCCACGTTTTTAAGTGCCACGAGATCTGCTGGGGAGAGAGTCGGGCGTCGGAACTATATAGCCATTCCGAAAATCTGCCGAAAAGACAATTGTTCCTTTTCCAAATTAAAACACTTACCAAAACATAATATTTATGGCGTGTGTGATTCTCGTATTTGCACATATTTGACTAATCATCGATGCTCCTTAGCTCATGCACTGAGGTAGAATTCTCCCTATACGTTCTAGGGAAGGAGAGTGGAGCACGCAGGGATTTATCCGTGTGTAATGATAGTGATCCTATAAAACAAAACCGAAGCACCAGTACAACATAACTATTAAAACTGATTCGACAGTACAAAATAACTATTAGAACTGACTCGACAGTACAAAATAACTATTAGAACTGACTCGACAGTACAAAATAACTATTAAAACTAACTCAACAGTACAAATTAACTATTAGAACTGACTCAACAGAACAGAATAACTATTAGAACTGACACAACAGAACAAAATAACAATGAGAACTAAATCGACAATACAAAATAACAATTAGAACGGACATGACAGTACAAAATAACTATTAGAATTGACTCATCAGTACAACATAACTATTAGACCTAAATCGACAGGAAAGTCGACAATTCGCTACAATAAGTTTCCGGGTCGATCAAGCGTCAATTGGCTACCAGAAAATGTCAAGGGAAAGGAAATCGGCCGGTCTAATATCTGACCCCACCACAGCTCGAGGGCCCATTGGTCTATAAAAATATCTTCATCACACAATGACTAACACACCTGAAGGCGTGAAACGAGGATTCTGTACTTACCTACAGTCAGTTGGTACTCTTGACTCTGTTTGTCTATCTGAGTCTGCTCTCTCTCTCTCTCTCTCTCTCTCTCTCTCTCTCTCTCTCTCTCTCTATCTCTCTCACTTGCTGGCTCTCTCCCTGGGTGTGTGGGTAAGCGTGTGGATGTGTGTGTGGATATGTGTTTGTATATAATATTTACATATACGGGTAAAATTATTGCTCACTGATCGATGAACAAACTATAGTTTTAACAGTAAGGCAGATTATGACCATTGCCTTGTATTCTGTACGTCCGTCCACCTGCTTGTCTGTCTATATGTCTGTCTGCTTGTCTGTCTGCTTGTCTGTCTGTCTGTCTGTCTGTCTGTCTGTCTGTCTGTCTGTCTGTCTGTCTGTCTGTCTGTCTGTCTGTCTGTCTGTTTGTTCTAATAGTGTGTGTGGATGGGAAGATTGTGTGGGTGGGGGTGTGTGTGGGTTGGGGATGTGTGTAGGGGTGGGTGCAGGATGTGTGTGTGTGGGTGGGGGAGATTATGTGGTGGGGAAAGTGTGGGTGGGGGTGTGTGTGTATTGGGTGCATGATGTGTGGGTTGGCAGAGGATGTTTATGTGGGTGGAGGAATGTGTGGTTGGGGATGTGTGTTTGCCTGAGTGGTTGGAGGTGTGTGGGTGGGTGGGTGGAGGATGTGTGGGTGGGTGAGTGTGTGTGGGGTAGGAGATGTGTGTGTGTGGTAGGGGAGATGTGTATGTGGAGGATGTGTGGGTGGGGATGGGTGGGTGGGGGAATATATGTATGCCTGGGGTGTGTGCGTGGTTGGGGTGTGTATGGGTGCGGGGATGTGTGTGTGGTGGATGTGTGGTAGGTGGGGGATGTGTAGGTGAGTTGGGGATATGTCTCATGACATGGTAATATACATTGGTAATGTTTACAACATTCATTTGATAATGTTTTCTTTCCATATGTAGATGCATCATGCACTATTGATGAACGAAAGTGAATGGAATGTGACTGGAATGTAAGACGGGCCTGTGTGCCCAATTTGTAACCCGTATAAAATAAAGATCAATCAATCAATCAATCAATCAATCAATCAATCAATCAATCTGTCGGTCTGTCTGTCTGGCTGTCTGTCTGTCTGTCTGGCTGTCCGTCTGTCCGTCTTTCCGTCTGTCCGTCTGTCCGTCTGTCCGTCCGTCCGCTTGTCTGTATGTCTGTCCGTACATCCGCCCGTCCGTCTACTTGTCTGTCTGTCTGCCTGCCTGCCTGCCTGCCTACTATCTTGTCTGCCTGCCTGTCTACCTACCTACCTACCTACCTACCTAGTTACCAACATCATCTATCTGTCCTTCTGTTTGCCTGTCTACCTCTCACTATATCCGTCTGCACCTCTGTCGGATTATTTGCTAATTGAGTATTCATCGTTTCTTTCTACCATCCGTCCTCCCACTTGTCTTTTTAATGTTTTATTTGTAAATTTGCCTTTTTTTTTTGCCAGAAGAGATCAACTAATACTCACTGATGTGGGTTTGTGATGTGGAAAGTAACCATTGCCCCACCCTGTTCATATCTCTGACCAACCAACTCAGATATTTGCCAGTCACTCATCCGTGTCTATACAGCTGCTACCGATTAAACCCCCTGTCCTCCCTTTTCTATTAGCCTTAATTATGCCAACTTAGTTATGTGACATATATAGACATAGTCCAGGTTGGACAACCTAATGAAGCCTAAATTATGTATTGGTCATGAATGTTCGGGGTTACTGAGTACTCTAATACTCGGTATGTGCGGTCCTTTGTATGTACACATACACACATAAACATATGCATATACACACACAAACACACAGACACAGACACACAGACACACACACACACACGTATATATATATATATAAATATATATATATATATATATATATATATATATATATGTGTGGGTGTGTGTGTATTTGTGTGTGTGTGTGTGTGTGTATGTGTGTGTGTGTGTACGTGTGTGTGTGTGTGTATGTGTACACATACAGGGCCCGTGAACAATGAACAGACGACCAGGCTTATTTTTCTAAAGGGCTTTTTACAGCCTACTCGACATGACGTGTTATTTGGTTGCACAAGTGTGTTATTTATAATGAAATGTTATTGTTACCATATATATGTGTTATTTCTAATGACACTTTATGCTGATCACATACACGTGTTATTCCTAATGACGTATTTGTTTTGTGTCGCACATATGTGTTATTTCTAATAAAGACTCATTTTGACCACAAGTATGTTTTATTTCTAATGAGGTGTTGAGTTATGTTTTGCATATCCTTTACAGGACATCGCTGTCAACATCAGCATCTTTCAGCTGATTGTTGATTTCTTGGCAAGATTACACTCAGTAGTTTGCCATTGCAGTCGGTTCACATGCCCCGTAAGTTACCGACGCGATTGAAACCGCTGCTGATTCTCACCGTCGTCACGTTACTTACGAGAGTATACAAGATTACGGAGAAAAGTTGCTAACCTCTAGGCCAGAAAGCCGGCAATGATTGAAATGAGTGTTACTTCTGGTAATTTCAGCCAGAAAATATGGTCAAAATCTAGTGACGTGAAGTATTTTTGTTCCCAAACGTGAGCTTACAGTTTTTATACAGTCTCGTACGCCCTCTTATTCCAACTTCTCACCGACACGTCTCTGAACACCGACTCATGCTTGTGAATGTATTGTTCATAACGTAGGCAGCATTGTTCATTGACCTCCACTTCATCTGGGTGTCCGTGCCGCAGGTGTTGCCAGGTGAAATAATTAAACCAGATGTCCAAAGATAACTAGATGTTATTGTTAACACAGCAGAAATGGATTTGAACATATTGACAAGCTGGCAAGTCACATATGTTACAAAGGGAAAGTCAAGCGGGCACAGCATCAATATTACATTGGATCATCAGCGATATGGCCTTTTATGTGGTAACACCAGGTGTATCAATATTAACAGCAGTTATAAATATGTAAATGGTATAATATTCTTGATGAGGGTTATATTATTAGTCAGACATATTGCGGTTACGGTAAGCTGCGATAATAGTCAATAATATCACGCTGGCATTAAGATCATTACAACCTAATGTAGCACTATAACAATAACTCGCCTTCAATTACAAGTGAGAAAACAAGTCATAAATTGAGCCTATATTGCTCTATTCATGAGAAATATGGACGGCAAGCAAGCTGAGAAACATCTAATGAATTACAGGGAGATGAAGTTAAAAGGATCAACTTCATTGCACCGGATTTTATCCTATATGGTTCCAGGGCTGTACCGTGATATGATAAAGAGAGGCGGTCGCATAAGGCGGCACCGTAAGTGTGCTTCATAAGGGGGAGACACTTTTAAAGGAAGGAAACATGTAAGGGGTGGCATTTCGAAGACTTGCATCATACTGAGAAAATCTACCACACAGTACTGTATGGTTTCGTCTCTTTCCGTAGGGTGACCTGCTGAAAGTGTCACACAAAGCTCGAGCTCCGTAGCTCCAGTGATGACCCCCATGAGTCACCAAGAAAATTACAATCGTGAACGGAATGACGGAGAAGGGAATCGAACCCACTACCTTCGAATCGCGAGGCAGGAGGTTTAACCACTTCGCCACAGAGACCTCCAAGATGTAGTAGATAAGATACATAACGCTCGCATTCAAATTTTATAACGCTACCAGTCAGCTATGTCACGTTTGCAGTCAGATACCTAACGCTCACGGTAAGACATAGGGCGCCTACATTTACATCAGAAAGATTACAGGCCGATATACGAAGGGGCTTCGAATGACATCCTTACATTGTGTGTTTAAATATATTCTTAAAAATTGAAAAAAAAAAAAAAAAAAAAACCAATGTATCATTTTTCGATGTAGTCACCTCTGCGTTCAATGCAAGTCATTTAGCGTCGATAAAGTTGTATTCCTGTAGAAAAATCGACTCTGAGGTCATTACTCAGTGTGCTTGAAACGGTCGCGAACAGTCTGTCACAGAAGTCAAGCCGTTTTAAAACTTCCTACTCCACTCATACACTTGCTGGACTGACAGGCATGCATCACCATACTGGACCTTCGTTCGCCAATGAAATTCTATAGATTTCATCCCTTCACGATCAAAAAACGGATAACGAAACACTGCTCCTCCTCCTTAGTACATGTCAAAAGTGGCGCGGTCATCTTTACACTGTCCTGGCGGCGTCACTATGTTCGTCTGCACTGTAATGTCACGTGGTTAACATATTTAACATCCTTAACAACAATATTGACTGTTACAAGACAATGGCATGCTTATTGTAATTTCTACCACACTTTAATAGGTTTTCTTGTGAAGCACCCTCGTATAGCCCTCACAATCAGATAAATAGCGCCCTCATACAATAACTCTGGTTGTGATTTCTGGACAAGTTTACTTTCAGTAGTTTGCCAATGCTTTCTGAACGACGGGAACTCATACCATTGTGTGGAAACAAGCGCAAGGCGATCCGCTTCCAAATAGACCGTGGCTGTGTTTCGAATACGTTACGCGGGATTATTAATTTCATTCATAACGCCTTCGCCGCAGAGCCGACGATTCATTCATTCATTCATTCATTCATTCATTCATTCATTCATTCATTCATTCATTCATTCATTCATTTATTCATTCATTCATTCAGTAGCATGTCCTTTGCAGAACCTTGCTCCCATAATAACATTCCTGAAAACCTGTCGATCATAAGCAAGATGTCCCTCGTCCGATACACCCATTTTGAGATCATTCACCACATCCTGCACCCATTTTCTCTTTGGCCTTCCTCTTCCTTTCTCCCCAGGCATATACCCCTCCATTATTGTTCTCTCCAAACTTTCGCAACGTTTCAATTGACCAAACTATTTAAATTTTCTTTATTGTATCGTCTGTAATAGCCAGCCTTCTTCAATATATCATTTATTGGCACCTTGCCGTCTTGACAGACGATAGTTTGTGCTTAAAAAAGGCATAATAACTTTTACCCATGGCGTTAGCGAGTGTGACTGATAAGGCCAATTCGCGCTGTAAATGTTCCTTCACCGTGGTGCATGTGAACACGTGGTCATGCACTATATAGCTCTTGATTAATTAGTAGATGCCTACAAATAGATAGATGCAAGTCCTTTGTGGGGGTTCGGGCGAACGGGGTGAGACTGTATCGGAGCTAAGGGTTTAAACTCACAATCTCCAAGAGGATTCACAACCAGCCAACCAACAAAAGCACCAATCAACCTCAGTATCCAACGACGACATGAAAACGAGTCTTTTATCTTTACTTTATAGGAAACATTTAGTTGCCTATCCTTTATAGGACAGCTCAGTCAACCTCAGCATGTTTTGGCTGGTTGTTTTCTTGGCAAGTTTACGTTCAGTAGTTTGCCATTGCTTTCTGAACGACGGGCACTCATACCATTGTATTGAAACCAACACAAAGCTGCATGCTTCCAAATCGCTGATAGCTGTGTATTGAACTTGGTATGTGGGATTATGAACGGCATCTGTGGTTTAGGGGATAGTGAGACGCGCAGTTTCATACTTCCCTGACAAGCCGAGTCCAAAGCTAGAAATCAGCCGCGAGCGATGTGGAAGCAGTTCCATTTGCTTTGATTTCTATAATATGAGACTTCGACCGTTCAGAAAGCAATGGCAAACTACTGAACTAAAAAAGAAAAGTAAATTACAATAAGCCAATACATGCTGGAGCTGATTGTAACATCCTATCTGTGAAAAGCAACTGACCTTGTTTTGTTTTCTTTAAATAGGAAACAGTGGGGACATAGGTAAGTTGGCGGAAGGTCGGTGTGCACTTATTGCTTCGCTGAAGTGAATCTGTCATTCGCCGGTGTCGATTTTGTATATTTGTTTTACTATGCATACACACGAGTATTAAATTAATATGCTGTTTATAAATCAATCCTAGAATCAATAAAGCATAACGGTAAGTCCACTTGTCGTTGTCCGTGGTCTGAACACAAACTATGTACGTGAAGCCGTTTCACTTGTTGATAATGATGATGTTGTTACTTTGTTTATGTTGGGAACCCTATCGCCTAGTTTTTGCCCGTTGTGCAAAGGCAACTCGGGTACTGGGTCAGCTGCCGTCACTTCTGTCATAGAAAGATACTTATCAGTACTAACAACAAAGTTAGTTGCGTCTCCTTTACAGGACGTTGCAGAATGTCATTTCTTTGCAAGTTTACGTTGAGTAGTTTGCCATTGCTTTCTGAACGACCGACACATATACCATTGTATAAAAACCAGCGCTAGGCGGTCTGCTTAAAAATCGCCAGCGGCTGTGTTTCGATCGCGGTATGCAACATTGCTAATCCCTGTTCGTAAGCCCCTCGCCACAGTACATGCATACGTATTATTGCAAATCTTAAAACAACTATTCTGTGGCCGACATTGTGCTAACTGTGTCAACATGGGCGCATACTTCACTAATGAGAGCAAATTATAGCAACAAAGATGCGATGCCTTCAAAGAGCCGGAGTAACCATGAGAGATAGAATTAGGAATGAGGAAATTAGAAGACAACTAGGCCTGAAACCAGACATGCACCTCATTAAATAACAACAAATTAAATGGTTTGGCCACCTCACAAGAATGGCCTGGTATCATCTGCCACAAAGAGCCAGATTGCAGAACTATAATGGATACTGGGGAAAGGGAAAATAGGTAAAAGATGGAGTGATAGTACTATGAACAAACTTAGACCCCCTCCCCCCTCCCAACACTTCACTGGGATAAATGGAGGAGAGAAGAAGAAGGTTGAGGAGATGAGAAAGTGAACCTTATCGGTTCGAGATTGACCACTGCTGGATGTTTTGAATAATGTAGGACTGCTGATGACTCTCTGCGATCATATCACTGATGTCTAATCTGTCATGATAGTTCTCATGTTGACCTCGACCGTTTTGTTTTATGAGTTCCTCTTGACTTTCATGGAATTTGGAGTTTAGTGCTGATTCAGTGGACCAGTACATCTTTGTTATCTCATTGTACATAGTACAACAAAGCACATATAAAACGGAAACATCATGAAAGCCTTAACTATCAATCAGGCAGATGTCCTCTCCACAATGAAGTCTGGCTGCAAGGATCCCGAACACTGTCTATCTCTGACTTTTATTGTACACTATGTCAGACTGCCATCTCTTGATGGTATCCTTCCACTTGTATCGTTGTCTACCTCTTATTCGCTCGCCTCCAATCTTATCCTCCAGTATGGTTTTGATAAGAAACATATAAAAAGTCAATCGAACGACACTTTGAAGTGGGGCATGAAGAGCTTGCACAGTACAGTCTTGAAGAACATGCTCTGAAACTATGTATCCCATGGCTATTAGCAGTTGTTTTTTTTTATTAGTCAGTTTGTTTTCCTTCTTGGGGAGGGCAATAAATGCCAAAGTTGATTAAAGAGACAGACACAGACAGATTGACAGACAGACAGGCAGATCGACAGACAGAAATATCGATAGATAGATACATAGACAGATAGAGAGAAAAGAGCAGGAGACAGAGAAATAGAAAGAAAGACAGATATATATATATATATATATACATCCATCCATCATGTGCCATGCCGGTAAGTGTGGGCGGTCATGTTCTGCCATTTCAGTCGATCACCAGAGTCGTGAATCAGCTCCGTGTTTCTGTCTCGACCATTCCACAAGGCCAAGCCATCAAGGACTTGCTCCTAGGTCTTCCCCTTGGTCTGTAACCCTCGATCTTACCAGTTGTCACCAAGTTCTCTAAGTCATTGCTTCTCATAACATGCCAAAAAAATTGTGACTGTCTACGTCTAATGTCTCTAATCAGTTTACGATCTTCATTTGTTTCTTGAAGGACTTGTTCATTGGTCTTTCTGTCTGTCCATGGTATTCTTTGCATTTTCCTTAGAAACCACATTTCTACAGCCATCAGATGTTTTTCAGCCCGACTGCTCATTGTCCAAGCTTCACATCCATATAAAAGTACAGGTTCTATGTAGCATCTCAACACTCTATTTCTCGTTTCAATTGACATCTTTTTATTGGTCAGTATGTTTTTCATCTTGCTAAAGGCTACTTTTGCCATGTAGAAAATAAAGAGATGGGGAAGAGCAAGAGAGAGAGAGAGAGAGAGAGAGAGAGAGAGAGAGAGAGAAGAGAGAGAGAGAGAGAGAGAGAGAGAGAGAGAGAGAGAGAGAGAGAGAGAGAGAGAGAGAGAGAGAGAGAGAAGATTCTTGACACCCTCCATCATAGAGAGAAAAATTATATGGCGCATGAAGTGCTACATTTCGCTGGTGATTCCGAAATGACGAGAAGCTTGATAGCACGCGGCAATCGGTACCTCACCTGATGATTATAGTGATAATGATTAAAACTCAAGAAAAGCCTAGCTGTAGATACATTATCAACATTAGAGATATCCAACCACTACAATAGATCGCCCCAGACACCTGTCACACGAGAGACATCTCAACGCAACCGTCCCCTCACAACGTTTAATTGTCAACCGGCATTAGGGAATAACCTAACACCTGCCTTGTTTACGCCAGTTAGAGGCGTATGCAGGTTTGAAAGTTGGGGGACGTGTGCATATAAATAAGGGAGCTCTAAAATTAAAGCTGGACGTCTATGATGACTTTTAACGCACTAGTGAACTAGGACCTACTTGTCAACAATATGGTACAGTATATGTGGTAGTTTCACACTCCTTCCCTCCTGTTACGCCACTGCAGATAGTTGCTAGAAAACAGCATCATCATCAAGTGCCATGCCAGCTGGCGTAGGCGTTCATGACTCTCCACAGATCTTTGGTTTTTTGGATCATCTCCGCTGATATTCCGCCATGCCACCGTTGCAATCCATCCAGCTTCATTTCTCTTGGTCTATCTCTGCCTCTCTTTTCACCGATCTTTCCAGTTGGAAAGATGTTCTCCAAGGCCTCTCTTCTCATTACATGACCAAAAAAAAGCTGTTTGTCTCTTTTTTATTGTTGTATATAATGTTCTGCCGGCTCCCTGGCCTAGAGGTTAGCGACTTTTCTCCGCAATCTCGTATACTCTCGTAAGTAACGTGACGATGGTGAGAATCAGCAGTGGTTCGAGTCGCGTCGGTAACTTAGGGGTATGTGAGCCGGCCGCTCAGAAAGCAATGGCAAACTACTGAGCGTAATCTTGCCAAGAAATCAAAAATCAGCTGAAAGATGCTGATGTCGACAGCAATGTCCTGTAAAGGATATGCAAATATTTAATTTAATATAATGTTCTAGTTTCATTAGCCTCTTTCAGGCATTCGTTGTTAGTTACTTTGGCAGTCCAAGAGATTCGCAATATTCGTCTCAGGAAGTTTCTGTCGCTTCCAATCTCTTCTTTATTTGAAAGAAGACACAGATTATGGTCGACACTAGGAAGCAGGAAATACCACACTGTAGTATACAAATAAATGGGAATATTTTTTTAAAAGTGAATCGGTACAGTTATCTCGGAACAGTCATAACATTTGATGGGAGATCCCTTGAAGAGATTAGAACAAGAATCGCAAAGGCATTTGCAAGAAGAAAAACATACTGACCAATAAAATGATGTCAATTGCTACGAGAAAAAGAGTGTTGAGGTTCTACATAGAACCTGCACTTTTGTATGGATGTGAAGCGTGGGCAGTGAGCAGACAAACTGAAAAACATCTGATGGCTGTGGAAATGTGGTTTCTGAAGGAAATGCAAAGAATACCAAAAAAAACAAAAAAACAATGACCATGTCCTACGAGAAACAAATGAAACTCGTACATTGATTAGAGAAATTAGACGTAGAAAGTTAACATCTTTGGTCACGTTAAGAGAAGAAATAAATTGGAGAACTTGATGAACTGGCAAGATCGAGGGAAGAGAACAAGGAAAAAGCAGAGAAGTAAATACCTGGATAGCGTGACCAACTGACATGGTCGAGACAAGAACACAAAGCTGATCCACGATTCTGGTGATCGAATGAGATGGCGAATCATGACCACCCACGCTTATCGGCATGGTACATGATGATGATGATCTCTACTACTGCTTGTGAAGCCGGGGCAGTTTTCATTTTTAGCCTTTTATATAAAGATTGCTTACCTAGGCATTGGTCTAACTAACAACTATGAATGTAAACAAATATGGCAGCTTCAAGCAACTTAATTCTATCATGAACAGTACAGGAATTTCAGGGAAGAATAATAAAAAGTAACTACTTCTTTTGTTAGAGACGATTATGGATGTACTAACGAGCTAGAGGTCTAATTATAGCTTATTGCCTGACAATATCAGAAAGTAAAGGTATAGACTTTAGAGCATATAGGGTGTATGGTGCTAACACCTGTATATTCATAGATCAATAGGCTCTATATCTACTTCTGTTGCCATCTATTCCTCAACTAACTCACCCTAAGCTTCCTTAAGCTGCCTTATGCAGTTCTGCCCATGTCTTTCAAATATTGTTCGTTTCTGTTTCTACTTCTCTTCTCCGTGGGTATTAAGGTTTTCTATGTTCTAACATGTCAGGTGCCAATACTGAAGATTTACCTAGGTGAAAGGAAGATCATCGGCGATCCGGACTTCTTAATCGGTTCTATATGAATGACAACAGTATCAGGCTGCTGCACTCACTTCTGAAGATATTCCCATGAGGTCTCCGTGGCAGAGGGATGAAGGTGTTAGCCTCGTGCTTAGATCATAGATTCCTCTAAGGACTCTGTCATTCGGTCCACAAGTGCAATATTTTGCAGGGAATCCAGGTTAGTCTTCGCTGGAGCTACGTATTTCGTGCTCTGTGTCTCTTTCCATCTGCAGTGCATGAGAATTCAACGTGGTCGAGGCCGTTTGGCATTACGTGTATAGGGCAGAAGAACAGAATGATCATCACGGCCTGGAGAGAATGGTGCTGCGGGGAGTGACCATAGGATCAGGCTGACACTCAGAACTCCGGGGAAAGGCCAGGCGGTCACATAATCAGAAAGATACTGGTATCATTAGTACTGGAACTGTTCGCTGGCTGTTGCAGAAGAGGACAGAGCAAGTATGGGAATGTCCCCAATTCCGTGCTGTCGGTGCTTGACTAACTTCAACTCGGCCAGTGGTTAACTTCTCTGCAGAGAGAGAGAGAGAGAGAGAGAGAGAGAGAGAGAGAGAGAGAGAGAGAGAGAGAGAGAGAGAGAGAGAGAGAGAGAGAGAAGCCAAGCAATATGGGACAAAACCCGGTGCAATGAAGTCGATCTTATCCTTTGTGTAATCCCCGGAATCCATTTAGGCTGGGAGCTCAGGTCAGTTTCAAAAATCCACATTGAAGAGGATTCGAACCAATTGCCACCAGATTTGGCGGGTGAGCATCAAGTCACTACACTACCGCGGCTACCCTTACAGTGAAATGCATGGATGCATCTCATTGTGGCTAAGAGGGGTAGAACGCTGCGATACTTATAAATAAAAGCCACATTACTAGATAGTCGGACACCAGACCACTGTGTTGCGTATTCACTAACCAGCTGCTACAAACAGCACACACATGTTGTGATTGTAACTGACTCACAGAGCATGAGGAGAAGGGTGAGGACAGGCATACTTCGTGCACAGGCATGCTTTCGTTTTTTTTTTTTTTAATCAATTATAGGGAGCATCCGTTGGATATTTTCCCCAGGGTATACGGGTGGGCTGGGAAACCAGCAAACGGACACATTGGGTGAGTCTGCACAACTGGACGGGGTTTTGGTGTACAATAAGCCGCAAGTGTATAGATTGGATATATATATATATAACTCCTTAATGCCTTGTGAGTGTGATGCTGCACGGAGCGACCTGAGGATATGGCCGTCACTCAGTACTGCCAGGATAGACCAGAATGACACATAATCAGATTTCAACTAGTACTAATAGACTCTGCCTTGGTTGTAGTAGATGAGGACGAATCACGTATGGGCTTGTCCCGAGTGCTGTTATGGTTGTTCTTGATTTAACACAACACAACTCAACTCAAGTCAACTCAACCCAAATGAACTGAACTGAAGTGAACTCACCTCAACTGAACTCAGCTCAACTCCAGACCATTGTGTTGCTTAGCCTCTAACCATCTGCCATTACATCTTCAGTAAACAGCGCCAAGAGATCAGGAGTGGACTAACTTTTTATATGCCATAGGCCATTTTGATACATATTACATGATTCCCGGGCCATACAAAATATTATCAAATTAAAAATTAGTCTGCTATATTTGGTCAAACCAATCTATAACTCACCCCTAATGTGATGACAGGAACTACTTCTCTCTGGTGAGGCGTGTTATGTTAGCTGGTATTGACGATATTCCTAATAGTTTCTTCTCATCTTCGTGCGGAATGTTGTTTTAGACGTAATTGCGTTGTTCCTGTTTACAGCACCGCTGCGATATTTGCATCTTTTCGCCGACACACCCGAATTCTGCAGGCATTTGCTGGCCAGGTTACCTTCCCGGGTTGTTTATAGACTAATTAATGAATGCTTATAAAGCTCCTAGTTGTATTACATTTCGAGTCCCGTGTGCGGTTGCCTTAGCATGACCAGATCAAATGATTTCGCGGGCCTCATAAGGCATGCGAGCCGGACGCCCCCTGGCATAGAATGAGCGACCTCCGCTATCAGTTCAGCACTGCCAGTGAAAATCACGTTGGGATTTTTACAAAAAATTTTAAAAAACCTGAACACTGTATACATCCCTCCTATCATAGGGTAGTGGATCGATCTCAAACCTTCTCGAATAAGAAGGTAAGATTAGAGGACTTTGTGCGCGTTAGAGGTTTCAAATTACATAAACGACACAAAAGATCCGTCGTGGCGTAGTGGATAGTGCGTTTGCCTTCCTAAACAATTGTTCGGACTCAATTTCCAGCAATGAGGCTCTGCTTTCCACCAGCCTCATTAGAAATTGGTACCAAGAAATTTTCAGAATGTTCTAGGAATTTCTGGAGAAGGAAACTGGATACCCCATTCCATTGTATGGTGGCTGAGAATATGTAACAGCCTAATAGCTCACACATGAAGTGCAATTATATCTGCTGTAAAAATTGCATGTCATTTTGCAAGACTCCGCAATCAACCTCAATACAGGTTGATTTTATAGGCAATTTTACGTTTAGTAGTTTGCCATAACCGCTTCGTGGCGAAGTAATTACGGACGCAGTTCGTAATCACGCATACCGCATTCGCAACACAGCTGCGGGTGATATGACAGCAGACCGCCTTGCGTTGTTTTGTTTTTTTATAAAATGGTTTGGGTGTCGGTCGTTCAGAAAGTAATGGAACGCAAACTTGCAAAGAGATCACAAACAGCCAAAAAATGATCGGATTGGCTGCGACGTCCTGTCAAGGATATGCAAGTAACTTTTT
>OY992889.1:36983219-37097004 GCA_963921405.1 Cepaea hortensis
ACTGCTACTACTGCTGCTGCTGCTGCTGCTGCTGCTGCTGCTGCTGCTACTACTACTACTGCTGCTGCTGCTGCTGCTACTACTACTACTACTACTACTACTACTACTACTACTACTACTGCTGCTGCTGCTACTACTACTACTACTACTACTACTACTACTACTACTACTACTACTACTACTACTGCTGCTGCTGCTGCTACTACTACTACTACTACTACTACTACTACTACTACTGCTGCTGCTGCTACTACTACTACAACTACTACTACTACTACTACTACTACTACTACTACTACTACTACTACTACTACTACTACTACTACTACTACTACTGCTGCTGCTGCTGCTACTACTACTACTACTACTACTACTACTGCTGCTGCTGCTGCTACTACTACTACAACTACTACTACTACTACTACTACTACTACTACTACTACTACTACTACTACTACTACTACTACTACTACTACTACTACTACTACTACTACTACTACTAATAATAATAATAATAATAATAATAATAATAATAATAATTCGTCTTGTCCTTTAATACCACAGTTACCACTTTCAATTCTTCTGCGTTATTGTCAGCTTGTCTCCGGTGTGTTTCACCAGCCTACAGTCGTTCCTTTAAAGCTGGACTATGAATATCAAGACTACCACTTTGCCTCTTGTGGAGTCTACAATTTAGATTGAAATATTCCATTGTCTACCCTGTCTACCTTGTTTACCCTGTCTCCGTGGACATACCTAAGGGTCAACACACAAAGTGCCCAATACCCCACCCAGAACAGGTTTCGGCGACAACTACATAGGTGCAAATTCCCAAGCAATCTAAATCCATTTTCTAGGCGATTCATGTGTCAATCAGAGACATCGTTAACTCCGTAGGTCCTCTGTTGAATTTAATGCACAATGAGATAGGCGGTTTATCAGTCAGTCTTCTGATTTTACCGTCCCATTTGTAGAAATGTCTATCACCTTGATGTTTTCTCTATAGTTTTCCATCTTGAAGGGGTTTCAAAGGAAAACTTTTAAAGTGTCATAGAAATTAAAATAACCATGCCATTGTCTTGTAACCTGTCATTAATGGTGTTAAGGATGTCAAGAGTGTCGGAGCAGACGAACACGGTGACGTCATAAGGACAGTTTAAAGATGACCGCCCCGCTTGTGACATGCACTAAAGTTACACGCGCGACCAAGAGAATTCTTTTCTACACAAATCCAAACACTTTATTGGTTCATTAACGAGGACTTGAAGCAGTGGTGACTACATCGAAACATTTGGTCTGCATATTTTTTTTTCCAGAATATATTCACGCTTACACACACACACACACACACACGCGTGCGCGCACGCACACACACACAGACACACACACACACACACCCACACACACACACACACACCCACACACACACACACACACACACACATTTAAGATTTCCATCTGAAAACCCCTCGTATTTCTTATTGTTTTGTCTCGTCAATCTATACTCCCTAAGTAATTCTTTTACCTTTGGCATTCATTCTTGTCTTCAACGATTTCATCGAATTTCTTTCCTCTTTTTTTTTTTTGTTTCTGATTCGCAAAACGTTTCATATCTTTAACTGATTTAAGTGCCGAAGGATAATATATAGCCAGATGTGACCTCCCATTTGGACAGAAGGACGATACAAGGCCATACTAGGGCCGTCATGTTATTTGTTGTGTTTCTCGGTATCTTCGGTAATTGAAATGCTCAGTAATTAAACATTTACGTTATCAGATTTATTTTATTTAATTGCGCACCGTGTTTGATACAAACCTACTTTTTTGTCTGGCACTGAATCAGTTAATCTTTCACAAATCCAAATGTTCCTATCTGGTTTGGTTGTCAGTGTCGCCGTGTCGTGAATTATACGAGTGTATTAACCTTATTGTCCGATCTGCAGTGGTTTATATTGGAAATGTTAATATTGACCCAGCTTATAATAGGTCATATGATATGTCTTGGGAAGCCAAGACAGCCGGTGTGATACTGACCTCATCAGCCACTGAATGTCCATTGGTCTATTAACATCCGAGCCCAATGTGCCGAAGGTGTCTAACAGGACAACTTTACTTTACTTTACTTTACTTTACTTTACTTTACTTTACTTTACTTTACTTTACTTTAATTTACTTTACTTTACTTTACTTTTACTTTTACTTTTACTTTTACTTTTCTTTTACTTTTACTTCACTTCACTTTACTACCATAAAGAACCAACTGTCCCTACGCTACAGCGTCGGTATTGTATGTGGAGATACTGAAATCAACAAAAAGTTGCGCACTCTTGAAATATACTCAATAGCTATTTAAAACAACACGGAATAGTTTTTTTAATATATATATATATATATATATATATATATATATATATTTATATATATACACGTGTGTGTGTGTGTGTGTGTGTGTGTGTGTGTTTATGTGCAAGAGCTGTGTTAACATAAACGCAATAGCTACTTTAAAATACATGCAATAGCTAGTTTAAGATATATGCAATAGCTATTTTAATATATACCTATTGACTATTTAAAATATATGCAATAACTAGTTTAAAATATATTCAGATGTTATTTTAAAATATACGCAATAGCTATTTTACAATATACGCAATAAACAATTTAAAATATATGCAATAACTATTTTAAAATATACGCAAAAGTTATTTTAAAATATAAGTAATAGTTTTGTTTAAATATATACAATAGTCACTTAAACATTTACGCAATAGCTATTTTAAAATATACGCAATCGTTTTCTTGTAATATACTCAATCGCTTTTGTAAAATATAAGCAATAGCTATTTTAAATTATACACAATAGCTATTTTAAAATATAACATAGTAGCTGCCTCAAAAATATGCAATGGCGCTTTAAAAACATACGCAATGGCGATGTTAAAATATACGCAGTAACCATTTTAAAAATAGGCAATAGCTAGCTTGACAATATACCCAATAAATATTTTAAAATATACGCAATCGCTTATTTAATATATACGCAATAGCTTTTATAAAAACAGAGAAACTAGCGAATATCATATTTCTTTGCCACATCAAATAGTAATTAGGTGGTTCACACATTCTAAAACTTGCTATCATACAATACGATATATTGCAATATGAGACCTTGCGAGCAACTGTACGTTTTCTACAAAGAAGGTACGGCTGTTGCAATATTTATCATCATCAAGTGCCCTGCCGATACAGCTTTTCCTTATCGGTCCAAGGATTTCAACGATATATTTGAACTCGTGACATGACGCAAGACTGTCAAGTTTTCTCTCGCTGTCTTCCTCCATCTCTCTTTCCACAAATATTTCCCAGTTGTCACAATATGTTTTAGTTTTTGTCTTCTCGTAATGTGGCCAACCAACCAATGATTACTGCCTCTTTCTAATGTATGTGGTAAGCCTTTGTATCTTAGCATCCCTCAAAAGGTTTACATTTCTCATGTTGGTTGACCAGTTGAGTTGAGATGAGTTAAGAACCGACAGCACTGCACTCAGGACATTCCCATACGTGCTCCGTCCCCTAGTTCAACAGCCAGCGAAGAGTCATACTACTAATCGTTCCCACCGCTATCTGATTAAAAGTTCTCCTGGTCTTCCCTCTCAGTTTTGAACCCCTGCCGATCCCCCGCAATCTCATTCTTTCCACATATGGGTTCTCAATCTGTTCCTCCTCCTTCTCCACCTGGTCCCACAAGCGCACGCCCACCTCCCCCTTGTCCATAGGCAAGATACCACCAAGAGGTGCCCTCCCTGCTAGCCTATCAGCCTGTTCATTCCCCCGTACATCCGCATGGCCAGGGCAAAATATCCATACAATTCCCACGATCTGTGACCTCTGAAGCGACGAGAGCCATTCCACACGAAACATTCCTTTCTCCACCTCGCTGTTCCTAACATTCAACGTCCAAGAATTATTGCGAAAGATATTCTACATTCAATAAAATTCAAAACAATGCTGACAACATGAGGTCATTAAAAACCAATCCCACTTTTCAATTGAACTATGACTACTACACAGACTACGAAACAATCATCATTATTATGTACTATGCCGATAACTCTACAGGTGATTCAACGCCAGAAATATTATCTAGAGTCGCACTGGCATCTGGTGCCTTCAATAAACTGTCAAACATCTGGAAGTCAAAGACACTCAGCAAACAAACGAAACTTAAAATCTTGAACTCTTGTGTGATTCCAATGCTAACGTATGGATGTGAGAGTTGGAAATCAACGGTAGCTTTAGATAAAACATTAGACAATTTTGAGAACAAATGTCTTAGAAGAATTCTAAACCTCCACTGGACATATTTCAGAACCAATACGCAAATAAGACAAGACACCAAGCAAGACATTGTATCCAATTTTATAAGAAAACGCCGTTGGAACTACATCGGCCATGTACTCAGAATGGACAAGACAAGACTCCCCAACCAAGCCCTCTTATGGTCACCAGTAGGGAAAAGAAAACGGGGAAGACCAAGAGAGACCCTGCGTAGAACCATCATCAGAGAAGGCTCATTCAACGGCCAAGTGAACATCCAGGATCTACAACAGGTAGCAGCGAACCGCCGGACATGGAGAGCCATGACTTCTGCCCTATGCGCCGACTTAGGCTCAAGAGGATAGACTAACTAACTAACTATGCCGATAAGCGTGGGGGATATTATTTCACAATCTCACATGATCACCAAGGTCGTGGATTAGCTCTGTATTCTTGTCTCGACCATGCCATGTGCCCAACCATCAAGAAATGTACTTCTCTGCCTTCCCCTTATTCTTTTTCCCTCAATTTTGCCAGTTTTCACAAAGTTATATATGAAAACAATTCAACAAAAACAAGTTCTCTTCGAAACAATAGAACGTACTATTTTCAAAATCCTTTTACAGAATCCAACGGGTGGATCATAGCGTGATGAGGAAAATAGGAAGCGGAAATGACTAGTATACAGTTTAGGGCAAGCTATGATTTTCCCGACAGGGGCGAACGTAAAACAATAGTTGTGAAAGGAAATCGAGCTCTAAAGGCAATCAAGATAGTTCTATGTGTTTATTTCCTATTCCATTTTCATTCTGATAGCTTTCTTTGTTTAAATCTAATTTACTTTACTTTAATCTATATCATTAAAATAACCCAAGGGAGGAATAAGACCACGATACATGTCTGGTAGATAATTCATATATTCAAGTAAATTTGAAAATACATGAGAGACAATGGTTAAGGAATTACACTACAACACACGGACGTACGACGGAAGGAGAGCAGACTGCAACAATCGAAGATAAATGCTGCAAGTACAGGACAGTGGCATGACATATTCGGACCAATATCAGCTTTGGGGGTGTGTTAACCACATGGTAACGATGATATTTAAATTACCTCTGTTAATTCTACGACTGATCTCGCCAGTCGTCATGGTATTCACCAATGATTATCTGTTCATTATTTGGCCAACGACCACTCTTTGTCTCTTTCTTACAGTAGCGTGTAATGTTAACTATGCATGCCCCAAAGACCACTGTTTGTCGCTTTCTTTCAGCAACATGTAATGATAACTATCCATCCACCATGTACCATTCTAGTAAGCGTGGGCGGTCATGATTCGCCAATTCACTCGATCACCAGAGCGTGGATCAGCTCAGTGTTCTTGTCTCGACCATGCCACGTGGTCAAGCTATCCAGGTATTTACTTCTATGTCTCCCCCTTGTTCTCTCCCCTCGATCTTGCCGGTTGTCACCAAGCTCTCCAATTTATTTCTTCTCATAACACTTTGAATCTCTACGTCTAATTTCTCTAGTCAATTTAAGATTTTCATTTGTTTCTTGTAGTACTTGGTCATTGGTTTTTCTGTCTGTCCGTGGTATTCTTTGCATTCTCCTCATAAACCATATCTCCATAGGCATCAGATGTTTTTTTTTTCAGTTTGACTGCTCAATGTCCATGCTTCACATCCATAAAAAAAAAATACAGGTTCTATGTAGCACCTCAACGCTCCTTTTTCTCGTTTCAACTGACATCATTTTATTGGTCAGTATGTTTTTTTTTATCTTGCTAAATGCTATTTTTGCCATGGCGATTCTTGTTCTAATCTCTTCGAGGCATCTCCCATCAGATGTTATTACTGTTCCGAGATACTTGTACCTATTCACTTGTTGAAGAATATTCCCATTTACTTGTATATTACATTGTGGTATTTCGTTCTTCCTAGTGACGACCATAATCTGTGTCTTCTTATAATTTAATTCTAACCCCAGTTGTTCACTGTGTGCAACAGCCGCATCTACTAATTGTTGCAGATCCTGTGCATTGTCTGCAATCAATACTGTGTCATCTGCACTCTAATGTTATTGATGTTTCGTCCTCCGATATAATTCCATGTATATCTTCTACATTGCTAATTATGCCTGCCCCACAGATCGCTGTTTGTCTCTTTTTTACATTAGCGTGTAATTTTAACTATAACAAATAAATAAGTTACGTATCCTTTACAGGATATTTGCAGTCAACACCAGCATATTTTTTCTGTTGTTGATGCCTTGGCAAGTTTACGTTCAGTTGTATGCCATTGCTTTCTGAATGACCGGCACCCATACCATTTCGTAAAGAATCAGCGCAACGCGGTCTGCTGCCAAATTGCTCGCAGCTGTGTTTCGAACGTGGGTATGCGGGATCACGAACCGCCTCCGTTTTGTTTAACTGTATTATGTCTCTGTTTTTTTTTTTTAACTATGTGGGAACAATAGTTCTTAATTTTAACTAATCCTGCCACAAAGACCACTATTTGTCACTTTGCTACGCATAGCGTGTAATGTTAACTATGCCCGCCCCAAAGGCCAGAGTCCCACTAACTCCACAAGTCTTTGTTTTTGCGTCCACTATTTACCATTATAACCTCAACCCAAAGAAATAGTGAAAATCACAACTTATATCTTAACATAGAAAAAAAAAACACACACACAAAAAAAAAACAAAGATAATGCATACAGATAAAGCTAATATGGAGAAAGAAATATATATTAATGAGGAAAGATTGGAGGTAGTGGAACATTTTTGAATATCTTGGGTCACTGATTACCAACAATGGTGACACAATGAAAGAAATTAAACGACGACTGTCAATTGCTCTTCAAAGACTAAAACAGAAGAATAAATTATGAAGTGGGACAGACAGAACTACAAAAATTAGATATTTAAGAGCATGCATCTTTCCCATTGCAACATACGCCTGTGAGACCTGAACATTTACTAAACTAGCTGAACAGCGCATAAATGCCTTTGGATGTAAATTTTATAGACGGGTTCTAAGAATATCTTCGGTAAAGAAAAAAAAAACAAATGCATCCATACTTCAAGAGTTAAATATTGAAGAGGGTTGGCTATTAAAAAGGATAAATCAAAGAAAATTGATATATTGTGGTCACTTGAAGCGTCATGAAAGTTTGGAGAGAACAATAATGGAGGGGTATATGCCTGGGATGAGAGGAAGAGGACGGCCAAAGAGAAGATGGGTGCAGGATATGGCGGATGATCTCCAGATGGGTGTATCGGACGCGGGACATCATGCTTGTGATCGAGCAGTTTTCCGGAAGGTTGTTATGGGAGCGACGTTCTGCAAAGGACATGCTACTGAATGAATAAATTTACCATTACAATACTTTGTTAGTTTCTGCCAAGACACCTTGCTAGTAGTGATTCTGTCATCACTACGTGTATGCCAGCTAGCAAAGGTGTACATGTCTCAACACAGATCTCGGTCCTTGATGTTCTGGATCATCTCTGTTGATGATATACCCCTCCCCCCCCCCCTCCCCATGTCACCGTATCAATCCATCCAGCATCTGTACTCTTGGACTGACTCACCGCTTTCCCATTGAAATTTCCAGTTGTCACAATGACCAATGAGAGCTGTTTGTGTCGTTCTAATTGTTGTAAACAATGTTCCAGTTTCATTAGCCACTTAAAGGCAGTTGTTATTAGTTACTTGGCAGTCCAAGCATTTCGCAACATTCGCTTCAGGAGCCACATCTCTGTTACTTATACGTTCTTCCTAATTTTTCATGTTGAGAAAAATGGCGGAAGGCCGACCGCTGAACTAACTTGGTACTTTATGCAATAATGTGTTGCTGCTGGTTTTCTAGTGACTGTTGCTTCCATCGACGATGAACTGTATTTTTCGTGGCGGACTTATCTGTTGGCATTCTGGCAGCCGCTTTATGCATAATATACCTGTGTGGGCTGTTGGTTTGTCGAGACTCCTGTCTGTTCCTCTTTTCACATTGGGCAGTTAGGAGCATTTTGTGTAATATACACTGGTACAGGAACGGAGCATATTGGGACGACCATTTACAGTGAAGTTGGGACCGCGAATAACTAACTAACTAACTAACTAACTAACTAACTAACTAACTAACTAACTAACTAACTGGAACGATAATTTAAGAGTTAGCGGAAAGAAGGGATGGTGGAGGTCGTGGAGTTGGAGAAAATGAAGAGATGGAAGAAGTAGAAGGATGAGGTGGTGGAATTGGAGAGAAAGTAGCAGAAAAACGACGGAGTAGGTGGAGTTGGAGAAGAAGGGGTTGAAGCAGAAGGAAAGGACGAAGAGGAAGACGAAAAGGTGAGGAGGACGAGAAGCAAAATAAGAAGGAGGAGGAGGAAGATGTGAAGGGCTAGGAGGAAAAGAAGAGGAAGAAGAATAAGCAAAAATAGCAGAAAATGAAATCAGACCCCTGGAGCCAAGAAATTTCTTACATTAGCAAACTAGGTCAATGCCAAACTGTTTCCTAATAATATATCCCTATATTCCCCCCCCCCCCCCCCCACCCCCGGCCACCATGTTCCTGGCGGAGATGTAAACGTGAAGCTTCATTTGGCTCATACTGTACCAGATTTGACCTTGTTTGTGACACCCCTGATTTACTGGCGCGATTTTGGCGAAGTCTAGTCTGCACACTTAACAGTCTAATTCAAGAGTTCTCTCTTCTGCACTGAATTCAAAAACTCATCCCCACGCTTGACCAACGAACCTCGAGTGTGTAACTTTACTTGTAGACATAAATTGGTGTTTGTCAATGGGCATTTTTCCTAAATGTAATCACAGGCCGCAGGTTTGGGAGATTGTGTTTGTCTCTGTGTGTTAAATAGAAACCAGTTTGGTTGCATTTAAGACGAAAAGCTCAAATATTCAATAATAATATTGACAGTCTTTGTGTAAGCTGGTGTAGGATGTTTTGCGTAGTTTTAATTTACAGACGTTGTCTAGACTGGTGAACTGCACGCTTGAATGATGTATATATACTAGGGCAGGAAGGATGGCCTTTGTTTATCAGACAGTAAAATGTGTCTGACGGGAAAGACAGACTATACGGCAGCCAGACAAAACACACAGACATTACAGAATGTACATAAATAGAAAACAGGTAATACATGAACCAACAGATACAATAAAATACGAACTGAAAGCAACAGGAGATATAAGATAGACTTTGTGACTCAGCATTTTCATTCAATTACTGAAGTGAGCATCGTCATTTCCGGATTCAAGTTGTGGCCACAAGTAACTGTGGATCCAGCCGTTCACACACCAAACAACTGATTACTCACATACCAAACAACTGGTTATACACACCCCAAACAACTGGTTATACACACACCAAACAACTGATTACTGACACACCAAACGACAGGTTACCCGCACACCAAACAACTGGTTATACACACACCAAACAACAGGTTTGTCACACACCAAACAACTGGACGCACCAAATAACATATTACTAACACACCAAACGACAGGTTACCCACACACCAAACAACTGGTTACTAATACACTAAACGACAGATTACGAGCACACCAAACATACCTTACATATTTTATACTCTTGTTCAGCTCTTCGCTACTTCCCTAATATCAGACTACCTTTTTTACTTGATACGATATTGCTGGGCACCGTCAGGGCGAGGCACAATGTCCTCGCTACTCATAAACTAAATCTGCGGAGATCACGTAATACCTTATCGCTGATGGTATCATTCGGGGTACTATATCTCATGTCATGTTGTACATTTATGTCTCTGTTGTCAGTTTGACGTGCAAGAAGTCCGAAGGATAACTGTCCATTTTCAGTCCTAGTCTGCAGGATGGTACCGGATGGGCCTTAGATGTTATGGATTACTCGAAGGATGTCATGTTGTTCATGGTGTGATGACAGCTCCAAATCTTATAAGTGCTTTTCTGCAGGTTTGGTTTGTTACCACCAGATAGGTGTTTGTCACCAGAGCTATGTTTGTTGGGACAAGGATACGGGGTCCAAAGACTGGATCGCGTATGGTTGCCTTCGTTGCAGCCATTGCTGCTTATTTATATAAAAGGGCTTCAACTGAAAAACTTACATGTGTGATATAAATTACAATAACCATGCTATTGTCTTTTTACCCGTCAATATTGTTATTAAGGACGTCTAGAGTGTTAATTACGTGACATCATGGTGGAGACGAACACTGTGACATTATAATGACAGTTTAAATATGGCGACCCCACTTTTGATATGCAGCAAAGAGAAGCAGCCTCCTGTTATCCGTTATTTGGTCAGTGATGGTGTGAAACCTATAGTAATGCATACACGAATGATGGTCCATTATGGCGATGCATGCCTCTCAGTCCACCAGGTGTATGAATGGAGTAGGAAATATCAAAATGGCGTGACTTCTGTGACAGACTGTTCACAACCGGGTCAGGCACACCGAGTAGTGGTCCAGAGTGGTTACACACGCGATCAAGAGAATTGTCTTCTATAGGAATCCAAGCACTTTATGGTTGCTGGAGGACTTGCATTGAACGCATTGGTGACTACATCTAAAAAATGAAATATTTGTTCTTTACTTTTTCAGAATTCACAAAAACAATAAAACAAAAACAAACAAAAAAACAAAACTTTAAGTGTTTTAGTTTAAGCCCCCTCATATGTTAGTTTCATGTCATGTTATTGGACACAGCCATTTATTGGCTGCTTGCAATTTACTATGCAATTTTACGTTCAGTAGTTTGCAAAACTGGCAAAACACAAACCAGTCGAAGTCAGCGCAAAACTGGCAAAACACAAACCGTCGAAGTCAGCGCAAAACTGGCAAAACACATACCGTCGAAGTCAGCGCAAAACTGGCAAAACACATACCGTCGAAGTCAGCGCAAAACTGGCAAAACACATACCGTCGAAGTCAGCGCATAACTGGCAAAACACATACCGTCGAAGTCAGCGCATAACTGGCAAAACACATACCGTCGAAGTCAGCGCATAACGACCTGTTCCCAGCTTTCAACCCGGTAGGTCCGGGAATTGTCAAACTGCGTTTACCTACCACTAGGCCATAGACGCCCACTTTGAGACTGCTGGAAAATATTCACTTTGCCATTGATAGCCTGTGCTTATTTAAGCGTATTACAGTAATATATTTTTTATGATAACTTATATAATTATAACTATTTGTTCCTAACATAGAGAGCAAGTCTAGCGTCTTGCCTACGAACTCACATACCGTCTCGACAGTAAGGGTTTCGAGCTACATTGGGGGAGTTTAAATTTTTTTTTTTTAATTGTCCTGATCTCCTAGGCTGACCTAGCCTAAAGTAGGTACCAGATAATGCCTCAAGAGACAAAGGCAACAAGCGTGATAATGACCGCATAACCCATGCGTGCCGATTGATCTATACAAATATTGCTCTAACAACATATGGCTAATGCGACTACGGCGTGTAAAATAGACCATTACTTCTAACCCTTGTTTACTATTGCTAACATGTTAATGCAGTCTTATTATTATGTTTTTATTTTTCGTGTGTGAGTGAGTGGCACCTTGTCGTCTTGACAGACGAAAGTATGTGGATTGGAATTTGGCCAAAGTCCCATCGCACAATCCCTGGTCATGGATTCAGAGAACATGTGTTGCCCATACAGCATGTTCCCTCTCTCGGCCTTGCCTTGTTTACTCCAGAGGAAAGGATAACCAGTACGTCTGGAACAAGGTAGGCTTCAGACACTGGCGGCTCAGCATCAAACCTCCAAGAGCCAGAGGTGAGTCTCACCTCCAAGAGCAGGAGGTGAGTGGTGGCCATACCCTCACAACCGTGGGACGTGGCTTAGAGGCGTTCATCCATATCCCGCAGCTGAGGGTCTTAAAGCAAGTGTCTGGACCTGTATAAGCGCGTACACGTCTCATTCTAAGTGGCTGGACCAGTGTAAGCGTGTACTACCGTCAGACTCCTTGCCTGACTCTGCGGATCCTGCGACCAGCAAGAATAGGCGTGCCGGAGATATTGCTCATCTTTTGCGAATAAATCTCCCCACCTGACACTGTGCGGATCCGCGACCAGCGAGAATTGGCCCACCGGAGATATTGCTTGTCCTTTGCGAACAAATCTCCACTGACTGAATAAGTAAAGAAACGATAAAAGTAGTGGTATTTCAATTGCACTTGCGCTCCCACCTACGCTACACCATTCATGTGCCTTCACAAAGTCGGACTAAAGTCAAGCCAACTGGGTCTTCTTTCCCCGCTGATTCTACCAAGCCCGTTCCCTTGGCTGTGGTTTTGCTAGATAGTAGATAGGGACAGTGGGAATCTCGTTAATCCATTCATGTGCTTTTTCGTTTGTAGTATGTGCTTAAACAACACGTTACGAGTGTTATTCCTTATGTACCAACATCCACTGCACAGTACAGCAAATCCTACAGTACATAAAATGACTTACTAAGAAGCGGGTATTGTTTCTTTCCTTACCATACTGGCCTGGGGTCGAGCTATCCAACCCAATCCAATCCAATGTTTAAGGAAAGATGTTTCATCCCCGTTCAACCGTCGTGTGAGCTTTTTATTATTTTTTGTGTGCATATCCCTTACAGGACGTTGCATTTTTCAGCTGTTGTTGATGTACTAGGCAAGATTAGGCTCAGTAATTTGCCATTGCTTTCTGAGCTACCGGCTCACATACCTCGTAAGTTACGAGAACAGCTATCGATTCTCGCGCAGGTTACGTTACTCACGAGAATATACGGGATTACCGAGAAAGACGTTAACCCCTAGGCCAGGCAGAAACATGTTATGTAAATTTAGTTGCATGTTCCTTACAAGACGTCGCAGTCAACCTCAGATGTTTTTGTCTGTTTGTGATTTCTTGGCATCTTTCCGTTCGGTAGTTTCCCAATTCATTCTAAACGACCAGCACTCATGCTATTGTATGAAAACCAGCGCAAGACGATCTACTTCCAAATCGCCCGCAGCTGTGTATTAAACGTGGTATGCGGGATTGGGAAATGCATTCGTAACCCCTACGCCACTGCGACGGCATAAATGAGTACCAGACAATTGTCAGATATTTCTAGGATTCCCGTGGAAAGTAAAGCGACGTGGAAGGGAACTGATCACTGCACTTTATAGTCTAGAATATGTGAAGAACTAACACTTCCCATTCAACTGGCCCTAGCTGCTTTATGATACCCGTTCCATTTTTACGACAGTCATGGAAACTACTAGGTTACTCACACAAGAAACAACTGGTTATCACACACACCTTACAACTGGTTATCACACACACCTGACAACTGGTTACTGAGACATTAATCAAATAATCAAAACAATGTTTTCCCGTAGTGAATTTGAATAACATTATTATTCAAATAGTTACTCCTACATAGAACAACAAGTTACTTACACACCAAATCACACCAGAATGGTTACTTACACACCTTGCAACTGGTTACTCACACGCCAAACAAGCGGGTTACTCTGATACGGAACGACTGTTTACTGACACAACCAGTGAATAGTTACTCACACACAAATTAAATAAACGAGAGAGAAAAGACGTACCTACCCTAAAAGTTCACTGAAATACTCCCACGTTCTACTTAACCCCACAAACGATAAATGCACACAAACCAACACTCTCTAGCAACCCCTGTATCCACTACCTCGGGGTGATTACTATCGGACATGTCGATCTACTACCGCCCGAACTCTGAACTGTATTCATGTTCCTATACAGGCAGGAACCAACGGACCTGCTGTTAATCATTCGGTTTATTGATGATTTCTGTCATCTGTGAATTTATTGTTTGGTTATTTATGTTTCTTACTTGGTTTTATTTTGTTTGTTTATTGTATGGCCTCACTTCAATTCAAGATTGTTGAGGAAAATATAACCTTGCATTATGTTAACTCTTAAACAGCTTGCAGACTGCCTCTTGTTTACTGCATATTTGTTCTATTTAATTTGGTTGTTTAATAGTTACATTTTAAGTGTAATTTATGCCAGAATGTGTGTCTTAATGTTGAAGCTATATTGATGTCATGGTTCTTTTTCTTTTATAGGCAATGGCGTGACAAAGAATGACCAGAGGATCTGGCCGACACTCAATACTCATAGGAAAGCCCAGACAGACACATAATGAAACTGCTACTGGTACCATTAGTATTGTAACTCTTCGCTGGCTGTTGAGGGTGAGGGTGGAGCGCAAAAATGGATGTCCTGGGTAGTGTCTTGTAGGTTCTTGATTGAATTCATCTCTTTATTATTAGGTTCTCTGGCGGTAGATCTACGTCAGTGAGCTTAGGCTTCAGTCTCACACGGCCTTCTCTTTTCTGTGTTTCTTCTGATCGTTTCGTGTTTTTTGGTTCGACGAAACTCCGAAGCTAGTCCGATTACAGGAACTGGCAGTGAAGCCTGGTCAACCACGTGAATGCCGCCTTTGAGGACAAGAGAGAAGATTGAAGATACCATAACCAACTCCTTATATGAACGGAGAACAGAACTATTTGGGGATGGCTGTTGCACTGGAGGACTGAGCTCGAATGGAAATGGCCATTGTGCAGTAACGTCATTCTACATAACATAACATAACATAACATAACATAGCATAATATTACATTACATTGCATTACATAAGTAGCCGTTGCGTTTCCTGAGTATTCATTATTTCTGTTGTTTCGATTTATATTGGTTTTAGAAAATTATATACACCTGATTTCTGCTGTTACCCCTCGCTTATTTTCCATGGCACTACTTTCATCACCTGTAGAACATGTTGGGTTATTGGTTGCTTGTCGTCGGGATGTAGCTTGGACGGTCTCAGTGTAGAACTGGTTTCAGGAAATAACAGCGTACTTCTACTATGGGAGTGCCGCGGTAGCCCAATGGCTAACACTTTTATCTGTTGGCTCGGTGGTCGTGCACTCGAATCTCCTTCCAGGTGGGAATTCATTTTATGACATGGGTTCCCAGCTCAGCCCAGCCTAAAAATTGTACTAGGAAATTTCCCGTGAAGTAAAGTGGGGCAGCATGATACTTATCCTATCAGCAATCAAGTGCTGATCGGTCTAACAATATGGGGCTAGCACCATTTTCCCTGCACATTCTGAGGGAAGCGGGATCGTTTTCATTTTAAAACGTGTATATCTACTAAGATGGAATAGGATGGTAGAGAGTGGGGAAGTATTGCTGGTGTGCCCGAAAATGCATCAGTTTGCATAATACCATAAGTGCAATAATACGGTAATGCTTCAGGTTCCACTTCTTCAAACTTTACCCTGGGATTTCTGTTCTGTGGCGAACGTGTTTCGGGCGCAATTCGCAATCCCGCATATCATGTTCGAAACACAGAACCGGGTGATGTCGAAGCAGGCCATGTTGCGCTGATTTCTTACAAATATATGAGTGCCGGTCGTTCACAAAATAATGGCAAACGTTTGAACGTAAACTTGCCAAGATGTCACAAACAGCCAAACATTATAGGGTTGAGTGCGACGTCATGTAAAGGATATGTAAATAATTTTTGTTTGTTCTGGAATAGATCATGAGCAGGACTGTACGCATGAGATGCTAAGTGATCGCCCACAGTTGTGTCGTTGGGGTGCTACTATAGACCATATAGTATCCGCTGGATGGAGAACACGATACACACACACATTGTGATTGTAACTGACTCAGAAAGCATGCTGACGAGGGTCGTGGTTGCGGCCTTGTGGAAGTACGTGTACACCTCGGAGGAGCAAATGGATCACCATAGTCTGGTAAGAATGACGCAGCGAGGTGTGACGAGGCGATGTGGCGGACGCTCGACGCTCAGAGGAAAGGCGAGACGGACATATAATCAGATTGCTACTGGAACTATTAGTGTTGGAACTCTTCGCTGGCTGCTGAGGATGGGGACGGAGCGCTTATGGGAATGCCCCGAATGCTGTGATGTCGGTTCCTAAATCAATCAATCAATCAATCTATGGACCATATTTCCACTTCCTGTCTTGGAATAGATTAGAGCATCTTCAGCTGCAAAGAAAAAATGGAAACTTGTTTAAGGAAAATAGAACAATAGCAGGAAATTTCAGGCCATCCTTACATGTGATAAATGATAGGCAACCGCAACACTTTATACTTAGAAAGAAAGAAAGAAAGAAAGAAAGAAAGAAAGAAAGAAAGAAAGAAAGAAAGAAAGAAAGAAAGAAAGAAAGAAAGAAAGAAAGAAAGAAAGAAAGAAAGAAAACATACTACTGTGGGCGGTCAGAAATTAATACACCAAACTTGTTTTGCTTTTTGTTGTTGTTTGATTTGGAAGAGTAGATCTTCTTGCGAGATTCATAGACTACAATAAGACCTTCACTCTGTTCAACATATGAAATTGTGCAATATCATGAGAGACTCTTAGGCTACAGTAAGGATTTCGACTCTGTATAACATAAGAAAGTGTGCAATATCATGAAAGATTTCTAGACTACAATAAGGCTTTCGACTCTGTTCAACATATGAAATTGTGCAATATGATGAGAGGTATGAGTTTTTATAACACATGTGACCAACTTAATTCAACTAGTATGTCATGAACAGCAAGCAGCTGTCGGAGTTGTGAGTGAAATATCAAACTGGTTTGAGGTGTAAATGGGTGTAATGTAAGGCCGCATTCTCTTCCCATACATGTTTATCGTATATGTTGACAATGTAATTAGGAACGTCAAAAACAATGGGACGAAAGAAAATTCTGATTCATTCTTAAGTGATGAAAATTAAATTTCAGATAAGAATATATGAAGATGATGCGGCCCTCCGCTCAACTAGTGCTAGAGAATTGGGAGAGCTGAGCCTCTCAGTCAAGATAAACAGTGGAAATTAAAATCTTTCTGAAATCTATAAAAATGTTCCCGGACAAAACCACATATTAATGAAACATCAGAATCAAAAATGAAGAAATATAAAATAACAAAAACATAATATGTCTTTGCACCATCATCAACAATGGGAACTGTCCACCAGAAGCCGTAGACTGGCCACATCAATGTAAGGCTGAAGCTCTGGCACATCACCAACAGACTAAGTAAAGCACAAGTGTTGAGAAAAGGCAGCCATTTGTTCCGTGGCAACATCGAAATGGGAGTCATAGACCTTCTCGCGATCAATAAATAAGAAAAATAGGGTTTGTAAGCTTGAATATACAGAAAATAATACCCTAACATAAAGACAAACAATGAAATTCTACAAGATCTAAACATTGCAGACAATTGACTCTGAAACAGTATCTCAAATACTTTGGCAATATTAAACACCGCAGAGGTTTAGAAAGAACAGCGAAGCTAGCCATGGCCCTTGAATGGGCAGGATTAGACCTGAGTTAGCGGGTTTCTTGTATTTCATTGTCAATATATTCGACACCATTGTCCAGAATAAGCCCTTCTCCATTTGTCGTGTCCTCCTTTAAAGTGTCGTCCCTGGAGTGAGGAGATCCGACACCCACATTATAATATTTTTTTTTTCCTTCTCAATATTCTGGAGAATCCACCAGCTTCCGTCCAACACACTCCATCAGCCTATGGACACCTTTTCCTGTCACTCTCTCACTGTCGTACTATGCCCCCCTTCTCATACTTCCCCAACGCAACATACTCAACAACTATTGCTTCTAAAAATTAATAAAGACTAATTTATTAAAAGAAAAGTGTAACGTATATGAGACGTGTATGCGAAGGAAAAAAGTGTGTCGTGTATTATAACATAAATGTGTATGTCAGCCTTCAAAGTTCAGGATCATAGTGTACACATCATGGCAAGGATCACACGACATCATTCGAGTCAGTACGAAAACCTCACCGAAGTCGTATCCTTCTCTCCAGACATGTCCTCCTCCAGGAACTCTGATGACCATGAGATCTGAATCCCATGTAAATATATAATCCGTGGAAAAAAACTGTTATTGTTCCTAACACAACTGTTCCTAACAGTTTATAGAAACTCCGGCTTCATAATTCCGGCGCGGTGAAACAAACATGGAACACTGTCCTATGAACAAGACTTTTTGTCTCTTGATAAATGTTCACTAGTTCTCACTATTAAACAGTTATTGTATCTAGAATAAAATGGCTTGCTTTATTCACTAGATATAGTCTGAAAGTTCTGATTTCCTTGATAAGTGGCACAACTACACTTCAATGTTTGGTTTCATCTAATGTGAACATCAGTTCCTACTGATCTAGTTCCACGTGGGCTGAACCTCCATCACTTCAGGTGTGTTAACGATTGGTATTCACTCATGTAGGATACATATACCATTAGACTCCACCGAGCAATGTGTCTTAACTTCTTCCGTTGCGAAAGTTGCTGGCCCATCTCTCCACATCATACTTTATCCGGGATCGGATTTTTTAGTTGTTCCGGGTTCTTCATTCCAACCAGAGGAACCTGTAAAATAAATCATACAACTGGTGATAGCCTCCCCTTCACTGATCTCTATTAGATGATCGTGGGCATCGGCCTCGCTCAGAAAATATAATGTACCCATCAGGGACAGATGAACTGACCACATAGGTTATCATCAGGCCAAGACAAAAAAAATCAGCAAACAGAATGCGGAACCCCGCCCACCAGGGACACCTACGGGAAGATCCCAATTATCCTTCATTACTCAATTCTCAACTAGTAAAGCTTATAAACACTTCACTAATCTATTCTTAACTAGCAGAGTTAATATCACTATTCTTACTCTAACTAGTTTCCACTAACAGTGCTAATCATCACACTATAGTTTAACAAGGCCACAGTCTATATTAATTAGAACTAATAGACTATATTGACTACCTTATGTAAAAACCGCCTCATTCCCGGGATGGCTACTACACTTTGCCATAACGGCACATGCTAGTTAATGTTAAATTAATCTAACACTGTAGAGCTCTCCCACAAACACGTCTATCTTAATCCACGGTTCTTGGTCAACTCCCCCCTAGTTGATCCCAACTCGGGTTTATATGGCAAACTCCTAAAATTGGTCACGTGATATGGGTGACGTCCTGCAGGTGTTATTTGCGCATATCATCCATTGTCAGGAAACTATTTTCCTGGCTTAAGTCCTGTCAAAGTTGTCAGTAATAGTTTAGATTCTCAAAACAAGCCAGCGAGTTGCTGTCGAGTTCCAACAAAGAGTTTTCCTCAACAAGCTGTCAGTAGCAATCTGCCCCTCTGAGTGATGTCCGGAAACTATATGACATATGGACTGTTTACTTCCTTGCTGAGTACTTCCGTTTTCCATCTGACTTGTCAAAACGATGTATGATTCAGCGCACTCACTTCCTCCTCACTCACCACCAAATGTGTATATGGGCTGACCCCACGGCTTCCATTTGTATTCAAATGTTGACAACCTTGTCAAGGCGATGTCGGGATTCGGCTCCCGCACTTCCGACAGTGGCCAATCCGTCAACCAGATGTACCAGTACAACTGTTATTTCTGCCCGACCTGTTTTGGAAACACGTGTAGCCACAACTATGAATGTTTTCTCTGTATTCGTTGAAACCCTTGTTGCTTAGCAGATAGTCCGGTTAATCAAAACATCCTCCCTAACAATTAGCTGGGTAAACGCACGGTTTCATTTTGTGACATAGGCCCCCTCTTAAGAGAGTAGTCCATCTCACTCTTCTCCACCGTGAGTTTAATCCAGATGATTCATTCTTCTTCTTCAGGAGCTGGGTGTCTTGATAAGAAATCCGCTCCAACATTTTCCTTCCCAGGAATGTACTCCACTGTGAAGTTATATGGTTGAAGTAACAACGACCACCGCATCAAACGGGCGTTGAGCTTCTGAGAAGTAGCCAGGAACATCAGGGGCTGATGATCCGACTGGACTCGAACCTTAACTCCATACAAATATGGCTGAAATTTTTGCACTGCCCATACGAGGGACAAGCACTCTCTCTCGACGGTTGAATAATTCCTCTCCGCCTGTAGAAGTTTCTTACTTGCGTATGCCACAGGTTTCAAAACCGAAGCATCGTCTTTTCCTTCCTGTAACAAAGCGGCTCCAATTCCAATCGCACTCGCATCTGTTCTCAACACAAATTGTTTGGAAAGGTCAGGGAGCTGTAATACAGGTTTGCTGACCAAGGCCTCCTTTAACTGACTATAGGCATTCTCACATTCTGGTGTCCAAATGATTTGGTCCGGGAATCCCTTTTTCAAGGTTTCCGTCAACGGAGCTCCCAGTTCCGTGAAATGTGGGATAAATTTGTGGTAGAACCCACACAACGAGAGAAAAGATCGCACATCCTTCTTCGTTTTTGGCCTTGGTGCATTTCTGATTTTCTCCAGGTTCTTCTCTTCTGGAACAATGTGTCCTGGAGTGATGGTGTGACCTAGAAATTCCAGAGTCTGGTAACCAATCATGCACTTGGTTGGACGAGCAGTAAGCCCTGCTTCCTTGAGTCTATTAAACACTCTCTCCAAGGATTGTAAGTGGTCATCCAAGCTGTCACTGGAAATCAGAATATCATCCATGAATGATATGATGGACGGATCCTGTAACGGATCTAGTAAAGTCCTCATCATGCGTGTAAACACACTGGGTGCATTGCTGAGTCCAAAGGGCATGACTTTGAATTCGTAGTGTCCACTGGGTGTACTGAAAGCTAACAGTGGTCGAATCTCCGGTTTGACTGGTATCTGATAATACCCCCGACTCAGATCCACCTTTGAAAAGTACCGAGCCTTATGGAGCCTAGCGAATAACTGAGTTGGATTCGGCAAAGGTTCCACCTGAAACTGTGTATGACTGTTCAGAAGTCGGTAATCTATACACAACCTGTGTTCTCCACTTGGTTTGCGTAACAAAACTACCCCCGCATTGTATGGGGATGTGGATGGTGCAATCACGTCATCCTCCAACAGTTTTTGTATTTCCTCCTCCAGGGCCTTTTCTTTAGAGAATGGCACTGGGTAAACCTTTTGGCGAACAGGCTCCTGCGTGGTCAAAGTCATCTCGAACTCCACCAACCTCGTTCGTCCTGGTTTATCAGTCAGTATCTCCTTATGAGACTTGAGAACCTGGGTTATCCTTTCCCTCTCCTGGGAGGTCAGATCAGGGTTCACTTGCACATCCCTATAGGTTTCCTGGTGTACCAAGGGATATTCCCTGCCCTCGCTGGTTCCCACTTCCGTCTCCACTGCAACTGCCATTGCCATGAGGTGAGCTGCCTTGTCTCCGGGTCTCTCTTCGTATTTCCGCAAGAGATTGATATGGAAAATCTTCGACTTTCCCCGGATCCGGATCTGATAGTTGGTTCTGGATATCACCCTTTCCACGGGAAATGGTCCTTGCCAACCTATCTCCAGTTTGTTGTTTCCCGTTGGGAGTAGCAACAAGACTTTGTCTCCCACCTCTAGAGATCTTTCTTTAGACCTACGGTTGTAGTAAGCCGCATGTCTTTTCCTGGCCTTTTTCAAGTTTTGATTTGCCAGAGTCCATCCCTTGTGGAGTTTTTCTTTCAGTTCCTCCACGTATTGATAGGATGAGATCACTTCTTCTGACGTCCCCTCTTCAGTCCAACTCCTCAACATGGCTTCCAACGGTCCTTTGATTGGACGACCAAACAGCAACGTAGCGGGTGGTAGTCCTGTTGAGCCATGAGGAACTTCCCGATAGGCAAAGAGTGCGGCTGGGATATATTCATCCCACCTATCAGGTTTTTCCTGCGCTAATTTCCTGAGCATTGTCATCAACGTGCCGTTGAAACGCTCTACTTGTCCATTGGCTTGAGGGTGGTAAGGGCTGGTATGTATGTGGTTAGAGTGAAACACCCTAAATACCTCCTCCATGAGTTTTCCACAAAACTGAGATCCATTATCCGTCAGAATTTGATCCGGAAAGCCTAATCTGGTAAAGGCCTCCATCAGTGCGTCCGCCACTCTTTTCGAGTCAATCGTGGTCAACGGTATAGCCTCACCCCACATTGTACAGCAATCCACCATTGTGAGTATATACATGTTCCTCTTCCCAGTCCTGGGAAGTGGACCCACGATATCGATGGCTACCCTCTCGAAAGGAGAGTTCATGATGGGCATCTCACCCAACACCACCGGTGCTGTCCAGTGTTTCGGTGCCACCCTCTGGCACTCAGGGCATGACTTCACATACCGACGCACATCATCTGTCATTCCCGGCCAATAGTAGTGGCAGGAAATCCGCTGCATGGTGGCGGCAATACCCATGTGTCCACTAAAGGAGATGGTATGCCCCATATGAAGAATCTGGGACCGGTGAGCTTTCGGGACGACCAACTGACCGTATAGGTTGTCTCCCCTTCCTGCTCTCCTGTAGAGTATCCTATTCTTCATGTAGTACTGCCCCCGTCCTGGTGGATCAGCACTTTTCTGCAGCTTTCTGTAGCAAGGACGTAAAGTATCATCCTCACTCTGGGCAGTTCGTAGCTCCCCCGGCATTGGGTTAGTCACAATTGCGTCTGCCTCTTCCGTTTTCGTCTGAGAGCGAGTCTGCATTGCTCCCATATGGATTGGCTCCCTGGGCATTCCCAGAAAGACATACCGGCAACCTAGGATGACTGGAAAAATGGGATCGGTCAATACAGCGGCCTTGATGGTGCCGGTGACGTACCTTGACCGAATCTCCACATTAGCAATGGGCAACTTCATGACTACAGCACTCTTCTGTGCAGGCTGTATATCCAATGTCTCACCTGTGAATTGTTCTGGATGTACCAGATCCGCAGAAATCACGGCCTCCCCGTCCAGTCCTGTGTCGTATAAACACTCCACTTGACGACCGTTAACCTCTACCAATTCCACTACAGGTGGTTTTTCCTGGTCTGGAGTCTCTTCCTCGGCCTCGACCTGTTCGGTGGGCTCCACCTTAGGTTTTCCTGAGCACACGACGAATTGAGTGTCTCCTGACTTTCCCTTGCAGTCAATAGCATTGTGCGTATTCGACTGACATTGGTTGCACCATTTCCCTGTCCTAGATTTTCTATTGTCGGACTTGAGTGAGCTCTCCTGGTGGCGAGCTTCCTTGTTGACCTTGGCCTTTTCCGTGACAACCTCCTTGGAAGTCACTTGACATGCTGCAAAGTGAGGGTTCTTAGCCTTCGATTTGCAGTCCCTCGTATTGTGAGAGGGTGACTTACAAATTGAACACCACTTCTCCGACCACGGTCGTTTTGGTGTAGAGCTTGAAGTGCTCTTGCTTCTCTCCTTCTTCTTCTCTAAACTATCCTCTGATTTTTGCACATAAGGTTCCCACTTTTTTGTTCCTGAGTTTTTGGTTTTCTTCTTGTCATGTTTCTCTTGACTTTTGGAGTTGGTGGAAAGGTTTTCCCCTGCTTCCCCATGTACCTCGACGAACCGTTCTGCTAATTTAGTCACGAGGTCAATACGTTCCGCTCCTTGTTCTCCCAGGAACGTCCTGAGAGGTTTAGACATTTGCTTCTTCAGCTGGTCGACCACCATGAGCTCTTCCAGACTCTCATAGTCATGTGCGAACCCAGCCAAATCCATCCACTTGTGGAGATAAGATTTTAGACGCAAACTGTAGGCGGCAAACAACTCCCCCGGTTCTCGTTTCGCTGCTCGAAATTTTTTCCGGTAGGTATGTGACGTAACCTCGAATCGTTTCAGCAGAGCCGTCTTTAACTCGTCATAATTGTTCTCATGTCCTGGTGGCAGGCGAGTATAAACCTCGTATCCCGTCCCGCGTAATCCCTGGGATAGCTTAAGATTCCATTTGTTACGCTCCAGACCCATAGCAACTGACATAGCCTCGAAGCGTTGAAGGTATTGATCAATCTTCTCTTTGTCCTCCTCGTAGACCGCCAAAGGAAACTTCATGGCATGGTACCCATGTCCACCTACTGGTGTTGACCCTGGGATGGAGGAACCTCCAACTGCTCCCTCAGTTTCTCCATTAGATTGACTCTTAAACTCGAGTTCCCTCATCCGGTACTCGTGCTCCCTTTTCTGTGCTTCCTGTTCAGCTTCTAATTTCCTAGCTGCTTGTTCAGCTTCAAATTTCCTAGCTGCTTGCTCAGCTTCCAATTTCCTAGTTGCTTGCTCAGCTTCCAATTCCATCCTTCTCAATTCCAACTCAGCCTTTCGATCATCCCTTTCTGCTTGACGATACTCTCTCTCCACTTCCTGTATGTAATCCGTTAGAGAAGACCCAGCCAATCCCATTTCTTCCCCCCTTGCCTTTAATTCTAACGTGCTAAGTTTAGGGGTGGCCATTATACAGAAAGGTAAGCTAGCAGGTCTAGTACAATATAACTGCAAATTACTATACAGATATATGAACAAGTACTATAAATCTAGATATTACCACACACAGTACATTCACTCAGTGACAAGAGTAGAATCAGGACCACAGACCTATGCAGACGTGTGAAGTGTGAACAGGTAAGATATTAGTCCTAACCCCTATCCACATTCACTCTAGCTGGATTCTCCAAAATGACATCTCCCTCTTATAACTAAGGATCCCGTGTCCAAAGACCCCGTTGTCAGAATATCCCACTGTCAAACGTTCCTGCTTGCAGGAGATCTCGCTGTCCAAGGATTCCGTTTACGGGAGATCCCGCTGTCCAAAGATTACGTTTACGATAGATCCCGCTGTCCAAAGATCCCGTTTACGATAGATCCCGCTGTCCAAAGATCCCGTTTACGAGCCCCCAATAATGTCGTGTCCTCCTTTAAAGTGTCGTCCCTGGAGTGAGGAGATCCGACACCCACATTATAATATTTTTTTTTTCCTTCTCAATATTCTGGAGAATCCACCAGCTTCCGTCCAACACACTCCATCAGCCTATGGACACCTTTTCCTGTCACTCTCTCACTGTCGTACTATGCCCCCCTTCTCATACTTCCCCAACGCAACATACTCAACAACTATTGCTTCTAAAAATTAATAAAGACTAATTTATTAAAAGAAAAGTGTAACGTATATGAGACGTGTATGCGAAGGAAAAAAGTGTGTCGTGTATTATAACATAAATGTGTATGTCAGCCTTCAAAGTTCAGGATCATAGTGTACACATCATGGCAAGGATCACACGACATCATTCGAGTCAGTACGAAAACCTCACCGAAGTCGTATCCTTCTCTCCAGACATGTCCTCCTCCAGGAACTCTGATGACCATGAGATCTGAATCCCATGTAAATATATAATCCGTGGAAAAAAACTGTTATTGTTCCTAACACAACTGTTCCTAACAGTTTATAGAAACTCCGGCTTCATAATTCCGGCGCGGTGAAACAAACATGGAACACTGTCCTATGAACAAGACTTTTTGTCTCTTGATAAATGTTCACTAGTTCTCACTATTAAACAGTTATTGTATCTAGAATAAAATGGCTTGCTTTATTCACTAGATATAGTCTGAAAGTTCTGATTTCCTTGATAAGTGGCACAACTACACTTCAATGTTTGGTTTCATCTAATGTGAACATCAGTTCCTACTGATCTAGTTCCACGTGGGCTGAACCTCCATCACTTCAGGTGTGTTAACGATTGGTATTCACTCATGTAGGATACATATACCATTAGACTCCACCGAGCAATGTGTCTTAACTTCTTCCGTTGCGAAAGTTGCTGGCCCATCTCTCCACATCATACTTTATCCGGGATCGGATTTTTTAGTTGTTCCGGGTTCTTCATTCCAACCAGAGGAACCTGTAAAATAAATCATACAACTGGTGATAGCCTCCCCTTCACTGATCTCTATTAGATGATCGTGGGCATCGGCCTCGCTCAGAAAATATAATGTACCCATCAGGGACAGATGAACTGACCACATAGGTTATCATCAGGCCAAGACAAAAAAAATCAGCAAACAGAATGCGGAACCCCGCCCACCAGGGACACCTACGGGAAGATCCCAATTATCCTTCATTACTCAATTCTCAACTAGTAAAGCTTATAAACACTTCACTAATCTATTCTTAACTAGCAGAGTTAATATCACTATTCTTACTCTAACTAGTTTCCACTAACAGTGCTAATCATCACACTATAGTTTAACAAGGCCACAGTCTATATTAATTAGAACTAATAGACTATATTGACTACCTTATGTAAAAACCGCCTCATTCCCGGGATGGCTACTACACTTTGCCATAACGGCACATGCTAGTTAATGTTAAATTAATCTAACACTGTAGAGCTCTCCCACAAACACGTCTATCTTAATCCACGGTTCTTGGTCAACTCCCCCCTAGTTGATCCCAACTCGGGTTTATATGGCAAACTCCTAAAATTGGTCACGTGATATGGGTGACGTCCTGCAGGTGTTATTTGCGCATATCATCCATTGTCAGGAAACTATTTTCCTGGCTTAAGTCCTGTCAAAGTTGTCAGTAATAGTTTAGATTCTCAAAACAAGCCAGCGAGTTGCTGTCGAGTTCCAACAAAGAGTTTTCCTCAACAAGCTGTCAGTAGCAATCTGCCCCTCTGAGTGATGTCCGGAAACTATATGACATATGGACTGTTTACTTCCTTGCTGAGTACTTCCGTTTTCCATCTGACTTGTCAAAACGATGTATGATTCAGCGCACTCACTTCCTCCTCACTCACCACCAAATGTGTATATGGGCTGACCCCACGGCTTCCATTTGTATTCAAATGTTGACAACCTTGTCAAGGCGATGTCGGGATTCGGCTCCCGCACTTCCGACAGTGGCCAATCCGTCAACCAGATGTACCAGTACAACTGTTATTTCTGCCCGACCTGTTTTGGAAACACGTGTAGCCACAACTATGAATGTTTTCTCTGTATTCGTTGAAACCCTTGTTGCTTAGCAGATAGTCCGGTTAATCAAAACATCCTCCCTAACAATTAGCTGGGTAAACGCACGGTTTCATTTTGTGACACCATTTACAAATTAAACAGAAAACAGTTTAAGATGCAAAAGGATCGGTTTCATTGCACCGGGCGTTATCCCATATGGCTCGGTCTCTTTCTGCATGGCGTCCGGCCAATAGGGTCGTACAAAGCACGAACTCTGTCGCTCCAGCGACGACCCACAGGAGTCTCCGAGAATATTGCTTTCGTGAACAGATCGACATGACCAGGAATAGAACCCACAGCCTTCGGAGCGCAAGATAGGCGGTGTAACCATTTCGCCACGGAGACCCAGTTTAAAAGTAAGCACTTCCCATTTACAAGACATAATTAATGTGGGGGAGGGCGGTGGGAGCGGGGGTCCGGAATAGTTAAGTAAATTAACAACGGTCAGCTGTAAAGCGAAGTTGGTATAATCAATGTTTGGCTCATCTCTCTCAGCATGTCTCTTATCACGAGCGTTCCATCTTAATTGATGACAAGCCTTGAGTTGGGAGACGTGAAGGTTTTGTAAAGGAACCCCAAAGAAGACAACACCCAACTGGAGTGATTTGTCCTTGCATACTGGGATAAATCTGAGGAGGAGATCTGTCCACTTATGGACATTTCCTACGTTAAATTATCATCGACTATTTTGGTAAGTTGATAATAATTTAACAATTCCAGTTTACTCGTTCTCGTTAGTGATTAGTGAAGATCATCTTCATTGCACTCCGGAGCGGGCTATAGGTGCTCTGACCTCCTCCTTAACATCTCCGCCATCGTGTATCGATTTATTGTATCAGTGCTGGTGAAATATCCAAGGATATGGATTATCTCTTTCTGAAACAGGTGCCAGTTCAGTTCTAGAGTTGAGTGTATATCCAGATGTCTAAATTTATCTTTTACTTTGTTATCATCATTATGTGCCTTGCCATCTGGTGTAGACGGTCATGTATCCTCTGCCTTCTGATGATACACGGTGTTGTGAATTGATTCTGCTGGTCTGATGATACCCCTTCACGTCCATTTCTCAATCCATTCAGTATCGTTTCTCACGGTCTGGTTCTGTCTCTTCTACCCTTGATCTTTTCAGTCGTCACGATGTTTTTCAATGCCTCTTTTCTCATTATGTACCAGAGAGGCGTAGGAATACATCGTGCCGATTGGAAAGATCAGTGGGGCTTTTATTGTCACATTAGTTTGTCAAAGTCACGAAATATTCTAAAGTGCCAACTTTACAAAGGGACTTTAGGATACATTGGGCGTATGGCACAAGACACATTTTTATTATAGACCCAATCGGTACTCGCTGGGTGATGCGGGTTTGTGTCACACCCCCAGCCTTTACTGTCCATGACAGTTCCTCGTACCAATTTTAGACTGGGTCGACCTGGGACCTCAGGTCGAATTTTAAATTCGAATCCGTCCTGATGGGTGTGGAACCCATGAGCACCGAGTTGGCAGACGAACGTCTGGTCATTACTTCACAGCAGCTCCCATAAAACATCAGCAGATATTAACTGAATTTTCTATTTCGATTTCACCGTTACCTCTTTTTTTTTTTTTTTTTTTTTTTTTTTTTCGGGTTTGGCGGTCATCCCAGACTAGCTGGTTCCCCGCCTCCCCTGTTTTTGGCGTGGACCCTTAGTCCCACTGTGAGCTATTGCCCACAGTGGTCCACCAGGCCCACATTTAAAGTGATGCTTATGTGAGGTTTTTTTTTTCTTTTTGGATCACCCGGCCCCCGACCAGACCAGGCGCACTACTGGAAGGGGCAGCAAATGCGTCTGATCTTAGCCAAGGGACCGAGAATGATCATCCCGGCCTCTGACCAGACCAAGCGCACTACTGTCGGGGGCCAGCAAATACACTTGACCGTTACCTCTTTTTTTTTTTTTTTTTTTTTTTTTGGGTTTGGCGGTCATCCCAGACTAGCTGGTTCCCCGCCTCCCCTGTTTTTGGCGTGGACCCTTAGTCCCACTGTGAGCTATTGCCCACAGTGGTCCACCAGGCCCACATTTAAAGTGATGCTTATGTGAGGTTTTTTTTTTCTTTTTGGATCACCCGGCCCCCGACCAGACCAGGCGCACTACTGGAAGGGGCAGCAAATGCGTCTGATCTTAGCCAAGGGACCGAGAATGATCATCCCGGCCTCTGACCAGACCAAGCGCACTACTGTCGGGGGCCAGCAAATACACTTGACCGTTACCTCTACCAGGTTCAACTTCAAGGAGACGTTATGGTTTGGATGATACTAGCATGAAATATATTGCGAAGTAAATGAAGCATTGTTATTAAAGTAACTAACTTTATTTTAATTACCTCAATGAAAGCAAAAAAAAAGGAAGGAAAATAAGGAGTAAATCCTAATAAAGATAGAAGAATGGCGGAGAAGAAAAATAAGACATATGAATGAGAGAAAGTAATATCTAAATAAATGCTTACATGTTTACAAACTTTATATCTCCAGTGTTTCAATAAACCCATGAAGCGTTACCTCCCTTTGACAATTATGCCGAAAGGGTTGTCCCGCTTGCAGTACACTAACGATTTCTAGTTAGGGCCTTTCATTTTGGCAGCCCGAGCGTTGAGAGGGCAGGAAACTCTGACATGTTGGTTAAATGTACAAGTGATGTATCAATGTTCTATATATATAAAGTCTGTTGGAATGTTTGGTGTGAACGATGCATTTCTGATAGAACTAACAACAACGACATAATGGCGAAATACGAGGGGGATTTAAATGAAAACCTTAAATAGTTTAGTTTAGTTTAGTCGTTGGATCAACATCACGGCACACGGTTTAACCCATAAGTGCTCCGTTTTCCTCCTAACTCAGACCTGAGTCTGGAGAAACTCAGCTCAATGCACGAACTCCGTTGCATCGGCGAGGATCCTGAAATACTTCGGGTAGAGTTGGACTAAAGAGTTGGACTAAAATGTTAACTTCCCGTCCTTGACTTATTGAGGTACATTTCCCCAGAAGTCGAAGTGGGTATACCAGATGGCGAGGCACACTGGCAATATGGGAATCTAATCTACATGCACAAATCAGACCACTGCGCTAGGAGTAGCAGTACGTGTGTTGACCACACACACACACACACACACACGCACGCACGCACGCACGCACGCGCGCGCACACACACACACACACACACAACCAAACCAAATAAAAAAAAATCACTGCATAGAATATTACATGCCCTTACTGTTCAAGATAATTCCGGACCGGGATAGGACATACAAGACATCTCAGGAGATAAATGTTATCTCCGGACTTACAGATCATCACCGGACGCACAAACAGGACATCCTGATTGATGAGAGAAAAACTATCTTCATCATTTGCGATGGGAAAACCAAATAAATTGCAGAGAAGATTATATTCAAAACAATGTTTTTACACAGTGAATTTCAATAACGAAGACACAGACACTAGATTTGCGCAATATTTTGCCTGGCATTTTTCACCGCATCTCGTCAGGTGCACACTGGAGAATTCACACAACATGAGCAAAAGCAAAATAGATACATCCCCCAAGCTATCTCACAGTAATTTAAATTGTCAACCACGGTAACTATTAAAAGCCTCCCTAAAGTTAGATGTTATAAACACCATCAAGGGATGGACTCGAAGACAACACTACACTTGTTTGGTCAACATGAACACTTGAATTGGCATACAACACTATATTTGTTTGGTCAACATGAACACTTGAATTGGCATACAACACTATATTTGTTTGGTCAACATGAAGAGGTGAACTGGAAGACATTACATTTACTGTGGACAACATGAAGAGGTGGACTGGAAGACATTACATTTGCTGGAACAACATGAAGAGATCGACTGGAAAACATTATATTCACTTGGACAACACGAAGAGATAGGATGGAACCCAATACCATATTTGGTTGGGCAACATGAAGAGATGGACTGAAAGACAACATTACATTAGCTTGAACAAAATCATGAAGAGATGAACCGGAAGACAACATTTGCTAGGACAACGTGACGCGATGGACTGGAAGACATTGTACTTTCGTTGACAACATGCACGGATGATTGCAAGAAGCTTGTATGACTGCCCCATGAAGACGAAGAGCAAAGGGAACTGGAGGCTAATCTTAGCCGTTCTTACATGCAGACATGCCTCTTGATGGTTTCCATTTGAATCAACATTGTAATTTTATAAGCATGTGCCAGATCTTTAGTTCCCATCACAGTCTTTGTATCTTCTTCTGTTTCTCCTTCGGTTCCTCTTGCGAGTTGAGGAAATCAATTGAGGAACCACTTGAGGTCATTAAGACAGTTAATAAATAAACACACATAGTATTGTTTGGCGCTCATAGAAGAAAGAAGAAGGAAGTAGAGTTTAGAGGGGTGGGGGGGGGGGTGTCTAGTTGGTCATGCGTCGAAGTACACCTATTCCTGCAGCGACGCACCGTGGTCATTTGGAAGTGACAGGTTCGAATCTCGGTCGGTAACTATAGCTTTCAAATGTTATGTTGTCTAGTGCATCCTCTAGTCTCTGCTTCCTCCTTCTCTCGTGTATGAGCCCCATACTATACTGTTCCAAAAAAAAAAAAAAAGAAATAAAAGAAATGCATAGCTACTGAAAGCATATACGTAGCTATATTTTTGACATTCAACATCTTTTTTTTTTAAATTTAATGAGTTAATTGTTCAAATTGCACACACGAATGCCTTAGGGTTCAGCCAATCAGTTGACAGTCGATTTGCATCTGGGTTACGAGAGTTTTTTTTTTTTTTTTTTTGGCGCACGAGCTTTCCCGTGAATATGATGTGTAGCCTCCTCTTCATTCGATCAGCGACTGTCATCTCCTGGACATGGATGAGATCAGACGTCTGATGTGGGCTTGTGGGATGGCTGTCGACTCTTCCTGGAGTGCCTGGAACAGATCACGACGATTGGCTGAAGCAACGAATCGGCGACAAACACGTCTATGCAGCTCATCCCAAAAGCGCTCAGTCGGACTCATGTCTGGAGACAGGGATGGCTAGGAAAGGGTGTGAATGTTGTTCGCAGCCAGGAACTGCGTGGTCAACCGTGGACAATGGGGTCTAGCATTGTCCTGTTGAAACACAGAACTTTGGGCAGCCAAAAGTGGAAGGACATGGAGTCGAAGAATTTCATTGACGTATCGTGACGCATTACAGCCTCCTTCAGTGTGCACCAATTGACTCCTTCCGTTGTAACTGATCATTCCTGACACCATTGCACCTCCCCCACCATGCTGTGGAGCTTCATCACCTCAATTGTGGGAAAACCGTTTATTTCACCTAGGTAGACCCTTCTCCGACTACCATGACGCTGCATTAATAAGAAAGATTCGTCAATAAATCAGACACATTTCCATTGGTTGACTGCTGCCCAGGGCCGATGCATGTTAGCCCAAAGAAGTCGATTTTGGCGATGGCGGAATGTAAGAACAGGTCCACGAAGAGGTGGTTGTGCCCGAAATCCAGACAGTTTGATCAGACACACGACGTCCTGCAGGCAATGTCTGGGCAGTTGGGGAAGAGGTTGTAAACCTGTCTCTGATGTGACGAAGCCGAATAAAGCGATTATCCGCTGCTGTTGTCACTCTGGGCCGTTCACTGCGAAGCCGGGCTTCAACTGAGCCAGAGGCTTGAAACCGGGCCTAAAGTCTACTGATGGTACTCTTATGCACGTTTAGATGCCTGGCAACCTGACTTTGACTTTCGCTTGCATTCAGTCGGCCAATAGCAATGTTCCTTAAATTTATCGAAATAGACGCCATAGATGTTTGCTTGAAAATAAACTGAATTGTTTTGTGTCCATCCATCCATCCATCATGTGCCATGCCGGTAAGCGTGGGCGGTCATGTTCTGCCATTTCACTCGATCACCAGTTTTGTGTAGCGTTATCCTTTTATAGGGTTTCAGTAGCGTAGTCAGTGAATAGTGTTCACCCCAAATGCTGTTGCTTTCACGTGCTCGCATCATGAGCTGTGGTAAAAATTTGGTAATAAACACTGTTGACCACTGCATTGTAACGATTACAAAACCGAAAGCAATTCAGGTCAACAAGTGCATGTGACACTGTAAAGAACAGTTGAGGCTGATTTTATATACCATAGCACTAAATTTTACTTACAAACTCATAAAAACGCACCCTCGGATAGCTATGCTTTTGTTTTTTTGTTTTTTTGAACAGTATATGTGTGTTTATTTATTAACTCTCTTACGGGATCAGTACGTCAACTAGTCATGCACTTCACACGTTAGTAGCCCGACATCTACAGCCCCCCCCCCCCTCCCGAGCCCTCCCAACACCCTCCTACCTCCCACCAGATGCATCAGCGTCTGGCGGCTAACAGTGCTAGTTCAGTATTTTTTTGTTTTTTGTTTTACAAGGCCCCTCGTTCTCTCTAATTGCCTCTCGTGTCTGGTCGTGCCAATTCTTTCTCCCAAGTCTCTCTATCAACATAAGTCGATCAAGGTCAGCGGCAACTTCTGCACGTGTGTAATTTTTCTTGAAAAAAGCCGCTGAATGAAACGTCCTTCACTGAATCATCCATACTTCTAACAGTGATGTTTCAGCTTCTTTTCTTTGCAATCTGAGGGAACCTGTGAAAGAGAGGGAACACACCGGTGAACGCAACCGGACACTGACTCCTATTAGATGAGTGTAGGCCGACGGCCTCACTCAGATATATGACAGTGAACCAAACTCTGTCATGGGGCAGAGGAGCTCATCACATCGGTTTGAATTAGGGTAAGACAAGGAAAGACCAAAATGTAAAGTGCAGAACCCCAGTAGACCCCCACTTGAAGATCCCACCATTGGACATTTCCCCTATCCCCAAACCATTCTCAATCTCTCTAAATATCATCCCACTTCACTATTCCCAACCAGCTGAGCTAATTGACATCTCACACTAGTTAGTTTTAACAATGCGATTGCCTACTGTCGCCGACACTCTTTGAATACCTAACCACAAAGCAACAACACTATGTTCAAGTCCTAAACTCTAGCCATCACTTGACTATTCTACCTTATTGACATCTAAATACTATTTGTAAATAGCTTATGAAATCCTAGCTCAATCCTGAATCGAATCCAAACCTTGCCATGAAAGACACATGCTCCTCAACGTTAATTGATACCGAACACGCTAGATTCTTTTCAATAAGAAAACAGAGCTATTCACAACACTTCAGCCTAGGTCAACTCCCTTGTTCAAACTAGCGGTACAAATTCTGTTTTGCATACAGTCGGGATTGTCCTAGTGACGTATTCTCCTGTCAACAACATGTGGCAACCGAATCAAGGCGGCGCTTTGTCTTTTATCTTGAATCTTGGGCAAACAACCGGCCGACTCTTTTCCCTTTTTTCCCCGGAAAATTTTCAAAGACTGGCGGTTCCTTTGATCCGACGTGAATGTTTTTTCCACTAGTAACAAACAATTGCAGCTGTGCATACATTTGTCTCTGTTATTTTATCATCTTATCGTTCATTACAGTGGTTCCGTGACACCCATAAGCGCTCCGTCCCCATTCTCAGAAGCCTTTTTAAGTTGATAATTTTTTATAGCCCGCGAATAATGTTACAAACTTCAATTAGTAGTAAGAATAATCCTCACCCCTGATTTACACCTTCCCCACACAACGTCTTAGTTTTTAACCATATCTGAGTATGTGTGTCAGACGCCACTAGCAAGAGAGTTCAGGAGGACATGCGATAGACAACAATGGTTCATGTAAAAGCTTGAGCCCTATGCTGGCACTCGAACCTGGCAACTTCTGAGCTTGAGGCTGGTACTCCAATCTCTCAACCACTTCTCCACTATTATTATTATTCGTTCACATGCCTTGAACTCAAGCGTAGTCTACGCTGAATTGATGTTTGCATGTGGATTAACTGTTCTTATTCGCTCGCCATCCGGCAAACCCATTCCGATTTATGAAGTACGTGCAATTTACGTCCTCATGTCAAGGACGAGAAGTCCACTCTTAGTCCATCGGAGCGGTGTAGGGGTTGAACCCAGTACATCGGCATCAGTACACCTGTAATTTTAAGAACAACTGTTCTTATCCATTAGGTCATGCTGAACACGTCTTCCCTTGGACAAGCATTCAATTATAGCAAGGGATATAACCAGGAACAAATGGAAATTTGTCCATTGTTACTACCCCTTTTGCTTCCTTCTTACATAATTCCAATTTTATACAGTAAAACCAGGAGTCAAACAGACCATGTCACCCCTGGAGTGCCGAAATTTTTTTTTTCTTATCCTTTACAGGACATCGCTGTCAACATCAGCATCTTTCAGCTAATTGTTGATTTCTTGGCAAGATTACGCTCAGTAGTTTGCCATTGCTTTCTGAGCGACCGGCTCACATACCCCGAAAATTACCGACGCGGAGAGAACCTCTACCAATTCTCGCGCACGACACGTTACTCACGAGAGTATACGGGATTACGCAGAAAGTTGTGTAACTCTAGACCAGGGAGACCGGTGGAGTGCAGAATGGTCAATGCAAATATGGGTTTAACACCATATGCCCAATGTTTGTTAAGGAGTGTAAGAGTTCGATTTTTTTTTATAGTAAACATCCCGCGGGTGGTGGGGTAGGTGTATCCCCTATCAAAGGAGAAGTAAGGTGCCTCCTTCCCTCCGCTAACCAACAGGACACCCTTAGGCAATGTGGAGTACCTGTTTAGCATCCCGATCAGAGTTACCTGAAACCATGAGTGCAGGTGGTGGATGAAGTTAAAGAGCAGCTGACAGATAATTGTAGGTTATGGTCTCCAGCTTCACGACTGTAGGCAGAGGATCTCTCTTTTTTCGGGAGGGGGCGTGGGGATGGGGAGGGGGGACAGTCATTGACTAGTATGGTAACTGCTAAGAAGGAAATCAATGGCAAACTACCTTCTTTACAAATGCCAAGAAAATTATGTTTCACGGTCTCATCCAAAATCAGAGCACTGGCAAGATCGAAGTGAAGAGACTATGGTGAAGACCGATAAGTAAATACCTGGATGGCTTGGCCACGTGGCATGGTCGAGACAGAAACACGGAGCTGATCCACGACTCTGGTTATCGAGTGAGATGGCGAAACATGATCGCCCACGCTTATCGGCATGGCACATGATGGATGCAGTAAACATTCATAAAACTGTGATCCACTGCCAATGTAGTATCTTGCGGTGTTCGTCGGGGGAGGAGGGGGGTAGGTTGAAGTAACCTCGGGTTACGAACGCCTCAGGTCACGAACATTTCGGGTTACGAAACACAACTTCGAAAAAATTTTGTCTCGAGTTACGAACGAAGGCGAGAGCGAGAGAGAGAGAGAGAGAGAGAGAGAGAGAGAGAGAGAGAGAGAGAGAGAGAGAGAGAGAGAGAGAGAGAGAGAGGACAGAGAGAGAGAGAGAGAGAGAGAGAGAGAGAGGTTTAACGTTGGAGACAAACGATCGCGTTCAGTAGAAACGAAAGCCACGCAGTACTAACATCGCTTAGCGCTAGCCTAGTAACCTAGTTTTGTACGCGTGCGCAGCCTCGCTTTCATTAGCCTTACTACGCAGCAGTATAAGATTTCTTAGCAGTGGCACTGTGTTCAGTTTATCTCTTTCAATAGTTTTCTTATTAACCCCATCAATTATGAGTTCGAAGAACGGTAGTGGTGCTGCTAGGAAGCAGAAACGTATAATAGTGGAGTTAAAGAAGGAAATAATTATGAAACATTAAATTTGCGTTCGTGTGTGTGACATCGCTAATGAGCACAGCATGGGAAAATCAAATAGCTCTACCATCATAAAGAACAAAGAATTACTCAAATCAGTCGATGTGGCTAAATGCGTAACGAAGCTGCAGAAGCAAAGACCTCAAATTTTAGAGAAAGTTGAATAACTTTTCCTGATCTGTATCAATGAAAAGCAACTTGCAGGAGACAGTGTTAGTGAGGACATAATATGCGAAAAGGCGAAGCTGTTGCACAGTGATTTATTGTCGAAATTGATTGGTAAAAGTGCTGAGACTGACGATTTTAAAGCCAACAGAGGTTGGTTTGAAAAGTTCAAAATTTAAAAAAAAAAAAAAAAAAGTTGCATTCATAGTGTAATTAGGCAAGGAGAGGCTGCAAGTTCTAACGAGAAAGAAGCGGAAGCGTTCATGGTGGAATTTGATAAGATCATCAAAGAGGAAGACTACGTTCCATAATAAGTCTTTAATTGCGATGAAACGGGCCTCTTCTGGAAGAAAATGCCAAAGAGGACCTTTATCACCCAGGAGGAGAAAGCACTGCCGGGACACAAACCAATGAAGGACAGGCTAGCTCTGCTGTTCTGTGCCAATGTTGTGGATGAGATTGTGTCCTTGGGCAAAGATATAGTCCTGGAAGTCGATGGCAACGACTTGGAGGAGCTGATTGAAGACCACAGTGGAGAGCTCACTACAGATGAACTTGTGGATCTTCAGAATAAACAGCTAAATACATTAATCGAGAAGCAGTCGTCCGATGATGAGGAGCCAGTGACAGTGTCAACAGCAAGGAGTAAAGAAATGTGCAGCAAATGGGTTGACGTTAAAGGCTTCATTGTGAACTATCATCCACAAAAAAACTTGTTGCTAACAGGGCAGTAAACCTGATGAACGATAACACGATGGCCCACTTTAGAAAGATTCTTCAGCAAAGGAAGAGACAAATTTCCCTTGATAGATTCTTGGTGCAGAAAGATTTCCAGTCGGCTGACAAGAAACAGCGGCAAGAAACTCCTGAAACGGATGTTTCAGAATAGCAATGAAAGTGACAAATTCCCCATGATCGTTTTCTTGGTAAGAAAGATAGACTACATTTTTTTATTTTTTATTTTTTATATTTTTCAGTTAATTTATTTGGTTGTTTTCTTTCTCTTTATTTAATACGTGCAGTAAGCGTATTCTTTGCGTTTTGTCAGGTAAACGACGGATGTTAATAAAAAGAACAATTCTTTCATCTTGAAACGGATTGTCTCTATATCATTGATTTCAATGTTTCTGGTTAGGAACGTTTCGAGTTCCGAACTGAGTTCTGGAACGAATTAAGTTCGTAAACCGAGGTACCACTATATATATATATATATATATATATATATATATATATATATATATATATATATATATATATATAGGGAGAGAGAGAGAAAGAGAGGGGGGGGGGAGGGAGAGAGCTCACAATTGTTATATTGCCTAGTTCGTCCTCTAATTTCTAATTGGCTCTTCTATTTCTATGAGCTCCAAGAAATACATGCGTGTTTATTTATGAACGGTCTAAGTGGTCTCAAAGCGACCCCCATTTGATATATCACATTAGCATGCTAGTGTGCTACCCGTATTATCACTACGGCTCATATATTTGTACATGGGCGTTCCATCAACCCTGAGGCTACAGTAAAATGTTCTATAGCCATGCACTGCTACAATCTCATAAGTTGAGTTGAAAAGCACAGCGCGGATGTTTATAATGGAGGGAATATAACGGTGCCAATTTTAGCGTCATCACCATCAAGTACCATGTCAGCTGGCATATCGCGGTCCTTTGTGTTCTGGATCAACTCTGCTGATGATATTCCTCCATGCAATCCAGCATTTTTCTCTTAGTCTTCCTCTGCCTCTTTTACCTCTAGATCTGTCCAGCTGTCACGGTGTAGGCCTATAAACATCCCCGGATCAAAGAGAATTTGAACATATGATCGAGCCGGCAGACCAACATGTTAGCTACATGGTACATTGGCTGCCCATTATAACATGCCTGGCCTTTCTGTATAGGCGAGCATACCTCTTCACAACTTGTGATCTCTAGTACACACTAACAGTCAATGTACATTTTCAGCGCCTTAAGACTTTTCGGCATATGTTGCCAGGTCCATATCATTCTAGACCATTCATCACCATTTATCATCATGAGTCATGCCGGTAAGTGTGGGAGCTCATATTTTGCCATCTCACTGGATCACCAGATTCGTGGATCAGCTCATTGTTCTTGCCTCGACCATACATCATGGCCAAGCCATCCAGGTATTTACTTCTCTGCCCTCCCCTTGCTCTCTTCCCCTCGATCTTGCCAGTTGTCATAAAGGTCTCCAATTTATTTCTTCTCATAATGTGACCACAAGAGTATAGATCATTAGGCACATGAGGAGAGTCCAGTATCACTCCGGCCGCCTTTACTTCCCAAGATAACTTCATGTTACCATTTTAAGAAGTTAGTTGCATATCCTTTACATGACGTCGCAGACAATCCCAGAATTTTTGGCTGTTCATGATTTTTTTTTTTGTTGCAAGCTTACGTTCAGTATTTTGCCATTGAATTCTGAACGACTGGAACTCAGACCATTGTATGAAAGCCAACACAAAGCGATCTACTGTCAGATCGCCTGCAGCTGTGTTTCGACACCGATCCGGTATTTTAAGAATTGGTTAGAACTTACAGCCTTGATCAGTTTAAAATAAATTCACCCCCCCCTTTTTTTTTTATATCGCCCCCTTCCCCCCCCCCCCCTTTTATGGGAATTGTAAAGCTTGATGTATGGATATTTATTATCTTGTCTGTCTTGTTCCCTCTGTTCTGTGTGTGTGTGTGCGTGTGTGTGTGTGTGTGTGTGTGTGTGTGTGTGTATTAGCACTCCATTCAAACACGTAGAATATCTGTCACTCTAGTCAAAATTGTGAAGAGTCGATGCCGATCGTTCCAGTAATGCTCTGGTTATAAATTGTTATTTTCTGTTTGCCTGCCTGCCCGCCCGCCCGCTGTCCTGTCTGTCTGTCTGTCTGTTCTGTCTTTAATTTTTTCCTTCTGTTTGTTTATATGCCTACCTGTCTTTTAAGTTACATCTCAAGAAAACGCAATCGCCTCAGACACAATTTTCTGTCCCCTGTTTCTCTACCCCCACAATCATCATCTCATCACTCGACACTCAGCTCGATCAGTCGTCGTCCGCCTTCTCCTTGGAGATAATCTCTTGCCTTAAAGTACAAGGTGTTACCGACGACTTTGTTTATTTCTGGATCCACACTTCGATCAGATACGCAACACCAAATGCTCACATAAACAATATAAATATCTCACAAAAACTGAAAGAAAAAGACTTTTATTTATACACATGTATATATCTAAAACGATAGAAAATAGCATTGTCATGAATAGTTCATATATGTATAAATGTCTTTCAATTTGTCTGTAATCTCAAAAAACAAGAGTTGAAATTTTATTAAAATTTTACAATGAAATATGTGTAAGTAAATTTTATCGTTACACATTTTGCAAATACTGAAGAAAACGACCTCAAATTAACATAATTCCGTTAAGAATAACTAGTACCAAATTACCAAAGAAATATTCAGTAATTGAACACCTAACATATAAAAGTGTGCGTGGTTATTTAAGTAGAGACTTCATTAAAATAAAATATATGTTACAAATGCAAACATACGAAAACACATGCACGTGATGAAACAATAAAAGCAAAGAAAGTTTTTACAAAGGGTGGAGCAGGAACTACAATTATTATTTCATACTAAAATTCTTTCTCTTTTACTCCTTATCCTTCTCTTCCTCTTCTTCCTCTTCTTCCTCTTCTTCCTCCTCCTCCTCTTCTTTCTTCTTCTTCTTCTTCTTCTTCTTCTTCTTCTTCTTCTTCTTCTTCTTCTTCTTCTTCTTCTTCTTCTTCTTCTTCTTCAGTCTTCTTCTTCAGTCTTCTTCTTCAGTCTTCTTCTTCAGTCTTCTTCTTCTTCTTCTTCTTCTTCTTCTTCTTCTTCTTCTTCTTCTTCTTCTTCTTCTTCTTCTTCTTCTTCTTCTTCTTCTTCTTCTTCTTCTTCTTCAGTCTTCTTCTTCAGTCTTCTTCTTCAGTCTTCTTCTTCTTCTTCTTCTTCTTCTTCTTCTTCTTCTTCTTCTTCTTCTTCTTCTTCTTCTTCTTCTTCTTCTTCTTCTTCTTCTTCTTCTTCTTCGTTCCACTCTAGGGAAGTGCACAACAACTAGGTCAGAATGAAATAAAACCTAATGAAATATGCAAGTATAGTGACACATAAAGTTATTACAAACTGCAAACAACAACAAACACTGTCATTATTACCTATAGTGCCTTGCAGTGTGGGACACGGTAAGGAAAGGAGGGAGGGTTCTTGAGCCTGAGGGATCCCCCCCCCCCCCCCTGGTTATTGCAGTGGCCTCGAATTGTGCTGGTTAGGGTTTATTTCGTGTTAGCAGATTTTACAAATGTCGGAAAACGAACTACATTTATAGTATTATTCTAAAATTTAAAAATAAAACTAATTAAATTGTAAATTGTCGAGTATTGTGGCAACCCAAGCGGGTAGATTGAACGTATGCATTGATGACCATGTCTATCCACATCCTTTTGCCCCTGATATTGGTAATCATTTCTGATGATAAACCCGCCACTTCTGTGGACTCAACTTGGAACACTGTCTTAGCCAGCAAGTGTATTAAACACTCTATCACAGCCGCCCTAAACAACTTGGAACACTGTCTTAGCCAGCAAGTGTATTAATCACTCTATCACAGCCGCCCTAAACAACTTGGAACATTGTCTTAGCCAGCAAGTCTATTAATCACTCTATCACAGTCGCCCTAAACAACTTGGAACACTGTCTTACCCAGCAAGTGTATTAATCACTCTATCACAGCCGCCCTAAACAACTTGGAACACTGTCTTACCCAGCAAGTGTATTAATCACTCTATCACAGCCGCCCTAAACAACTTGGAACACTGTCTTACCCAGCAAGTGTATTAATCACTCTATCACAGCCGCCCTGAACAACTTGGAACACTGTCTTAGCCAGCAAGTCTATTAATCACTCTATCACAGTCGCCCTAAACAACTTGGAACACTGTCTTAGCCAGCAAGTGTATTAATCACTCTATCACAGTCCCCCTAAACAACTTGGAACACTGTCTTAGCCAGCAAGTGTATTAATCACTCTATCACAGCCGCCCTAAACAACTTGGAACACTGTCTTAGCCAGCAAGTCTATTAATCACTCTATCACAGTCGCCCTAAACAACTTGGAACACTGTCTTACCCAGCAAGTCTATTAATCACTCTATCACAGTCGCCCTAAACAACTTGGAACACTGTCTTAGCCAGCAAATGTATTAATCACCCTATCACAGTCGCCCTAAACAACTTGGAACACTGTCTTACCCAGCAAGTGTATTAATCACTCTATCACAGTCGCCCTAAACAACTTGGAACACTGTCTTACCCAGCAAGTGTATTAATCACTCTATCACAGTCGCCCTAAACAACTTGGAACACTGTCTTAGCCAGCAAGTCTATTAATCACTCTATCACAGTCGCCCTAAACAACTTGGAACACTGTCTTAGCCAGCAAATGTATTAATCACTCTATCACAGTCGCCCTAAACAACTTGGAACACTGTCTTAGCCAGCAAATGTATTAATCACTCTATCACAGTCGCCCTAAACAACTTGGAACACTGTCTTAGCCAGCAAGTCTATTAATCACTCTATCACAGTCGCCCTAAACAACTTGGAACACTGTCTTACCCAGCAAATGTATTAATCACTCTATCACAGTCGCCCTAAACAACTTGGAACACTGTCTTACCCAGCAAATGTATTAATCACTCTATCACAGCCGCCCTAAACAACTTGGAACACTGTCTTACCCAGCAAATGTATTAATCACTCTATCACAGCCGCCCTAAACAACTTGGAACACTGTCTTACCCAGCAAATGTATTAATCACTCTATCACAGCCGCCCTAAACAACTTGGAACACTGTCTTACCCAGCAAATGTATTAATCACTCTATCACAGTCGCCCTAAACAACTTGGAACACTGTCTTACCCAGCAAATGTATTAATCACTCTATCACAGTCGCCCTAAACAACTTGGATATCACAGTCGCCCTAAACAACTTGGAACACTGTCTTACCCAGCAAGTGTATTAATCACTCTATCACAGTCGCCCTAAACAACTTGGAACACTGTCTTAGCCAGCAAGTCTATTAATCACTCTATCACAGTCGCCCTAAACAACTTGGAACACTGTCTTAGCCAGCAAATGTATTAATCACTCTATCACAGTCGCCCTAAACAACTTGGAACACTGTCTTAGCCAGCAAATGTATTAATCACTCTATCACAGTCGCCCTAAACAACTTGGAACACTGTCTTAGCCAGCAAGTCTATTAATCACTCTATCACAGTCGCCCTAAACAACTTGGAACACTGTCTTACCCAGCAAATGTATTAATCACTCTATCACAGTCGCCCTAAACAACTTGGAACACTGTCTTACCCAGCAAATGTATTAATCACTCTATCACAGCCGCCCTAAACAACTTGGAACACTGTCTTACCCAGCAAATGTATTAATCACTCTATCACGGCCGCCCTAAACAACTTGGAACACTGTCTTACCCAGCAAATGTATTAATCACTCTATCACAGCCGCCCTAAACAACTTGGAACACTGTCTTAGCCAGCAAATGTATTAATCACTCTATCACAGTCGCCCTAAACAACTTGGAACACTGTCTTACCCAGCAAGTGTATTAATCACTCTATCACAGTCGCCCTAAACAACTTGGAACACTGTCTTAGCCAGCAAATGTATTAATCACTCTATCACAGTCGCCCTAAACAACTTGGAACACTGTCTTACCCAGCAAGTCTATTAATCACTCTATCACAGTCGCCCTAAACAACTGTTCCCACGGCTGTGTGCTCGTTATTTCTCTGCACGTTTATAAAAAAAACAGATAACATGTTCAGCTTGTGTTTGTACGTATAGTTAGACTTTATTACAAACAACTGTCCAGATAGTTGTCACTTTAAAGTAGCCACTGTCCAGTTATTTATCATTTTAAAGTAGTCACTGTCCAGTTATTTATCACTTTAAAGTAGTCACTGTCCAGTTGTTTATCACTTTAAAGTAGTCACTGTGCCATTGTTTATCACTTTAAAGTAGTCACTGTCCAGTTGTTTATCATTTTAAAGTAGTCACTGTCCAGTTATTTATCACTTTAAAGTAGTCACTGTCCAGTTGTTTATCACTTTAAAGTAGTCACTGTCCAGTTATTTATCACTTTAAAGTAGTCACTGTGCCATTGTTTATCACTTTAAAGTAGTCACTGTCCAGTTGTTTATCATTTTAAAGTTGTCACTGTCCAGTTATTTATCACTTTAAAGTAGTCACTGTGCCATTGTTTATCACTTTAAAGTAGTCACTGTCCAGTTATTTATCACTTTAAAGTAGTCACTGTGCAGATTTTCTTTTTTGACTTTCAAGTAGCCAGTATATTGTCACTTTAAAGCAACCAGTGTCCAGTTAGTTGTCACAGTAAGATAGCCACAGCCCAAGTGGTTGGCACTTTAAATTAGCTACTGTCCAAGTAGTTATCACTGTAGAGTAGCCACCTCCTGATATAACCACTTATTACGTATAAAGAAGAATAAAGCTCGGAAACACTCGAGTAAATAGCCACATTTGTAGATATAATGGCCCCTTTATACTACCGCACCCTGATGTGGAACTCAAGATATCATAAAATACATTTTCAATATCAAAAATAGAAGTCAGGTGGCTGAATGATTAGGAGCTCAAGCTCTTAAACTTCCGGTGCCCTGATTCGGGGTAGGTGGTTCTCCCCCTAAACTAGTCAGTTGGACTTAAAAGTTGACTTCTCGTCCTAGACTTGGGGACGTAAATTACAAATACCTCAGATTTTGGAATGGGTTCACCTGATGGCGAGGGACAGTGATAATAGAGAAAGCTGGCCCACACACACACATATCAATCTAGTGCGGACTACGTTGGAGGTAAAAGCGGGCACACGACAACGCTAAGAATGAAAATATGAAACACAATATAAAAACAAAAAAACGGAAATGTTTAATGTGATCCAAAATACATCCTCTTTTTTTTTTAAGGATTTGTTTTTCAACATGAACGTATACATTGACATCCACTAATGACACATCCTGGGTATAATAAGTACATATCTATGGCGGCTTGCGCAGGAATACAAAGCGACCACCTCTTACGTAAAGTAGTTCTTTCGCAATGACGTTGTATCTCCATAGGAAAGGCAGCAAAGACGTACATCTACAGTGTTTCTTTTGAGTTCAGACATATACAAGCGTCTAAGGAAATTCTTTCTTTCTTTCTTTCTTCCTTCCTTTCTTTCTTTCTTTCTTTCTTTCTTTCTTTCTTTCTTTCTCGGTCTCTTTGTCTTCGTTCCCCTGACCCCCCCCCTCCCTTTTTTCCCCCGTCTTCTTCTTCTTCTTCTTCTTCTTCTTCTTCTTCTTATTATTATTATTATTATTATTATTATTAATATTTTTGTTGTTATGATTATTATTATTATTGATACTATTATTATTATTTTCATTATTATTATTATTATTATTATTATTATTATTATTACCCGATGAGGGCAGTGTCTGTTACCATTCTGATTGCATGGTCGAATCGTTGTTTCTGTTCGCAATTTATTAATGACGTTGCCCACAGCTTCTTACTTTTTTTTTTTACTTATCCTTCTTCCCCTTCTTGTCATCCCTAATATCCTTCTCAAATCCTTCTTCCCCTTCTTGTCATCCCTAATATCCTTCTCAAGCACCATTGCATTTATATCTAGTGTCTAATTTTCCTTTTCTGTAAACACCCATGCCGCGCATTGATGACATACAATTGCGAATGCAATCTTTCCAACTGACGACCCCTGTAGATAACGAAGAACGGCATGCGATGGGCACCAGGTGACCTGTCAATCAACAACGACCTGTCACAACTAATGAGGCTATTACGTAGGATACTGCGACAACCCAACACAGTGCCAGGAATGCAATGAAGATAATCTGTCCTGAACTGCGAGGATGATATTGTTTGGCGCAGAGCTCCACGTGTTTCTAACAACACGTATTTGTTCTTTAGTTTGAGCGACATCTCACTGTTTACTTTATTCGTCATGCATCATCTCTTGTTAATTTCAGATCATGTATTTGTAAACACCGAGAGCCGTGTTGACGATAAAGGAAAGATACACTATCGCAAATGACACGGATAACTAACAAAGTGTATCTGACATGGCAATATACAGTCGTGGATAAAACATAGTGCTGTTTCAATTTATGTGGAATATAATCGCTCCTTGCCACTAATAGAATACTTATTATGAGTTCTGCATATGGGCCATGGTATTATTTGGTGTATAAATGTATGTTTTGCTTTTTATCGTGTGTTTTATTTTATAGTGTATATTTTTTGCTTTTTCATAGTGTATACGTTTTGTCATAGATTGTATATTGCACGTTTTATCATAGAGGGTATATTGTACGTTTAGTCATAAATTCTATATTGTACGTGTTATCATAGAATGTAAATTGTACGCTTTGTACTTTTGTCATAGGTTGTATATGTTACGTGTTGTTATGCGGCATATAATGTATGTTTGGATAAAGAGTATACATTTTACGCTTCGTCATAGATTGCATATTGCATGTTTATCATCTAGTGAAAATTGTATATTTTGTCAAAGATGTCATATTTTATGTTTTTTTTTTCATAGAGTGCATTTTGTATAATTTGACATAGCGTGCACATTGCACGTTTGTCATATAGTGATAATTGTGTGTCTTCTCATAGAGTGTTGTTTTCATAGAAAGCATATTGTAAGTTTTGTCATAGAGTGTATTGTAAATTTATTTTCTTACAGTATGTAGTGCATGTTTTATCATAGAGTGTTTTTGTCACATCTGACGCGTCCCAGCAGGGTTATTTTGATATGGCTTCATATCTTAAATGAGTTCTTTCTGTCGTTTACTCCTTAAGCATCGTTCTTTTACATTAAATATGTCTTTCTCTACATAAGTTATGCCCTTCACTTCAATCGGATATCTTTTTCTCTAATATTAAATAGGCATTTCTCTTACATTAGATATGTATTTGTCTTACAGTGATTGTATCTTTTTATTTCGTTATCTATGTCTATCTCTTACATAAGATATGTCTATCTATTACATTGTATATGCCTGTATCTTACTTTAGATATATTTATAAATTACAGTATATATGTCTGTCTATTAGATTATATATGTCTGTCTATTACATTAGATTTATATTTTCCTTCCATTAGAATATGTCTTCGTAACGATAGATATGTCACTTTTTCATTGCAACACAATTCTCCTATAGTAGATTATTACCACCATCATCATCATTATCATCATCATCATCATCATCATCATCATCATCATCATCATCATCTTAGCCGAACTTTTCACAGAAGTTCGCGCACATCAGAGCCCACAGTAAAGACTCTAGATCTGTCATAAGCTCATCTGCCACATATATTATCATACCCAGGGTATCTACAACATCCAGTGTCCAGCGTCGCATTGATTGACCTCTGCCTTTTCTTTCACGACCAATACCTTTCATCACTGTTCTTTCGAAGCCATTCTAACTTTGAATATATATTAAAAGTATTGCATTTTCTGATATATGATACTAATGTAAGTCACTCTTCGTCGTTGTCTTCATCTTGTACAATGTCAGTATGTTATTTCTTCTTCTTCATCCACGGTAAACCATTATTATAAACTCACACATACTAATTCAAACACAAAGTTTCCCGTTGGTTGTGTATACATTAAACACAGAAAGCAAGAAAAACATACAACCTACAGAACACTTAAACAAAACAAAAGCATGGCACACTAGTCTATATCTAAACGACATACTAAGTACCATATACAGAAATAGATAACAACATGATTTATAGTGTTCACTATATTAAACATTCGTGTAAATGAATCATAACAGCACAGCAGCAATAGTTAAAGCAGTTGTGATAAATACATATAAAGCTGAGAAATTACAGTAAATCACAAGATATATTGTGGTATTCACATTTGTTACACAAAGTGATCGGTTCTTTTTCAGTCAAGATAAATGTGATTCTTGCTGAAATAAACAGGAAGTAAAAGAATAAAGCGGGTATCAGAAGAGTAATGCTAGCGTCGCCTTGCTAAAGGAGGAAGATGACTTGGTAGCAGCACCTGCAAGATATCTGTTATCTGTTAGGGTAATATCCTTGCACTCCGGACAAGTTTATAGGTACTCAGATACCCCCTCACCTCAATATATGCATCAGCGTCCGGTGGCTAATAGTGCTAGTTCTGTGATGGTTGAGGAGGCCCCTCGTTCTCGTGATGTGCCTCTCGTGTCTGGCCGTGCCAATTCTTACTCCGAGTCTCTCATTCTAGACAATGATGTGGATTTACTGGAGTCAAAGTCCTCAGCCCTTGACATCTGTCTAAGGGCGTTAATAACATCGACATGATCCATGGGCTAGCCATCTGCAGGGAATACAGACCCAGCAAGTTTATCAACTCGTTCATTTCCCTCAACTCCCGTATCTCCCAGATCGAAGATGAAGTCGTCTCAACGGACAACAGACCTCAGCAGCGATTTAGTCTACTGTCTACATGCAGAACCCGCCTAGACCTTGCTAGATATTCATTTGAATAATCATGTGGCCAGCTAGATCTGTTCGAAAACTATAGGGTGTATTGTTAATGGCTGTGGGGTTTTTGAAAATATTGCCGTTCCAAGTTTTGTATTCACCCTCTGTGGAGTTCATTCAACATAATAGTTAAATACAAAACTCGGAACGGCAATATTTTCAAAAACCCCACAGTTATTAAAAATACACCATGTGCCACTGACACCTTGTGTCTTGACAGAGAGCCTGTTACTTTGTGCTTTAAACAAAGGCATAATAACCTCTTCATAGCAGAAAGCCTAGGCTTAGTTCTATAGATCATGTATTTCCCAGGCAGCATGATCTCTCTCTCTCTCTCGGCCTACCTAGTTTACTCCAAGGGGAAAGGTACCACCAATATATCTGGAAAAAGACAGAGCAGAGGAGGCGGCGGAGGAGAAGAAAAGGAAGGATGACGAGGAGGATTATGAGGAGTAGGAGTAGGCGGAGTTGGAGGGGTAAGAGGACAGGAGGAAGAGAAGATAAAGATGAAGAACAAGAAGAAGAAGATAGGATTCTATGTGATTGTCCGCTATCCAGGCATCATCACGCTATACTGACACATTCCTTATGTTTGCTTGGTGGGTGAAGCGTCCAAGTATACTTGTTACCTTTAACCAGGCAACAATGGCTGAGGTGAAATTAAAATCCTACGTGCAGTAATGTTCAATATTTTCTCTTGTCTGGCGTGTCCTTTGGTAAGTGTTTCTACCCCCTTTCTCTTCAATGAAAGTCAATCAATACCACATCATCATCATGTGCCTTGCCAGCAGGCGGTGACGACTATGTCTCTTCACAGATCTATGTCTTTGGTGCTCTGAATCAACTCTGCTTACGATATTCTTCTATGCCGCCGATTCATCATTTCTCTGTCTGCCTCTTTTTTTTTTTTTAATCATAGTAAATTAAAGATCATCTTGATACAATTTTCTTAAGATCTGTATTTATTTTGTCAATAAAATATTCATGACATATTTGGAGTATCTCACGGCATCGAATGTTTAATTCATCACCAGCTTTTGCAAGGATTGTGTCTTTAAGTTAATGAAGAGGTAAAAATCACATGATTAATTGCGATTAGTACATGCATTATTCAAATGGAAATAATCATCGTATTCCTACTGTCCAGTTGTTATCATATAAATATTGTTCTACTTTCTAAATATTGCAATGAACATATTTTCTACTTGTCAAATGTATAATTTCAACATTTCCAACAGTTCAGTTGTAGGACACTAGACGAGAAACACAATCAGAGTCCGTGGGTGGTGTGATCATCTGGGCTGATGGTTTCCCGTTCTGTGTCGAAAAACCCGATGCAATTAAGTCTACCCTCTCGACTCTGGTACGACGGGGCATCAAATGAAAACCTTACATGTGTGTGTGTGTGTGTGTGTGCGTGCGTGCGCACGCGTGCGTGCGTGCGTGCGTGCGTGTGTGTTTGCGTGTATGTGTGTGTGTATGTTTCTGTGTGTTATTTTTTTTTCTTTTTTTCTGAAAAAGTACAGAACAAATGTATCATTTTTCGATGTAGTCATCACTGCGTTCAATGCAAGTCTCCAACGCCGATAAAGTGCTTGGATTCTTGTAAAAAGAAACGATCTTGGTCGCGTGTGCAACAACTCATGCACCACCTGCTGTGCATCTTCATCAGACTGAACAAGTATTTCCTCCGAGTGACTCTGAGTTGTCCAAACAGGTGGAAATTACTTTGGGTTAGGTGTGGCGAGTACGGGTGATGTGGTACACGCTGAAAGTGCAAATCAATGATTTAAAAAAAAAAACGGATAACAGAATGTCAAAAGTGGGGCGGCCATATTTAAACTGTGTATGACGTCGCCATGTAGTCTACACCATAATGCCATGTGCTCAACACTCTGACATCCTTAACAACAATATTGACAAGCTACAACACAATGGCATGGTTACAGTGATTTCTATCTCATTTTTAAGGTTTTCATTTGAAGCCCCCTCGCACGTTAGTACAAATCATATTAAGTTTTGAATTAGCTAAGACGTTATAATAGGTCCGGAAATCATCTAGATGGACGAGAACAGCAGACTTAATTATTCACATGTCAGAGGTCATCTAACAGCCGAGATACATATTTCTTCATGTACATTCCATTTACATTCTCATATAACTACGTTCATGAAGCAATGTAAAGAAGAAAATAACTACACATTAAAAGGCAAGATTACGCGTAGACGTGGAACCGAAGACAAAAAGATTAAGTGTAGAGTGAAAAATTGTGTAAGCTGATCACATTCAAGGTATAAAAACACAGGGCTACATTCAGCAGGTATGAATGCCAGATAGTAGTAAATTGTTGGGTAAAGATATACACATACAGAAATCACGTCAGTCTAAACACTACAATCATTACATTCATCATCATCATCATCATCATCATCGTTATCAATATTTAGACCACGAACTTCATAATTACATCATCTTTTTTCCGCGTGTTATCCTTCAACTATTTAACAACGTTACATTTCATGTTATTTCTTGTCTTAAGTGTAAATTCAGCTGTTTTTGGTTGTTGAACACACTTGAGGACTACTTTTTCGCAGCGGTGTCTTTTCCTTCCTCCGCGCCTTCTTCACCCTCTGGTTCGTCACTTGGACTCTGGGACGCCCTGGCGAATGAGACTAATACCATAGAGAGTTCGTCCTTGTCTATCCTGCCGTCGTGGTTGATATCGCATTCTTTCAGGAGGATTTCTTTGAACTCTTCAATGTCGTCTGCGTCATAATCCTGTAAACAAAGTAAAAGTTCGGTCAATGTAACAACAGTATTCGAATGGAGATACGAAAAGACTACCGATACTAAGGTGCACGTTATGAGAGGATTAATAGGAACGACATATGACAAGCAAAGGGTGGCCCGAAAGGGGGAGGTTAAAGACGAGAGTTCGTCTTTATTTCACAGATGTTCATCCCATTTCGTTTGGTCTTCTTTCGCAGGGCGCCAGCCGAAAGCGTCGGACAAAGCACGAACTCTGGCGGCTCCAGCGACGAACAGTAGGGGTCTTTGAGGAAACTGCACTTGTGAACCGAATGAGGCAGTTCGGAATCAAACCCACAAGCTTCGGGGTGCTATGCAGGCGGCTTACCAGTTCTACAGGAAGACCCTAAAGATGGTTGCTTGATACATTCATAAACATCAGGCCGAGCTGATAATGTCGTGAGCCGGACGATGGTCCACAACAGCGGTGCCGTCCGCTGAAGTGAGCCAAAGACCAGTCGACGATTCCTCCACTTATGAGTTTGTGAGTTGAGTGAGTTGTGAGTTTAGTGAGTTTGTGAGTTGAGTGAGTTGTGCGTTGAGTGAATTTGTGAGTAGAGTAAGTTGTAGGTTGAGTGAGTTTGTAAGTAGAGTGAGTTGTGAGTTAAGTGAGTTTGTGAGTTGAATGGGTTGGTGAGCTGAGCGAGTTTGTGCGTTGAGTGAGTTGTGTGAATTGTGAGTTGAGTGATTTTGTAAATTAAGTGAGTTAGTGAGTTGTGTGAATTGTGAGTTGTGTGAATTGTGAGTTGAGTGATTTTGTAAATTGAGTGAGTTAGTGAGTTGAGTGAGTTGTGTGAATTGTGAGTTGAGTGATTTTGTGAGTTGAGTGAGCTGGTGAGTTGAGTGGGTTTGTGAGTTGAGTGTGTTCGTGAGTTGTGCGAGCTGTAATTTGGGTGAGTTTGTGAGTTCAATGGTTTGTGTGAGTTGAGTATGTTGTGTGAGTGGAGTGAGTTTGCGAGTTGAGTGAGTTTGTGAGTAGTGTGAGTTTGTGAGATGAGTGATTATGTTAGTTGAGTGAGTTATGAGTTAAATGAGTTGGTGAGTTGAGTGAGTTTTTGTGTTGAGTGAGTTTGTAAGTTTATTGAGGTCTGAGTTTAGTGATGTTGGGATTTGAGTGAGTTTGGGAGTGGAGTGAGTTTGTGTGATGAGTAAGTTTGTCAGTTGAGTGAGTTTGTGAGTTAAGTGAGTTGTGATTGTTACTGAGTGGGTGCAAACCTGTGAAAGTGTGTGAATCTGATGATAGTATGTATGCAGTTATGTATATATTTGTTTATGCATGTGCGTGTGTATGTGTGTCTGGCTGCCTACCTGTCTCATGACATGGCAATATGCATTCTTTATGTTGACAACATTCATTTGACAATGTTTATTTTGTCCTATGTGAATGTAACACGCACAGTACTTAACTGATTAACCCCAATAACATGGGGAAACACCATGAACAGAACTGATCCAGAACATCAAGCACCGTAATAGTGGAGTGACATGAACGCAAGGCACACGGTGAACTAACAAGCGAACCTTGTAACGAAGGAACGAACTATAGAATTGTATTTTCAAAGGGTCAGAAAGTTGAGTTGAGCTGATTTGAGCTAAAACAAAAACGCCATCACTGCACTCAGGACATTCCCACACGCGCTACGTCCCGTCGTTCAATAGCCAGCGAAGGGTCATACTGCTAATGGTTCCAACTGTCATCTGATTGAGAGTTCTTCTGGTCTTCGCTCTCAGTTTTGAGATTCGTCTAGACTCTAGAGGCCCTGCCGGCCCCCGCCATATCATTCTCTCTACATGAGGGTCACAATTTGGGCACGAAGGCTCATCTTACATTCGGCCCCTCCAACCACTCATCTTTCGCTTATCAATTATCTATTGAGTATGTTACATTCATATACAGAAAAGAAAATTATCAAATGAACGTTGTAAACATAAACAGTAGTAATGAAGTAGACACTAATGGAAGATACCGCCTACAATCATGATGACTAATATAAAGATGCAACAGTCTCTACAGACTTAATATGAATTAACTGTGTCAGACTGACTAGACCAGTAAATAGATCTTATCATTATTCTTGGAATCAACACGTAGGTTCCGGAGTGCTGATGTTGAGGTAGAGGGTTCAACCCCTACACCTGGGGGGGGGGGGGGGCTGAGTGGTCTCGAGGTATGGTGTCCGCCTCGAGTGCTGGAGGTCCCGGGTTCAGGCCCCGGTGAGGACCGGGATTTATTTAAAAAATCCACGTGGACTTCCAGTAATAAAATTTCCCCTGGTCTCTGGGTAGTGAGATCGGACGCCCGTGTGTATTGTTGCGCACATAAAAAATCCCTTGGCAGTTGGAAATCGAAAAAGAGTAGCCTAACGGCGCTGCCCGGGCAAAATTTCGAGTTAAAAATCTACCCAAGTATTTCAGTATCCTCGCCGATGCAACGGAGTTCGTGCATTGAGCTGAGTTTCTCCAGACTCAGGTTTGAGTTAGGAGGAAAATGGAGCACTTATGGGTTAAACCGTGTGCCGTGATGTTGATCCAACGACTAAACTAAACTAACCCCTACACCGGTCAGTTGGATTAAAATATTGACTTCGCGTCCTTGTCTTGGGGACGTAAATTACAAGTACCTATGATGTCAGAGTGAGTTCGCCTTATGGCGAGGGAGACTGGTAATATGGACAGTTAATCTACAGGTAAAATGCAATCTAGTGCTACTAGATGTAACATGTATTAACTACCATCAAGTTCACAGACAGCCAGCGCAAATTTAAAAAAAAAATACATAAATGAATAATAAACGTAGATTGACTACAAGGACACTCTACGTTTATGTTTTATTTATTTATTTATTTTTGCAGCCATTAATATCCAAGTACCATTTTGACCGAGAAGCGAAAAGCAGAAAAGTTAATGGATAACATGCACATCCACGAGTATGACCGCACAGTGGAAGAGACTACAAGCAAGATTAGACGCAGCGAGATGATTGTCCCACAGAAAAAGCGAGATAAATAGCTCAGGAACCATTGCAGTGAGGAGTTCAGTGAAAGCCTGGCTAGATAACAGACAGGTCTTCAACGCATGGCAGAAAGCAATAAACACTGACAGATAAAATGGACTTGAAACAATCTTGTCGTACGAGTTTTCAAAGTGCACTTTACGCATCCGTTTTCTTGTATGTGTGTGTATTTTTTTTTTTAATTCGACTAAAGATTAAAAAAAATATATTTAAAATTGTAACTACATTCTGGGAAGCTGTTTAAAGTTCTCTGCAATAATAACTAAGGCCAAATGCCGAAACGACAATATAGTTCTTGGCATTTATCCCAAACAGTAACCGAATGAACTGAAGTTGGTCATAGCATGGTGAAGGAAATTCGTACTAGCATGAGACCCAATTCCTGGAACTCAGAAAATATGTTAATGGCGATATATAACGTCCAGACAGACTACTGTATGCATTTGTATCATCGACAATGAATACAGAAAACTGATTAGAAGCCATTTAAGTGTGCCTTCTTTGTATGCAAAGTAATAAAAGAAAAGAACACACTTCACTGCCTTGAGGCACGCTGGGAATGTCATGTTGATTGCATACTTCAATAAACCAATCAGGAGGTCGCATACTTCTATAGACCAATCGGAGTTCGCATACTTCTATAGATCAATCGGGAGGTCGCATACATCTATAGACCAATCGGCAGTCGATCTGTGATGTTGTGATTATGACGCCGGCCATTTTTACTTCCCATGACATTTTTTTTTCGCTCGCTCGCTTTGAACTCAAGCGTAGTCCGTACACGTGCTACTATATGATGTATTTTTATTGGCTGTGCAGTTTGACAATATTGCCGGTCCAAGTTTTGTATTTACCTATTATGTTGCATGAACTTTACAGAGGGTGAATACAAAGCTTGGACCGGCAATATTTTCATCATCAAGTGCCGTGCCGACTGGCGTTGGCGTTCATGACTTTCCACAGATCTCGGTCTTTGGTTTTCTGGATCATTTCTGCCGTTGATATTCCTCCATGCCACCGTTTCAATCTATCCAGCATCATTTCTCGTGGTCTGCCTCTGCTTCTCTTCCCCTCGACCTTTCCAGTTGTCACGATGTTGTCCAGCGTTTCTCTTCTGATTACATGACCAAAAAAAGCTGTTTGTCTCCTACTTATTGTTGTATATAATGTTCTAGTTTCGCCAGCCTCTTTAAGGCATTCGTCGTTTGTTACTTTGGCAGTCCAAGGAATTTGCAACATTCGTCTAAGGAACTACATCTCTGTTGCTTCCAATCTTTTCCTAATTTGTTCATTTATATTCCAAGATTTACAGCCATACAGTAAAACAGGTTCTATATAGCTCTTTAGCACTCTTTTTCTTACATTCAATGATAGCGACTTATTGCATAATATATTCTTCATTTTTTGAAATGCAGCCTTTGCTTGCCCTATTCTGCTCTTAATCTCTGTTGTGCATCTTCTATCTGATGTTATAAATGTCCTTAGATATTTAAAACTATCCACAATCATTAAAATCCACCCTATACGAATGGTGTATTGGACTGATTTTTGCGTGTGAATTAGCTTTCCCGGTTACCAGTGTCGCACGCCATCAGACGAATCCTATCCCACTTCAGAGGTACTTGTATTTAACGTCCCCAAGTCAAGGAAGAGAAGTCAACATTTTAGTCTGACTGAACAGTATAGATGTTGAAGCCGCTACATCGGCATCAGCAGCACACTAAAAGTTTAAGAGCCAAGGTTCTTATCCATTCGGCCAAGCTGATCTCTCCAGCGACATTTCCAGCTCACGATTTTAGTCTGGGTTGATCTGGGATCCTACGACAATAGACAAACGTGCTCGCATCCATGGTGGTAGGAATTCTCATTGTTTGTCCATCAAGAATGATGATAACCATTCATTTCATCCAGTGAGGTTGAAAGTATGGAGCCGTGAGTTCTAAGATGGCTGATAAGGCCTATTTTGGCTCGAAATGGTCTTTGACAATGTGGGCAAAGAATGCTTGACGTTCCAGGAGGAAGATCTCCTGCGGTGTTTTTTTCTTCTGTGCAGCCTTTTTTCACAGCTCTTGCAGTCCTGGTTGCTTCACAAGTGACTAGACCCTTTGGTAATGATGTACGCCACGAATTTCTGTCTTTGGTAGCAGTCTCCCAAGTGTCATGATGAATTCCATATGATGCTTTTAGTGAAATCTTCAGTGTGTGTTTAAAGCGTTTTATCAGGCCGCCTCCACAACGCAGCTCCCTGTAAAAAATTCGTCTAGGGAGCCTGTGATCTGGTATGCGAGTCCAGTGACCAGCCCAGCGAATCTGATTCTCACATCTACGAAGGTAGGAACATGTGACCACTGGATCTGCAGATTAGCGTGCTAGTCATTGCGCCATAGCGATTCCTTTCTGTGTGTGTATTCCTTTCTGTGTGTGTATTTCTTTCTGTGTGTGTATTCCTTTCTGTGTGTATTCGTTTCTGTGTGTGTATTCCTTTCTGTGTGTGTGTATATATTCCTTTCTGTGTGTGTATTCCTTTATGTGTGTGTATTCCTTTCTGTGTGTGTATTCCTTTCTATGTGTGTATTCTTTTCTCTGTGTGTGTTCCTTTATGTGTGTGTATATTACTTTCTTTGTGTGTATTCCTTTCTGTGTGTGTACTCCTTTCTCTGAGTGTACGTATTCCTTTATGTGTATGTAAATTCCTTTCTTTGTTTGTATTCCTTTCTGTGCGTGAATTCCTTTCTGTGTGTGTACTCCTTTCTCTGAGTGTACTCATTTCTGTGTGTGAATTCATTTATGTGCGTGTACTCCTTTCTCAGTGTGTATTCCTTTCTGTGTGTGTGTGTGTGTGTGTGTGTTCCTTTCTGTGTGTGTATTCCTTTATGTGTGTGCGTTCCTTTATATGTGTATAATCCTGTCTGTGTGTGTGTTCCTTTCTGTGTGTGTATTCCTTTCTGTGTGTGCGTTCCATTTTGTGTGTATGCATTTATGTGTGTCTATTTCTTTCTGCGTGTGTATTTCTTTCTGTGATTGTACTGATCAAAAATGAAGATCAAACATCAAATGCGGTAGAAAAGATCTTTTGACGTATACGAAGAAACGACCCTATTTTTTAATGAGAGAAAAAAAAAGTGAGAATCTGTGATTGATACAAACAACAGTAGGATCGGTAGATGATTGGTGGGTTGGCGGAATGGCTTGGGTGTTAGATCCCCGAATAATGACAACAGAGAGAAATAGAAAGAGATAGGGATAGTTAGAGAGAGAGAGAGAGAGAGAGAGAGAGAGAGAGAGAGAGAGAGAGAGAGTAAAAGAAGGAGGAGATCCTGCTGTTAGCATATTTTAAGGATGATATTCTTATTGCTAATGAAACGGTTGTCGAAGCTTTATATCTTCGTTCAAACGTCGAGAAATTGGTTCGATTGCAGTGGAACCAATACCTCATATAGAGATCTCAACGTCCACTCATATTTCAATGGAATGCTGACAACAGTGGAGAGAGTTACACTTCTTCAAGCGAAGCTAGATGAATCTTCAATGTTATGCCCAGTTGTCTTGGCAAGTAGAAACATGAATGTGGCACGGAGAGATTATTCTACAATAGTGATTAAATGTAAAGCATAATTGGAGGACCTGGAAGACCAAATGCATCAGATTAAGAAGGTGGAAGACTGTGGATGAATGTAGCAGCTCTTCCTAGGTGGATAGACCTCTCTAGGGGGGAGACTTGTGACATATATGTCATCATCCCTCAGTCTTTTCCAGCAGACGTTGCTAGGATGCGCTACCTGCAGGCACGAGGCTATTAAAAATTCGACGGGAAAATTAACAAAACGAAATTTCGTTTCGTTTAAAGTTAAATGATTGGCCGCGCCCCGGAAACACAGGCTTAATCTAGACAAAGGCTTGGGAGACAAAGCGGGCTGTTCAATCGCCATGTTTCTCCAAGGGTAGCGGGTGACCCATTGTTAATGGGTTAATTATTAGCTACGTATTCTCTGCGTTTTAGGTGAGCATTATATTATATACAACATATCATGTTATGTATTAGGAAATGCTTTGTGGCAACTAATATCATGATTGAAGTTGTGTGTGTGAAAATTAGGAGAATCACTTTCATTGAAATGTTGGTTTACGTCACGCAGCCTGGACATAGCCATTTTGTCCAGTCAGCCTTCATAAAGCTTACAAGATAATCTTGCAATGAGTCAATCTTCTGAGATGATTTTGTGAACTTACTTTATTCCTAAATGCTTATTTTTCACAACTGGTCTCTGTGTTTTAAAGTGTTTTTTCCTGAGTGCATATTTTGTATTTCGGCCCTTATGAGGGAGAAATATTACTATCTCACATTTGTGTACAACTTTAATATAGGTTGTTAGATAGAGAGAGAGAGAGAGATATTCTCGCTTGACTTTTTCATGCACTTAGGAGTTAATCTTTTGTTTACCTGGTTGTAAATACACAGAGATTGTCTTGTAGTTTTTTTTCATAAATGATGTTATGGGATTTTCATGTGGTATGATATACATAATCTCAAGTGTATGGGAAAAGATTCCCATGATTTCTCTTTTATGAGTATTTTACCATTTATGCTCATGATTGTTACTGCTGGATGCTGTAATAAATGCTGTTATAAGTATGTATATTCTATTCATGATGTTACTGTTGGAGTAGATCTTTTAACTCCCCCCCCCCATTGGGGACAAACACATGATGATGAGGATGATGCAAGAAGAGATGACTGATGGGTAGCTAGCCTTTTTGCCATTTGTCAGTGGTAGTCACATAATGCTGTTTGTAACTATGGAAAGGAGATTTATGAATTGTGTACATGAGGACATTGTCTCAGGAACTTTTTCCATGATGTGACAGCGGTACTATCAAAAGATGTTTGCATATTTAGGAGGTGAAGAAAATCTCCCAGGAAGCTCCAGTATCAGTCAAGAAGAGATGTACCTATTGAGTAGATACCTTACTCACTTTTGGAGTGGGTCAAAACTCTACAGTAGGCGACAAGTGCTAGGGAACTAGCTACACCTTTTTTTTTTCTTCTTCCCTCTTGTTCCCTCTATTTTTAATTATGATACACTGTTATTCATCATATAAATGTATGTTTTATTATGATACATTGTTATCAGAAGTTTGGATTGTATTACTAATCTATATCAACCCTGTTATTCTTCACTACATAGGCGCTAGAGATGGCGGTGGAGTATTGGCACTAGTCACCATGCTTCGCACTGGATGTATAGTCAACTTGTTTGGATTTAGAGGCAGGAAACTGGGATATCAGCCTCCTCTAATATTCTACAAAGAGTGCTGGTTACTGCTACTCACCCTGAACCTGAATGTCAATGCCTGGATACTTAACGGATTTTAAATATGCTGAAGTGGATTCCCTACCTCTGGGAACTTAAAGACGGTGTTAAGCTTTTCAATGTCTGCAAAGACATGAGGCATGCCTGGCCTAGATGGATACAGAGTATAACCTCTTCTAAAAGTCACCGCCTAATTCCACATTCAAATGTCATATTCCAGAGGCTCATGGATAAGTCTGGAATTCACCATCATTTACCAGTATGGATTTACCAACTGATTGTGTGAACTCCCAGCTTCCTTTGAATCTTCTCATCCATCTATCCCAGACATAGATAATCAAGCACATTACCAACTCCCGTCAATCAAGTCGTATATTCAGCTGAAGAAAGAATAACCTACATCTTAACCCAGAGAAAGGGGCTGGAATATTCATGCCCCATTCAAGTTAGTTCTGTCAGGAAATTCTAATGGATTATGTGATGTCACTCCTCATCCAAAGAGATACTGAAAGTGTTTGTGCCTGATCCTGATCGAATCAATCACATGGACTCCTGTGTGTCACGCCACGCCAGAATGCTTCAGACTTATTTATACATGTCTGTTATATCACCCTGGAACGCTCCTAGCCCAGTGACTTAGCAACTGTGACTTGAGAGATTACAGTATATCCACATTGGATTCATATGGATTACTCCTACATGTTTTTCGCGATGGATATATGATCCAGAAGTGAAAGTTCTGTGTGTGTGTGTGTGCAATCCCCAATTTTCTAAATAGGTGGATATATGCAAAGCAGCTGTTTTCCTGGATTATAGAGAGGGTGACTATGGCCAGACTTTTTCTAGTGGATAATGAAGGAGAGGAAGTCATCATCAGACCCATAGGATATTTCTAGAGACAGATTAGATAGATTTTCTTTATCTATTTCTTTGTATGGATTATTTACTTTGTTTTGTGTTTGACACATGTATTTGATGTGAACCTTTTTTGGGGAAATAATGTTGGGGACTTCTGTTTGGTTGTATACTTTGTGTGCATTGCCTGAAATATGATAATTTTTCATTTCCATGTCACCATATTGTAGCCAACAGGGTTTTCCAGAACCCAAATGTTTCCACAATACAATTGTTTGTTTGTTTGGTTTAACAAAGCCTTGCAGTTACTTCCTTGTTAACCTGTTGTTCCAAAATTGATGTTTATAGTCCAGTTATTGTTACTGTTATGTGATACAGTGAGTTATTGTTACTGTTATGTGATACAGTGAGTCATTGTACTGTTTTTATCTAACAGTGGCTGTTTTTCCTCTGTCAATGTAAGCCAGTTGTTGCGTCTAACATGGGTTGTTGTCCCTCTGTTGTATAATACTGTGGATGTGCATGACAGTGGATACTTGTCATTGTTTATATATATGTGGGAGATTAAATGTGGGGCGGGGCACTTACACATAGACACACCCTCTGGGTAGAGTGATTAGTACTCGGGTGTCTGTGGTAGAACTTCCCGGATCTCCCAGCCTTCTATGGGAAACATTTCTTTTATGTTAGTGTTGAACTTGCACCCTTTTCTGCCTTGTTCAATACTTGGGGGTTACGAGCCAATATATTAATTCCTATAGAGGGCGTGTTTGGGGTTGAAACCCCATTCATACTGAATACCCCTAGCGAAACTTGTCCTTATTCTAATTTATTATATTTACCACCTCACAAGTGGGCGCTCGTCGCGGAATTTTGAACCCTTACCCCATGCCATGAGTGTGGGCGTTGCCCAGAAAATTTGTACCCATGTCTACCTCTCAAGTTGAGACTTTACAACTAATTGGTGGCTGGTGTTCACAAGTATGGGCTTAGACACAAGTGTTATGAACCTATGGTGTCTTAATCACAAGTATTGTTTGTTGTGTTTCAACTAATGTTCACAGGTGATGTCTTTATTCTAGAAATAGAAACCTGTGTTAATGTTTGTATATGAGAATGGTTAACTCATGTATTTTGTATCCTTTTGGTGGGAGACCTTTTCCTTGTATAGGACCTCATAAAATAAGGTCTCTGGGATGGTTAACCCATATAGGATTATTTCTGGTAGGATGTCAGGAATTCTTGATTGATTTTGTGTGATGTTGATGTTAGATGTTATTGTTACTCTGGGATGTTCTTGATTAGTATATTATGGTAATATGATAAATATATTACTGTACTATATGTCCTCATTTTTGCATAGACCCACATATGAATCCTGGGCTGTTTGACTATGTTGTCATATATTGCCATTTTATTTTGTGCATGCTCTGTTTGTTGGGGTCATGTACTATTGAAACTTACCCAAAGCAACAGAGAAATCCAAAAAAAAATTTAATGGCTGAGACAGATAGGATATAGCACCCCAAATTTTTTTTTAAAGAATTCAGTAAAGATATCTTTATAGAAGTGGGACACTACATGCATAAATGAGATTTTAGAACATCAGGGGAAAATAACAATAACCAATTAAGTTGACTTAATGTTAGGGCCAATACTCCACCTGCAATTTTATCCGACATGTATAATGGAAGGAGTATGAATATTGTTTAAATTGCAGTATTCGTAGCCGCCAAGCGGGAAACAGTGGATTTTTATATTCCACCCCATATGCATAACATGTTCGGAAATACTGAGAGTAGATAGATTGACACTGATGATTCCTATAAGGACATAAAGACGCCTATTCAACGCTTTCAGTTTAAGGGTCTGGTATTCATAACAGATCTTTTATTGTCCATGTGTCAGAAATGGCACTGGTCAATTTTATTATTCGGTTGTTGTAACTCTGTAGTGAACAAAGATCCATTTACTATGTGAGTGAAAGCAATTGAATTACAGGGCCCCTTTTACAAGCTAGTTCCTCTGGCATTACCAGTGACAGAGAAGCATACGTCGTTGTGTGACTGGCGAACGAAGGATATGGTTTCGACCGTAAATTTACCCTGTTATTTTTTATTGGGATGTCATAGGAAGTTAAGAGCTACCGAAAAAAACCTGCCAGTATCTCGGAAAATTTTTTGATGTCAGAAAACAGGAAATATGGTCCTCATCTGCGACATTCCCAATTTTATTCTCATCAGAGAATTAGTAACAGGCTCGGGCAGCGTTAGCTGTCATTTTGCATGTTGCTTGTACTGACTTGAAAGACTAGGGACAGCTTGCTAGTTGTCACATTATCTTCTTAAAGTCAGGATTTTTCTCCAAAACATCAAACTATTTTGGTGGTCTAGGAGATAGCCCGATTTATACAACTATTAGCTAATGGTTGTTGTTGACGTACCTCTCGACAGATGAAGAGTAGGACGCCTTATTCTTATTTTTATTCATAGACCATGCTAGATTGGGCTATAGCAAGGACTATACTTTTCAAGCACTTGGAAGCCATTGGCTGAGAGTTGCTTGACTTTTTACTAGTTTAGTATTTCTTCTAGGGAGTCTAACTAGTAATATATTTCAGTTCAGAAGGAAAAGCTTTCAAACTCTTCCAGTTTCAACAGATTCATTGTTCTCCGTATTGATCGGTTACGAACAGACCTGGAGAGAAACTTAAAGGTGCCCTGATTTTTTATCTTGAGGAAGTTAACTCAGGAAACACCAGAATAGAGGGATATATTTATACCTGTGGCTTTCATTGCTTACAAGTAAGGTAACCCATCAGTAAACTGGGAGTGTACCGACAACTTGGTTGTTCGGATGACTATTACAGGGACCACCTACGGCTTTAAATTTATCTATGAACTGAATATAATGTGGATGGTGATACAGCTATGTGCAATGTTATTACATCTACTTAACGGTGCTTGGGTGGAAATTGTCTACAACATATTTGGAGGCAGATGACGATCAATCTACGACAATCGACGCAGAATTGCTCGCTATTTTCACCAGGAAAGCAACGTATACGTGTTGGAGGGGAGAGAATAAATGCCGGTAACTCATTCTAGTCAGTATAAAGAGCGGATGGACTTATAAACGAGCCAGGACTTTTCGTAGATTTGGCCTCAAAGCAAATGAACCTACACCTGTGCTAGTTATACTTACCCAGTTCAGTATGCCACTATGACTGATTTGAAGGAGGAGATCCTGCTGTTAGCATATTTTAAGGATGATATTCTTATTGCTAATGAAACGGTTGTCGAAGCTTTATATCTTCGTTCAAACGTCGAGAAATTGGTTCGATTGCAGTGGAACCAATACCTCATATAGAGATCTCAACGTCCACTCATATTTCAATGGAATGCTGACAACAGTGGAGAGAGTTACACTTCTTCAAGCGAAGCTAGATGAATCTTCAATGTTATGTCCAGTTGTCTTGGCAAGTAGAAACATGAATGTGGCACGGAGAGATTATTCTACAATAGTGATTAAATGTAAAGCATAATTGGAGGACCTGGAAGACCAAATGCATCAGATTAAGAAGGTGGAAGACTGTGGATGAATGTAGCAGCTCTTCCTAGGTGGATAGACCTCTCTAGGGGGGAGACTTGTGACATATATGTCATCATCCCTCAGTCTTTTCCAGCAGACGTTGCTAGGATGCGCTACCTGCAGGCACGAGGCTATTAAAAATTCGACGGGAAAATTAACAAAACGAAATTTCGTTTCGTTTAAAGTTAAATGATTGGCCGCGCCCCGGAAACACAGGCTTAATCTAGACAAAGGCTTGGGAGACAAAGCGGGCTGTTCAATCGCCATGTTTCTCCAAGGGTAGCGGGTGACCCATTGTTAATGGGTTAATTATTAGCTACGTATTCTCTGCGTTTTAGGTGAGCATTATATTATATACAACATATCATGTTATGTATTAGGAAATGCTTTGTGGCAACTAATATCATGATTGAAGTTGTGTGTGTGAAAATTAGGAGAATCACTTTCATTGAAATGTTGGTTTACGTCACGCAGCCTGGACATAGCCATTTTGTCCAGTCAGCCTTCATAAAGCTTACAAGATAATCTTGCAATGAGTCAATCTTCTGAGATGATTTTGTGAACTTACTTTATTCCTAAATGCTTATTTTTCACAACTGGTCTCTGTGTTTTAAAGTGTTTTTTCCTGAGTGCATATTTTGTATTTCGGCCCTTATGAGGGAGAAATATTACTATCTCACATTTGTGTACAACTTTAATATAGGTTGTTAGATAGAGAGAGAGAGATATATTCTCGCTTGACTTTTTCATGCACTTAGGAGTTAATCTTTTGTTTACCTGGTTGTAAATACACAGAGATTGTCTTGTAGTTTTTTTTCATAAATGATGTTATGGGATTTTCATGTGGTATGATATACATAATCTCAAGTGTATGGGAAAAGATTCCCATGATTTCTCTTTTATGAGTATTTTACCATTTATGCTCATGATTGTTACTGCTGGATGCTGTAATAAATGCTGTTATAAGTATGTATATTCTATTCATGATGTTACTGTTGGAGTAGATCTTTTAACTCCCCCCCCCCCCATTGGGGACAAACACATGATGATGAGGATGATGCAAGAAGAGATGACTGATGGGTAGCTAGCCTTTTTGCCATTTGTCAGTGGTAGTCACATAATGCTGTTTGTAACTATGGAAAGGAGATTTATGAATTGTGTACATGAGGACATTGTCTCAGGAACTTTTTCCATGATGTGACAGCGGTACTATCAAAAGATGTTTGCATATTTAGGAGGTGAAGAAAATCTCCCAGGAAGCTCCAGTATCAGTCAAGAAGAGATGTACCTATTGAGTAGATACCTTACTCACTTTTGGAGTGGGTCAAAACTCTACAGTAGGCGACAAGTGCTAGGGAACTAGCTACACCTTTTTTTTTCTTCTTCCCTCTTGTTCCCTCTATTTTTAATTATGATACACTGTTATTCATCATATAAATGTATGTTTTATTATGATACATTGTTATCAGAAGTTTGGATTGTATTACTAATCTATATCAACCCTGTTATTCTTCACTACATAGGCGCTAGAGATGGCGGTGGAGTATTGGCACTAGTCACCATGCTTCGCACTGGATGTATAGTCAACTTGTTTGGATTTAGAGGCAGGAAACTGGGATATCAGCCTCCTCTAATATTCTACAAAGAGTGCTGGTTACTGCTACTCACCCTGAACCTGAATGTCAATGCCTGGATACTTAACGGATTTTAAATATGCTGAAGTGGATTCCCTACCTCTGGGAACTTAAAGACGGTGTTAAGCTTTTCAATGTCTGCAAAGACATGAGGCATGCCTGGCCTAGATGGATACAGAGTATAACCTCTTCTAAAAGTCACCGCCTAATTCCACATTCAAATGTCATATTCCAGAGGCTCATGGATAAGTCTGGAATTCACCATCATTTACCAGTATGGATTTACCAACTGATTGTGTGAACTCCCAGCTTCCTTTGAATCTTCTCATCCATCTATCCCAGACATGGATAATCAAGCACATTACCAACTCCCGTCAATCAAGTCGTATATTCAGCTGAAGAAAGAATAACCTACATCTTAACCCAGAGAAAGGGGCTGGAATATTCATGCCCCATTCAAGTTAGTTCTGTCAGGAAATTCTAATGGATTATGTGATGTCACTCCTCATCCAAAGAGATACTGAAAGTGTTTGTGCCTGATCCTGATCGAATCAATCACATGGACTCCTGTGTGTCACGCCACGCCAGAATGCTTCAGACTTATTTATACATGTCTGTTATATCACCCTGGAACGCTCCTAGCCCAGTGACTTAGCAACTGTGACTTGAGAGATTACAGTATATCCACATTGGATTCATATGGATTACTCCTACATGTTTTTCGCGATGGATATATGATCCAGAAGTGAAAGTTCTGTGTGTGTGTGTGTGCAATCCCCAATTTTCTAAATAGGTGGATATATGCAAAGCAGCTGTTTTCCTGGATTATAGAGAGGGTGACTATGGCCAGACTTTTTCTAGTGGATAATGAAGGAGAGGAAGTCATCATCAGACCCATAGGATATTTCTAGAGACAGATTAGATAGATTTTCTTTATCTATTTCTTTGTATGGATTATTTACTTTGTTTTGTGTTTGACTCATGTATTTGATGTGAACCTTTTTTGGGGAAATAATGTTGGGGACTTCTGTTTGGTTGTATACTTTGTGTGCATTGCCTGAAATATGATAATTTTTCATTTCCATGTCACCATATTGTAGCCAACAGGGTTTTCCAGAACCCAAATGTTTCCACAATACAATTGTTTGTTTGTTTGGTTTAACAAAGCCTTGCAGTTACTTCATTGTTAACCTGTTGTTCCAAAATTGATGTTTATAGTCCAGTTATTGTTACTGTTATGTGATACAGTGAGTTATTGTTACTGTTATGTGATACAGTGAGTCATTGTACTGTTTTTATCTAACAGTGGCTGTTTTTCCTCTGTCAATGTAAGCCAGTTGTTGCGTCTAACATGGGTTGTTGTCCCTCTGTTGTATAATACTGTGGATGTGCATGACAGTGGATACTTGTCATTGTTTATATATATGTGGGAGATTAAATGTGGGGCGGGGCACTTACACATAGACACACCCTCTGGGTAGAGTGATTAGTACTCGGGTGTCTGTGGTAGAACTTCCCGGATCTCCCAGCCTTCTATGGGAAACATTTCTTTTATGTTAGTGTTGAACTTGCACCCTTTTCTGCCTTGTTCAATACTTGGGGGTTACGAGCCAATATATTAATTCCTATAGAGGGCGTGTTTGGGGTTGAAACCCCATTCATACTGAATACCCCTAGCGAAACTTGTCCTTATTCTAATTTATTATATTTACCACCCCACAAGAGAGTAATAGAGAACGAAAGAGAGAGAATGAGTGAGTAAGAGAGACAGAGTAGGCGAGGCAGCGTAAGAGAGAAAGCGAAACAGCGAGAGAAAGCGCGAGCGAGAGAAACACAGAGAGAGAGAGAGAGAGAGAGAGAGAGAGAGAGAGAGAGAGAGAGAGAGAGAGAGAGAGAGAGAGAGAGAGAGAGAGAGAGAGAGAGAGAGAGAGAGAGAGAGAGAGAGAGAGATGTGTCCTGAGTAGAAACACAGAAGATATTCAACGGCTAAATTTAGTAACACATTAACGTATATGCTATAAGCTATACGCCAATTAACACTGTTAATAGAAACACTAGCCTAATATCACATACTACATATCATAAATACCAGGTCACATATGTTGCTGACAAACCACAACTAACAGATATACTATCACTTATAACAAAACAACAGATAATAAATAACAAATTCATACCAACATTATGCTAATAGTGTCAAACTTGGATATTACACAAATCACACATACGCAAAACCAACACCTGCGATATGAGCTACCAGTTTAACCATGCAAGACCGAGATATAAATAATGTTATCAGATGGGAAGTGGAATCAATATCTTGTGCCACATATATCGAATGGCAGAAGATCAAATGGTTAGACCACCTGGTTAGAATGCAACAGCATCAACTACCAGTACTGGCGATACACAAAAGAAGATCTGATACGAGAGGAGCAGGACCACCGAGAAGACAATCTATCACACGGAATGACATTATGTAGTGCCACCCTTCGGCAGCTGGAAGGAAACTTATACCTCCCCCACAATGCTTCACAGGATGATAATTTTGATGACATATGGCTAATAAGACTGTAATGGTGTCCTGTATTCAATGCTGATCACTCACATCCTGAACCAGCTCCATGAGATCCTTGAGAAAGCCGTGCAGCTCCTCGTCTTCAATGCTCTTGTTCCCATCCTGCAAAAATAAAAAATGCCACACATATTTCAATGATTGGCATGTTTGGGCTTTCGCGGTTAAGTGAATACAGTGCTAAAACTAAACATATTTAGTTGAATATCCTTTACAGGACGCCGCAGTCAACACCAGCATATTTTACTGTTGTGATCTCTTGGCAAGTTTACGTTCAGTAGTTTGCCATTGCTTTCTGAACGACCGGCACCCATACAAATTCGTAATACACCAATGCAAGGCAGTCTGCTGCCAATTCGCTCGCAGCTGTGTTTCGAACGCAGGTATGCGGGATTACAAACTGCGTCCGTAAGCCGGTCTCCACGGAGCCGGCAATACTATAACAGCTACTGATATTAGGGCGTGGGTTGACTCAGTGGTTATGGTGTCATGTTCAAGATCAGATGTTATCAGGTTCAAATCTCAGTATAGGATTGAACATTTTTACAATGACCATTGGTTTCTAATGATATTGTTCGTCGTCTGATCTCCTTGGATCACATCAGATATATAGCGTTCTCAAATAAGAGCCAACAAAGAGAAGACGCCATGCATCTTGCGCACGTAACAATCTCAAAGCAATTGGAAACTGCAAAGAGTGGACCGCAACGTCCTGGCGAAATTATTAGAGCGAAAATCTGCGTAGACAAGTCTGCAGGACTGAGAGAGCCTCTTAGAAATGCTAACATAAAAAAGTTCTGCAAGTTAAACATCAGGTTAAGCACCACTGATCACATCACGCATCGAGCTTTGTTTAGTCTGTTAACATGGATCTACCAACACATGTTCAACATGCCAGGTGACTTGGAACCGGGGCCTTTGATTTTGTGAACCGCAGTGCGTAACGGAGCAAGCCATACAAGTTAATTGCCTGTGTTTAACTTGTTTAATCATCATCACGCGTTTAGTCGACTGGCGTGGGCGATCATGCTTCTCCACATCTTGCCATCGCCAACGGCATGTATCACAATTCGTGTGCATGTATCACAATTCGTGTGCATGTATCACAATTCGTGTGCATGTATCACAATTCGTGTGCATGTATCACAATTCGTGTACATGTATCACAATTCGTGTGCATGTATCAATTCGTGTGCATGTATCACAATTCGTGTGCATGTATCACAATTCGTGTGCATGTATCACAATTCGTGTGCATGTATCACAATTCGTGTGCATGTATCACAATTCGTGTGCATGTATCACAATACGTGTGCATGTATCAATTCGTGTGCATGTATCACAATTCGTGTGCATGTATCACAATTCGTGTGCATGTATCACAATTCGTGTGCATGTATCACAATTCGTGTGCATGTATCACAGTTCGTGTGCATGTATCACAATTCGTGTGAATGTATCACAATTCGTGTGCATGTATCACAATTCGTGTGCATGTATCACAATTCGTGTGCATGTATCACAATTCGTGTGCATGTATCACAATTCGTGTGCATGTATCACAATTCGTGTGCGTGTATCACAATTCGTGTGCATGTATCACAATTCGTGTGCTGACTCCCTTACGGTTCATATCAGAAGACTGTCAAGATTTTTCTCTAGTCTATTGCCTAATCGTCCATCCATCCATCATGTGCCATGCTCTTAAGCGTGGGCGGACATGTTTTGCCTAATCGTGAATGTTCAAATTGTTGCTAATTTACTCAATTATGCAGGTTGAGAGTATATTAATTTACTCAATCATACGGGTAGAAAAAAATGTAATTAACTGTACAGGTAAAACGTCTATTTACTCAGTTATACAGCTTGAACAAAGGTATTTTCATTCGCCGTATAACGCAGGCTCAAGAATCATACAATTAATCTGTATATTCTTAAATGTTAAATAAATATGAGTGCAGCTAATTCCAGCACAGATGACACATAGTTGGCACTTATTTGATCAGACGGGTTAAACAGACGAGACGCATATGTGCAACTTACCTAAACATACCGGTTGGACAAATATTAACGTATCATAAATGAAAGTCAACATTTTTTGGGCATGTTATGAGAAGAAATGACTTGGAAAACTTGGTAACAACTGGCAATATCGAAGGGAAGAGACCAAGGGGAAGACCGAGAAGTGAATAACTGGATGACTTGGTTAAAGGCATGATCGAGACAGGTAGACGGAGCTGATCCACGACTCTGGTGATCGAGTGAGATGGTAAAACATGACCGCCCACTCTTATTTGGCATGGCACGTGATGGATGGATGGAAATGACGATAGGTGTTACAGAAATGGGAATGCATCTTACCCAAAGATATTCCCAAAAATAATGCGCTTAACTTATCTAACAATATAACCTAAACAAAAGTTAGTTAAACTTACCAAACAAACGCAGGCTAAACATATTAAACGTTAAACTAACCCAAAAATATGGTTTCTAAGGAAAATGCAAAGAATACCATGGGCAGACAGTAAACCCAATGAGCAAGTCCTACAAGAAGCACATGAAAAACATAAACTGATTAGAGAAATTATACGTAGAGAGTCACCATTCTTTGGGCACTTTGAGGGGAAACGAAAAAGGGGAAGGCAGAGAAGTAAATACCTAGATGACTTGACCACGTGGTATGACCGAGTCAAGAACACATAGCTGTTCCAAGACTCTGGTGATCGTGTGAGATGGCGAAACATGACGCCAGCGCATATCGGCATGGCACATGATGATGATGAACCCATAATCACTGGCTAAACAAATATGAGTTAAACTGCCTCGGCCATACAGGCAAGCCAGATATGAGTTAACATTGCCATATAACACCGGATAAACAAATATGAGTTAAACTGTCTCGGCCATACAGGCAAGCCAAATATGAGTTAACATTGCCACATAACACCGGATAAACAAAAATATGTTAAACTTGACTAAAGAGATAGCATAAACAAAAATATGTTAAACTTGACTAAAAGGACAACATAAACAAATATGAGTTAAACTTGTCTAAAGACACAGCATAAACACAAATGAGTTAAACTTGTCTAAAGACACAGCATAAACACATATGAGTTAAACTTGTCTAAAGAGGCAGCATAAACACATATGAGTTAAACTTGACCAAATAGACAACATAAACACATATGAGTTAAACTTGTCTAAAGAGACAACATAAACACATATGAGTTAAACTTGTCTAAAAAGACAACATAAACACATATGAGTTAAACTTGTCTAAAGAAACAACATAAACACATATGAATAAAACTTGTCTAAAGAGACAACATAAACACTATTGAGTTCAGCGTATGAAATGACACTGGATGAACAAACATGACTGTGGCTTACCCAAACGAAACTGGCTGAACAAATATGAGTTCAACTTTCGCAACAATGAAGGCAATACGCGACAATACGAGTTAAACAACATGAGTTCAAACTGCACAACGATACAGACTAATCAAATATTAGGTAAACATATACAACGATACAGGTTAAACAGATAAGAGTTACACTCATCCAATAGCACAGGTTAAACAAATAAAATTTAATCTTACCCAACAACATAGGCATAACAACTATAAATTTAACTTACACAACGATACACCCTGAACAAATACGAGTTGAACTCACCCAACAAAACTAGCATAACAAACAGAGGTTAACTTACTCGATCGTACAGGTTGAATACTCTTGAAATGTCTTCAGTTGTCAGTTGCTTCGCTCCCTGAGGATGGACATAGAATCGATTTGTTAATGTGTGTTTACTTGTGAATCACCGGAGACAATATTTCTTGAATGGCTAGGGGAATTCTTTAGCAAAGTGAAACCTCAGTGGTTCCCAAACGATGTACCGCTACAGAGTATCAAGTGTAAGTTTTCTTGTTTTTTGTTTGTTTTGTAATAACATTCGTTCACTTTGAACTGGACATTATGTGTATTAGCTTTCCGTGTTACCAGTTTCCTTTGTCATCAGGTGAACCCATTACGACTTCCCAAGTTTAATCCGATCAATTTTGAACATCATTTATATATGATAACTGAAGATACACAAACAGCCAGCAACAAACACGGCAAAACCCACCTTATTTAAGAGTTAAGATATTTCCTTTAAACATATGTTACAAGTAAGTTGAAAATATATTGCAAGAGATTTGAAAATATGTTGCAAGTGATTTAAAACATACACAAACATCTAATTCTAAAGCATAACAACTAATCATAATTAAAATGAAAAGGGAAAATATTTGTATTTACTTATAACTGTGTGAGTAAACATTCAGCTTCCTGTATATTTTCAAATGTTAATAGCTCCAAAAATGTAAATATAATTGACACGTTTTTACAAGTGCTAAAGGTAAGGTATGACCATAGTGTGGTTTTATTTCTTTTATCATAGTGTCGTTTTATTTCGTGTATTATAATGTCGTTTTATCTCTTTTTTCATTGTGTCGTATTATTTCTCGTATCATGGTGTACTTTTATTGTTGATTTATTCATGACATCATCAGCGTAACCCCATTTCGATTATACTAACGCGCTAGACGCGCGCTGTCATACACGCTAGAAATCCTACATCGAAATTGCTAACCAGGCTGCAGTCGACTGTTTGTTAGTGTGAGCAGTTGAACCGTACTGTGTGCGAGAGGCTAAGACTACCAACTCTCTCATCACAATTTCTGACGGGATACCCCAGAGAAATCTCTGGAATTCGTGAGTGAATCTCGCGACGGGAGAGGACGTGTTGAGCTAGAGTCAAGGTTGACGCCCTCATTAGGAGATTTGTCCAGAACGAGGAGCACACGGGGGAATTGTAACTTTCTCTTCAGTCATAGGATTATTACAATTTGTCGTCTGTAATAGAATTGTGACACTTCCAGTCCAATCACAGGATTCCCACACTTGGTCTTCTGCAATAGAATTGTGACACTTCCAGTAAAATCACACGATTATCACACTTGCTCCTTTGTAATAGAATTGTAACACTTCGCGTCCAATCACAGGATCATTACATTTGATCTTATGTAATAGAATTGTGACACTTCCAATCCAATCATATGATTAACACACTTGCTCCTCTGCAATAGACTTGCGACACTGTCAGCCCAATCACAGGATTATCACACTTGCTCTTCAGTTAAAGAATTATTACATTTTTGCATCAATTTGATGACTGTTACGATTCCTGTCCAATTATAGACTTGTAAAATGTCCTCTTCAGTCGTAAGATTGTTACACGTTCTCGTCAATCATAGAATTGCTATACTTTCCAATTCAATGATTAGATTGTTAAACTTCCTCTTCTATCGCAGATTTGGTCAACAATAGTAAGGTTGTTATACTTACTCTTCAATGATGAGATTGTTAGACTTTCTCTTCTATCTCAGATTTGGTCAACAATAGTAAGGTTGTTATACTTACTCTTCAATGATGAGATTGTTAGACTTTCTCTTCTATCGCAGATTTGGTCAACAATAGTAAGGTTGTTATACTTACTCTTCAATGATGAGATTGTTAGACTTTCTCTTCTATCGCAGATTTGGTCAACAATAGTAAGGTTGTTATACTTACTCTTCAATGATGAGATTGTTAGACTTTCTCTTCTATCGCAGATTTGGTCAACAATAGTAAGGTTGTTATACTTACTCTTCAATGATGAGATTGTTAGACTTTCTCTTCTATCGCAGATTTGGTCAACAATAGTAAGGTTGTTATACTTACTCTTCAATGATGAGATTGTTAGACTTTCCATCCCATTGAGGATTGTTACACTCCCTCTTTACTTACTACAGTTGTTTATCAAACTTTTGATTGTTAATACTTACTCTCAATCATACGTTTGTAATACGCATTTATCAATCACAAATTTGTTACACTTCTTCGTTATCACAGGATTGATACACCTCATTTCCAATCATTCGTTGGTTAAATTTCATATTGAATCACATACATTCTTGTCAGAGCCTAACATGGTATAGCTGTGCAGCAACATCGTTGCGACACCCGGCTGACAAGATTGTTACCTGACACGCGACCAGCGGTCAGGCTGACGACAGACGCACGCAGGACACGTGACACCACTAGAGGCAGTGGGCAGTTGGCGTGCTAAGGTCAGACCGAGCTGGGACTGGAGACCGGACGGACATGTGCGATGAGAGCAAGGCGTTTGTATGAATCTCCGTGATTGAAAGCCGAACGACTGATATCTTGAGCGTCAGACCTATGAGCTGTATTGTGGTTGTGAGCGTCGTGAGTTATATATTGTAGATTGCTGTAATTATCGTTCTGTATTTAATGTGGCAATAAATCCATAGAACTTGTGTTGCTGTGTCTTACGTCGAATCACGTTATACTTGTACTGTCTCACACGTGTTAGCCAACGAGCCAATTATAAGACCCTGACATGTGTGGACGTGGGTTGCTCGTCCTTGTTTAAGAACCTAATATATGTAGACGTGTGTTGCTCGTCTTTCGTATCTAAAACTATAATTCTTGAACTTGTGAAATTTGTCAAATTTTATCAAACAAGGCGGCAGGCATATGACCAACAAAGCCAATGCCGCCTTGTTTGATAGCTCAGCGTCAGAAGTCGAAAATCCAGAGAAACATCCTGTCAATGCAGCACAGGCTTGTGATGTATTTAATGCTAACAAATGCACTGTCTGTAACACCTTCTATGAAGATGGTATCTTAACATGCGGGCACGCCATCCCTATTGCCAGTGAGGAAGCTAACTTGGTAATAGACTCAAAAGGCAGATTAGACATCCATCACGGGTATGTTAATGGCAAGTTTGCTACAGTACTTCGCGACACCGGAAGTACACTTATTGGCCTGAAAACAACATTCATAACGCCTACAGACTATACAGGCAGACACATCACATGTAGAACATTTTCAGGCAATATTGAAAAATATCCATTAGCATGGGCATACATTGAAACACCATTCCTCACCGGGAAAGTAAAGGTCGCGGCACTTACAAACCCAGTGTGCGATATAATCATAGGAAATTTACCTGAGGTGAATGACAAACCTCATAATCATGACATAACATCACTATGTATTGATGATAACACATCACCACCAAATGTCATCACTGAAAATGTCATATCACCTATTGAATGTATGTTAGCTAATGCAGCACTAAGTTCTCATCACATCATTGACGATATCATTCCATCATCATCTGATGTCATTGAGTGTGTGAACGCAGTAACAAGAGCTACTGCTAGAGTGCAAGATGAAAGTAACCAAACTGAGGCTATACAAATGCTTAGCCCAGAATTACCACCTAGTGACTCTATGAAGGAAACATTCATAACAGCTCAAAAAGCTGATCCTTCACTGTCAAAGTACTTTGACCTGATCGGCAAAAAGGCAAGAGTAACCAAGAATGCGAAATGGCATTTTGCTTTACACAATGATATACTCACCAGGTACTACACCAGAGGTGACATTACAACAAAGCAAACTGTTTTGCCAACTACTTATCGCAAGCAAGCTTTACATCTTGCTCACGATATACCTTTTGCAGGTCATATGGCATATGTTAAAACCAGGTCAAGACTTTTGACACAGTTTCATTGGCCAAAATTTTGCAATGACATAAAAACATATTGCAGAAGTTGTGATACATGCCAGAAACTAGTAAAAAAAGGTAAACACCCACAGGCAAAGTTACAAGTCACTGACTTAGCCAGTCGACCCTTTGAAAAATTATCAGTTGACATTGTGGGCCCTCTTAGTCATACAACTACTAGAGGGAATAAATATATTTTAACTTGTGTTGATCAATGTAGTAGATGGCCAGAAGCGATCCCGCTAAAGAACATTACTGCCAACGACATCATGGAAGTGTTCTTCCATATTTTCTCCCGAATTGGATTTCCAGATACTATCCAGTCTGATAGAGGCACTCAGTTTATTGCCGCATCCACCCAAGCTTTCACTAAAATGTTAGGAGTGAAGCAAGTTTTCAATACCCCCTATCATCCTCACTCTAGCGGGATTATAGAAAAGCTTAATGGGGACCTGAAGCACATGCTTGCCAAAGTAACTCAAGATCACCCCAACAACTGGGATGTATACTTACCAGCTGTCCTTTTTGCTTATCGCGAGGTACCACATTCTAGTACCGGTTTCTCTCCTTTTGAACTAATCTATGGTGCCAAACCACGAGGCCCATTAACAATTTATCACCAAATGTTAACTAATTCTACTCCAATACTGAAACCCATATCATCATTTGTGTATGTAACATCATTGCGTGAAAGGATTATTAAATCATGTGAAATTGCTAAAAATGCACTTAAACTATCTGGTGCTACTTACAGACAGTACGCAGACAAAGGTAACAGGACTATAACATTGACACCTGGACAGAACGTCCTACTACTACTACCTAGTGACAGAGAGCTACTGACTGATTCTTGGCAGGGACCTTTTAAAGTGACAAGACAAATCTCACCTGTAGACTACGAAATCCTAATAAAAGACAAACACAAAATATTTCACATAAATATGCTAAGACCATACCACAACAGAGACAACGAACAAGACGATACGACAGCTTGCACCGTGATAATAGATCACGAAGATGACGATTCTAGCGACGAGATTCCAACACCTACATTAGACACGACAAACTGCTTGAATGAGATCAAGATCAATCCAAACTTAAGTCAAGCAGAGACAAACAGTTGCAAACAGTTGATACAACAGTACAACACCATCTTTTCAGACAACCCAGGACAAACAGAATTAGTACAGCATCACATCACACTCACATCAAACACACCAATAAGATGTAGACCATACACAATACCAATACACTACAAAGAACAGTTACATCAAGAAATTATCAACTTAGAAAAAAACAACATCATCAGACGATCCTTATCAGACTTCTCTTCACCCATGGTCATTGTACGCAAAAAGGACAAGACAATACGACTTTGCATCGACTACCGAAAACTGAACAAAATAACTGTTTTAGATCTTGAACCAATGGCAAACACTGACGATCTTCTAACAGAACTGACTGACGCTAAGTTCTTTACGACGCTTGACATGTCTAAAGGTTACTGGCAGATTGCTGTACATGAAGACAGCAGACATCTAACAGCTTTTGCCACGCCTTGGGGACTGTACGAATGGTGCAAACTTCCATTTGGGCTAGTCAATGCCCCAGCCACATTCGTACGCATGACACGACTCCTCCTATCTGACATTCCTAATATCATTTGCTATATTGACGACATCTGTGTCCATACAGAGACAATGACGGAACATATAAAGACACTAGAACAGACATTAGAACGTATCAGACAGTACGGACTGACAGTGAAGCCTTCAAAGGTGAACATGGCTTACCAAGAGATATCATTTTTGGGGTACAGAATATCCAATGGCTTTGTCATGACAGACAACAAAATTGTCTCCAAAATTCTAAAACTGTCACTCCCGACTAATAAGAAACAAGTCCGGAGTTTGTTGGGACTGATCAATTATTACAGGAAATTCATTCCTGATTTTTCAGAACTGACCGAGGTTTTTTCTAACTTACTAACCAAGGATAAGCCTGAAAAAGTTGTACACGATGAATGCCTACGAAATGCATTTCATAAAGTTTTGACATACTTTTCTGATAAGAATTCGAATAATCTCATCCTTAAATTGCCCAACATTCGTTTACCTTTCAGATTGAGAACAGATGCTAGCTCCGTTGCGATTGGGGCAGTCCTATTGCAGGAATACAACAACATCCTGCATCCCATTTGTTTCATATCAAGAAAGCTAAGGCCTAGAGAGCGGGCATGGTCCATTCCGCAATTAGAGGCACTTGCCTTAGTAGAAAGTGTGACGAAACTATCCAGATATCTTCTAGGACGTCACTTTATCATCGAAACTGACAACAGTCCATTACGGTATATAAATGCCGGAGTACCATCCAACAATATGATTGCTCGCTGGTCCTTGAAGCTTCAAAATTACAGTTTCGAGGTTCGTCACATTTCTGGCAGAATCAATACAATTGCCGACCTTTTGTCCCGTTGTCCAACCGACCCAGTAAGCAATGTCTGAGTGCAGAGTGTACTAATACACTCAGAACAACACAGCCACCAATGAGTGAATGTTTTCTATTCACCTACTGTGTAAGGTCTATAATTGTAATTGTGATACGGTTAAAAAACCGACATGTATAATATACTTATTTTAATCAAGCCATGTAATGAGTGTAGTATAATGGTGTAGTGTGTGTTAGAAAGAGAACATTATTAATTGTAAATATACACCAAGAACAGTGTCACAGACGCTTAACCACTTACCAGAAGCGAACTTTATCATTTAACAGTGACAGCTGTGAGTGACTTTCTTCACCGTGATATTTTAACGACGTGTGCAAATGTGGACTGAACACTGACTTCTACACCACCTCTGCATCGAATTTAATCCAAAATGTTCGACAATTGAACATCGGAAATAAGAACATTCAATCTGTATCCAGAAGTTGTGAACACATCGGAAATAAGAACATTCCATCATAATCCGATAGTTGTGATACTAGAACATCAAACACGAACTTTGAGAACATTTAACTATCCGTTACAAAAGAAAACGGGAGCATTTGTGGTCAAACAGCAACTAAATTTTGCGTTTCGTGTGTACTTCCTGTGTAATTTAAAAAGTATAGCAAAATTAGCAGACGATATACAAATATTCAAAAACTTATGACGATTGTAAAATCCTTTTGAATCTATAAAATATAATACACCAATTGGTTCCTTATTTAAATTGATTAGTGTAATCTTAGAATCATATCTTGATTAATGTATTCATATTACCGACTTTTTCTCGTTAATATGAAGAAACGTCAAGCAATGACGCTAAGAAATTAAATAATTATTGTCATTTATTGAATTTCTTGATTGTCAAAATTACTTCCCTTGCATTTACGAATTACACCAAGGGCCATAATTTGAAACATATTCATTAATGTGTATTGTATAAATAGACATTTTGTTGCTCAAATGGTAAACACACCGGGTAGGCGTCCACCAAGCATGGCAGAGAGCTGCCAACATTGCAAACCAACATAAGAGCTCCTGGCCAAATGAGGTCAGAGTTTGAGTGTTTAATGCGACTTATGTAAAGTCGTATTTCAGTCTGGCTAGATGGCTGTTGCAAAACAACCATATTATTACGTTTTTTTCAAATTGCTGCGAAGTAGATGCGTGAAGCTGGTAACTACTGATCTGACTGGGTATTATTGCAATGGAGGTAACCAGCCATCAGGGGGATGAAACCTGAGTTGTGTCAAAAGTTGTACTTCATTTGTCATTTTAATGCAACTTACAATTTTTGTATATATTTCCATGCCATATATGTATTTTCATGCATAACACTGGGAAAGAGTAGTCTCTGACATGAAGTTAACACTACCCCAGTATATACAGACATCATGAATGAAAGATGACATCTTTCATTGAGGTACCCGGGGAGAATGTCAGAGCCTAACATGGTATAGCTGTGCAGCAACATCGTTGCGACACCCGGCTGACAAGATTGTTACCTGACACGCGACCAGCGGTCAGGCTGACGACAGACGCACGCAGGACACGTGACACCACTAGAGGCAGTGGGCAGTTGGCGTGCTAAGGTCAGACCGAGCTGGGACTGGAGACCGGACGGACATGTGCGATGAGAGCAAGGCGTTTGTATGAATCTCCGTGATTGAAAGCCGAACGACTGATATCTTGAGCGTCAGACCTATGAGCTGTATTGTGGTTGTGAGCGTCGTGAGTTATATATTGTAGATTGCTGTAATTATCGTTCTGTATTTAATGTGGCAATAAATCCATAGAACTTGTGTTGCTGTGTCTTACGTCGAATCACGTTATACTTGTACTGTCTCACACGTGTTAGCCAACGAGCCAATTATAAGACCCTGACAATTCTCTTTCTCTTTAATCGTAAGGATATTAAATTTCTCTTGAATCATAGGATTGTTTAGTTTCCTTTTATGTTATATGATTCTTACATTTTCTCTTCAAATGTTGTATTACGATACTTTCTGTTCAATCACTGGATTGTGACCTTTGTTTTCTATATTATACTATTTAAACTTCTCCTTCTATTAATGTATTCTTGCAATTGTTCTTCTATCATAGAATTGTTACACCGTTTTCATTCTGTCTATGATTGTTAAACTTCCTCTTCTATCGTAAGATTGTTACTATAATGAAGAGGTGAAATGAGTATATAAGAGAACTATATGACGGAGAAAGGGAAACATTAACAGAAGAAAGTAAATTACAATGTCCTCTTATTCTAAAAGTACAATTCGCTGACGCTATTAAACATGTGAAGAAAGGGAAAAAAAAACCGGGCCAGATGAAATTACAGTAGAAGAATTAGAAGTACAGGGCACCTAAAGTAACAAACAACGATTGCCTGAAAGAGGCTAATGAAACTAAAACAATATATTCAACAGTAAGAATGAGACAAACAACTCTCTTTTGTCATGAGATGAGGAGAGAGGCATTAGAGAACACCATGACGACTGGAAAGCTCAAGGGGTAGAGAGGCAGACCAAGATAAATGATGTTGGATGGATTGAGACGGTGGCATGGAGGAATATCATCAGCAAAGTTGATCCCGAACACCAACGACCAAGATCTGTGGAGAGACATGAACGCCACCGTCAGCTGGCAAGGCACTTGATGATGACGAGTATGAGTGTCAAGCAACTTACATGCGTAGAACCGAACGACATTTAGCAAATCGAGTAACAGAACTCATACCAGCTTGGGTGGGAAAAAGAATTAATCAATCTTCAGGAATCCATGTGCTGTCGGCATGTAATAAAACGTCAAACTCGGAGAACTCAAGGCACTGCTTAATAGCCATCATATAGTTACAAAGAAAAGGCATTTCGCATATTGTATTGGACGAACAATGTATGATTTCTGAAATATATCGACGCATTAGCGATTTGGCTGGACCAGTCATTTTGTGCAAACTGACAGATTTCATTATAGATCTGCGATTACCATGGTGATAACTAATGCTCCACAATCGAACAATTTCAGTGACTGTGTTTTACATATCTCAGCCAAAGTATAATTCATTTATTAATTTTATATGATAAACTATGCAGTTTGCACATGACAAGATCCAGCAAACTATGTCAGGCAATAAATTGTGCAACCTACATTTTGCAGGTTCTGTGTTTACATTTAATCATTGTTTTCAAAATGTTAACCTTTCGTTCACGAGCTTCACTGATTGATGGAATCTTCAATGGAAGTATAAACTTTCAGAATGTTTACTGTTTTTCTCTGAGATTGAACGAATGAACCATGAACGAATTCTACGCATGTTTTATACACGAGTGACGTCTGTTGCTCACAGGAGGTTGGCGGCTGCGATCACTAAATAATCTTTGGATGTTTGGGTAGGGCTGCGGTCTAGACGCGGCTCTAACCATAGCGTTTGATGTCAGGGACAATAGCCCTGATTATATACCCTCTCATTGTGTTCCCGTGTACTTACATTCTGCTCAGCATCAGATAGGTATTCTAACTCCGGAAGAGTGGCGCTTAGACAGACAGAAAATAGGTAGTACAGCCACTCACACACACGTACGCACACACACAAACCACACGCAAGCGCACATGGAAAGAGAGAGAGAGAGAGAGAGAGAGAGAGAGAGAGAGAGAGAGAGAGAGAAAGAGAGAGATGGGGGTAGAGAAAGAGATAGTGAGAGTGGAAAGGAGAGAAAAATAGAGAGAAAGAAAGAAAAAAAGAAAGAAAGAAAGAAAGAAAGAAAGAAAGAAAGAACGAAAGAAAGAAGAGTAACAGGGAGAGGGTGAGTGTCATGCAGAAAAGAGAGAGAACGATAGAGATAGAGAGAGAAAAACAGGAAGAAATGTATTTAGTCCTGATAAGAATGAATTGGCCGAAATCTTCCCTCAGTCTGCAAATCCCTGTTTAAACCTCTGTCATCTGAACCACTAGGTAGATCAAGACACGGACGATATATGAAAACAGGGATAATGCAAACAACGCAGACAACAGATGAAAATTTGTATAGTGTAAACAAAAGAGGCGATAGATGGAAACTGGTATGGTGTAAACAAAACAGACGATATATGAACATTAACATCGTGTAAACAAACCAGACGATATTTGAAAATTGATATGTTGTAAACAAAACAGACGATATATGAACATTAACATCGTGTAAACAAACCAAACGATATTTGAAAATTGATATGTTGTAAACAAAACAGACGATAGATAAAAATTTGCATGGTGCAAATAAAATAGGCGTTATATGAAAACCGGTATGGTGTAAACAAAACAGATGATATATTAAAACAAGGATAGCGTAAACAAAACAGACGATACATAAAAACAGGGATAGTGTAAACAAAACAGACGATATATGAAAACTGGGATAATGTAAACAAAGCAGACAATATATGAAAATTGGGATAGTGTAAACAAAACAGACGATATATGAAAACAGGGATAGTGTAAACAAAACAGACGATATTTGAAAAACGAGATAGTGTAAACAAACCAGACAATATATAAAAACTGGGATAGTGTCAACAAAACGGACGATATATGAAAATGGTGTCATGTAAACAAAACAGACAATAGATGAAAATCGGTATGCTGCAAACAAAACAGACGATATTTTAAAATTGGTATGGTGTAAACAAAACAGACGACAGATAAAAATTGGCATGCCGTAAATAAAACAGTCCATCGATAAAAACTGGTATGGTGTAAACAAAACAGATAATAGATGACAATTTGGGTAGTGTAATGTCTCCAGATCTTCTTTTCCCTGTACAGTGAAAATATTTTCAGAAATGTAGAAGATATAAATGGAATCAGCATTGGAGGACGAAACATCAGTAACATTAGATATGCAGATGATACAGTATTGACTGCAGACAATGAGCAGGATCTGCAACAATTAGTAGATCCGGTTGTTGCACACAGTGAACAACTGGGGCTAGAATTAAATTGTAAAAAGGCACAGATTATGGGCGTCACTAGGAAGAACGAAATACCACAATGTAATATACAAGTGAATGGGAATATTCTTCGACAAGTGAATAGGTACAATTATCTCGGAACAGTCATAACATCTGATGGGAGATGCCTTGTTGAGATTAGAACAAGAATCGCCAAGGCGAAAGTAGCCTTTAGACAAATAAAAAGATGTCAATTGAAACGAGAGAAAGAGTGTTGAGGTGCTACATAGAGCCTGGATGTGAAACTTGGACAATGAGCAGTCAAATTGAAAAACATCTGATGGCTGCAGAAATGTGGTTTCTGAGGAGAATGCAAAGAATACCATGGACAGACAGAAAAAAAAATGACCAAGTACTATAGGAGACAAATGAAAATCGTAAATTAATCAGAGAAATTAGACGTAGACAGTCAATATGTTTTGGACATGTTATGAGAAGAAATGGATTGGAGAACTTAGTCACAACTGGCAACATCGATGGGAACAGCCCAAGGGGAAGACCGAGAGGAAAATACCTGGATGGTTTGGCCACATGGCATGGTCAAGACAGGAACACTTATCTGATCCACGACTCTGGTGATCGAGTGAAATGGCGAGTCATGACTGCCCACGCTTTCCCGCATGACACATGATTGATTGATTGATTGATTGGGATAGTGAAAACTAAACAGACATTAAATGAAAATTGGTATAGTATAAAGAAAACCCACGATACATGAAAATTGGCATGGTGTAAATAAAACAGTCGATAGATAACAATTGGGATAGTGTAAACAAAACAAACGATAGATGAAAACTCGGATAGTGTAAAGAGAACAGACTTGCAATACAGATTAAATTCTTTAGCCAATTAAATAACTAACATTAACATAGTTTTGGCATCATCTTCAATCTTTTGTTTTTCTCATTCGCTTGCTTTGACCTTGAGCGCAATCGAAATTGGACTGATTTTATTGTGTGGCCAACTTTTCCAGGTACCAGTCTCTCTGGCCTTCAGATAAATCCTCTCCTACCTCTGAAGTACTTGTAATTGAAGTCAAACATCGCGTCTAACTGACAGGTGTAAATAACTCGTCATCAGCAAACAGGACATTTTGAATGGTTCCGCCACGCGACTTTCAATTACCATTGTCGTCATCATCATCATCATCATCATCATCATCATCATCATCATCATCATCAACACCTTCATCATCATGATCGTACAGTGCCATTTCTATAGTGAAATAGTGAAGGTTGACTGTATTGAATCTCCCGTAGTTTCTATTCTAAGCCTGTAATAATTGTAATAATTGTTCATGCTGCTTGATTATATAAAGACAGACAGACAGACAGACAGACAGACAGACAGACAGACAGACAGGCAGGCAGACAGGCAGGCAGGCAGGCAGGCAGGCAGACAGACAGACAGACAGACAATATAAACCATCCGGAAGAGAATTTTAATACGTGACTACTGAGCAGGCAAGCAAGCGAGTTATCCAGTGGGCTACCGAAGCTGCCAGAGATCCTATAACCTCAGTTAATTGTCCGATTTCTAGTTCTTCACTCCCCAGAAATTTCCACAATCATTTAATTAGAATATTAACATCTCAAAGCCAATTTCAACGGACACCAGACAGGACCTCATACAATCTCTCCCCAATCACATTTGCATGTCAGCATTTTTTGCCCACCTTAAACGGAAACACTAACACAAGAAACTCGGTCGTTTTCTTTTTTTATTCCGAAATTAACAATTATCATGTCCATAAAAAAAGAACGTTTGTTAATGTTTGTTTTCGTTTCGCTGGTGATGTTATTTTCTGTTAATTAGTTTTGTAGTTTGGCAGGATAATTAGATGAATGCATCATCGACTAAGATTTTTTTTACTGGGGTCCTGTGAATAACAACACAGTTGAAATACTGTTTTTGTGTGTCTTGTTTTGACTTGATTCCTACTTCTAGGTCTATGGATGTCTTTTTCTGTTGCTTTCTGCTTGCAAATTTTGTTTGTAAGTATGGCAGATGGTTGGACATGAGAACTGGCAGTGGTTCTTTTCGTGGGCAGTGATGTGAGGATGGTTCTCGCTGGGTTGGTGACTAAGGGGATAAGTGAGCCGACGGCTCAGAGAGCTATGACAAACTACTGCGCGTAGCCTTGCCAAGAAATTAACGACAGCGGTAAAATGCTGGTGTTGACAGCGATGTCCTGTAAAGGATATGCGGAAAACAAAGGAAAAAAAGATGTTAGGATGTTCTGCGAAAGACTTGCTATATGATACGGTGGTTATGGTTGTGGAAATGATGGTGTGGTGATGTGATGATCGTGATGGGGATTATGTTGTGGTGTTGGTGGTGGTGTAGTGATGGTGATGGTGGTGATGATGGTGATGATGGGTAGGTGTTGATGGTGGTGGTGGTGATGATGGTGAGGATGGTGGTTATTATGTGATGATGGTGGAGGTAATGATGGTGTGGTGATGATGATGGTGGTGGTAGTTGTGATAATGTCAATGATGATTAGTTTTGGCGATGATGATTATGATGTACAAATATGAGTGACTTTAGTAATATTATAAAGGAGGAGCGTTGGAATTATGGCGCTCTTGGAGCGGTAGACGCTATTGACACTCACAGGCAAGAAGTTTGAATATTCCAGGGCGATGATCATTATATTTAGCACTGCCTTGGGAGCATGGCATTTCTGCCATTTCTGTGACTTTAGGAGCTAATTCGATAAGTACATCTTCAATCTTAACTCTTCTTTTCCACTGATGTTTCATTAATCCACTCTTTGTTAGTTGTTACTTTAAGCGCATGTCAGTTTGTAATTAGTCCAACGTGAGTTGTTAGGCTAAATCTTATTTATTTCTTTAATTAGTAGTTAACGCACTCTGAATTATCATTGCGTATTTGTTTTATTTATTACCTTAATTCTATTTTAGTCAATAAATAATCAGTCCAGTATGAATTTATTTTCTTCGCTCGCTTTGAACTCAAACGTAATCCACACGTGTGCTACTAATTCTAGTACACTGAACTAATTTTTGAGTGTGGAATAGCTTTCCTTATCACCATTGTCCCTCGCTATCAGGTAAACCCACTCCGACTTCAGAAGTGTTTGTAATTTACGTTCTTAAGTCACAGAGAGAATATTTCAACATATTAGTTCAACTGACCTGTGTAGGGGTTGAATACGCAACCTCGACATCAAGCATGAGTTGTACATTTTGTATTTTCTTTTTGTATTCCTGAGATTCGAACACATGGCCTCTTGGCCGGCAGGTAAGCATGCTAACCACTGCTACACTGGGGAAGGTGAGCCCAAGGTTTATTATGTGAAGATAATAGAAAAGATAGAGAGACAAATAATAAACTAAGAACATGTGTAAGGATAATTCATTTTCTGACTTTATAGAACAGCAACGAATTAAATGGTTCGCATATTTAGTTATAATGGATCAAGACCAAGAAGCGGATACAGCGTTCTGCTTTATAAAACAGGGGTACTCAGCAAGAGGACGAACCAGAAAGAGTTGGCAAGATGTAGTAAAATAGACATTGAAGAAACCAAATGTGACGTTAGTAAAGGCAACAAGACGAGCGAAACGCAGAAAACTGCATCTGCCTTCTCTCGGCAATGCTTCACAGCAATGCCTTGCCGTGCTATTATATAGAGAGGCGGCCACAAAAAGCGGCACTGTAAGGGGCGGCAAAAGCAGTGACATCAACGTACAATTTGAACCATTCAATAATTAAATATCTGTAAAGCTTTTTTTTTAAGGTGCATATCCTTTATAGGACGTTGCAGTCAACACCAGCATTTTACTGCCGTTGTTGATGTCTTGGCAAGTTTGTTTACGTTCAGTAGTTTGTCATTGCTTTCTGAACGACCGGCTCCCATACCAACACGTAAAAACCAGCGCGACATGGTCTGCTGCTAAATCGATCGCCGCTGTGTTTCGAACGCAGGTAAGCGGCATTACGAATCGCGCCCGCACCGCCATCGCCACGGATCATTAAGCCACGACATTTCTAAAAGAAGAAAAAAACATTTAAAGGGCTATATTTCGAAGACTTTCAGCATACTGAGAAAATCTACTCGTCGTTTCACGGCAAAATTCAGGAGGACAAACGAAGACAGAAGATAATTCGGTAGGTATCAGTTTGTTCACAGGCTGTTCAAATGAATTAGGAACACGCATGTTTATCAAGCGTTCACAGTGAACATTTTAATAAATTACGTGTATTTATGTTCTAAGAACATTCATGTTCGGCAGCAGTTTTTCGAGTACATATGGTTTTCTCCCCGATCAATTGTCTTTATGTTGACTGATTACATTTGGTGGACTTCATAGCGTGTCTTTATCCCATTCGTTTTTTCCAAATCTTACTGTTTACATCGCTTCTTTTTTTTTTTTTTTTATAGTCACGTTGCGAACGAGTAGATTTGTCTGTGAAATGAATTTCTACATTTATTGTGTCGGTAGCTTTGTAAGTTTCGTACGGTTTTCTGTCGGCGTGTCTCTCTTTTGATTAGTTATCAATCTGTGGATTCACCCGTATATCCATTCGCTGGTCAGTCAGTTTGGGCTTTCCGTCTATTCCACTGTCAAAATACTGTCCAACATAAGCATGTCTCTCTGGTGGTTTTGAATTTAGTGGTAAATTATTACCAGATGAACATAACTATTATACTGTGATTCATACATAGCAAACTGAAATATGTGACGTAAAACAAAGAAGAAATTTCGTCATAAAATAACAGTTTAGTAGAAGGAAGTCAAAATGTGATTGGTTTTCGTTTGTTTGTTTATTTGTTTGTTTGTGTGTGTGTGTGTGTGTGTGTGTGTGTGTGTGTGTGTGTGTGTGTGTGTGTGTGTGTTTTGTTGTTGACCGGAGCAACATTAAGAAACTGAATATCAGGGGATATAGACATTTACGAAGATAATTTTGTGTAAGTAGCTACACAGTACAGTTAAATTATATTCCTGATAATACACACAACATCGACAATAAACACAAGCTAAAGGCATTGCCAGAAGGCAGACAAGGCAATATAAATTATGTTAGTAAAACTGCATATTCATATAATCCCTTTTAAAATTTAATTTTTCGTCTTTCTTCTTCTTTCACGCTCTTTTCTCCAATGAGGAATCGGCCTTCGACAACTCATTCCAAGCCTTCTTTACCTTAGTTATACCACGCAGCTCAGTCAACGTCCTCCCCATACCCTTCACTTGTCTATACTTCTCTTCTTCATTTGTTTTGGGTCTTCATACATTTCTTTTTCTCTGCTGTTTTGTAGAGTTTATAGCATCGGTTTATCTGTCTTTCAATAGTTAAAACAGGTCCGGTTACACGAGTATTAACTTATTTTACACTAAACAAGTTATCATGCATGCAATGGCTATTAAAATTATTACATAAATTATTCTCAATTCTTACTGCTCCATGCTGTGTCTAATTTAAGTAAGTAAATCTTTGAGTCAGAAATAATGAAGTCAGGTATAGGTGGAGTTACAATAGTAACTGTTTGAAGTAGATAGGATTACAAAAATAACTGTCTTAGGCAGACGGAGTAAGAATTACTTTTTTATGGAGTAACAATTACTTTCTTGGTATCAAGTCTCGATTTAAAAATAAAATGTTTGCATATCCTTTACAGGACATAGCTGTCAACGTGAGCATCTTTCAGCTGATTGATGATTTCTTGGCAAGATTACGCTCAGTAGTTTGCCATTGCTTTCTGAGCGGCCGGCTCACATACCCCGTAAGTTACCGACGCGATTCGAATGACTGCTGATTGTCACCGTCGTCACGTTACTTACGAAGTCTCGATTAGATGACGTTAAAAAAATAACTTTTTGAGGTAGATACAGTTAAATAATACCTGTCTTAGGTAGACGGACTAACAATCACTATTTTGATTCAAACAAATCAAAATATTTCTAATGGTTAAGATAAGACCTTTCTGTAGCAACAAGTGCCTACTAAAAGCACCTGCTTGTAAACAATAAGTGACATTTCTTTGGTCTTTTCTACACTTCATACGGGAAAAATGTAATAAAACTTCATACGAGCAAAATGTAATAAAACTTCATGCGAGCAAAATGTAGCACAACTTCGTAGGAGCTAAATGTAATATAACTTCATACAGGCAAAATATAATTACAATTTAAAATACAGGACCACTGTTCACGCCATGAGGCTCATTGAGTATACGGTGCTTGTCCCACATTTTGAAATGAATAATTACTCGATTGTAATGCAATCAGTATCACACAGGGCGCCTTTACCTCCCTGGAAAACTCATGGGTGTATTTTATGGTTGCTGGAAATGGAAGCACAATTCAATGAAAGAAACAGACGCCTCAATAAGGATTTGAATCCATGCCCATCAGACCGGCCGTCTAGTGTGCTACCCACTGCGCCACCAGGACTCTCGGTACTTAATGATGCCAATTGCGCAATACACAGCAACATTAATGTTTACGAGCTTAAATTACTAATGTTAAATAACTTTATTATAAATAGATGATGTTGCTGTTTTCCATTATCCCCATACTGTTCAACCTCAGAAGAGAAGTTATAATTAGGGACTCTCCCAGCCTAAGATTAATACTCCTGTGACCGAATCAGCGACGTGTGTCCATATATGGTAATGTCTGCTTTAATTATACATCAATTGGCATATTGCACACACTTTAAAATTAGAATATGGCATAAAACGTATAACTTACAATAACAATAATCACATAATTACAAGATTTTATATTGTACAATACAATCAGTAAATATATCATGCAAAGAAAACATAAACCATAAACACAGTATTCTAGGAGGAAATGAGAAGAGCAGAAATTACGAAGAGGTACAGTGTCGTGGATGGTATGTTTAAGTGTGCAGACGTGCTTCGTCTTTTAAACTATATTAATACAGACTGATTAATTTGTAATTCATTTGTAAAAAATATGTTTATAACGTATGTGACTTTATAACATATGTGATTTTATAAATGATGTGACTTTATAACGTATGTGATTTTATAACGGATGTGGTCACACATGCACAATCGTTAGACTGTTTTTCGTCTGTTAAAATAACGTAACTTTACCCCAGAACTTGTTATTAGATGTTATCAGGGGAGATTAGCGAAGTTGGACGATCATTGGATATTTTTTGTGTGTATATCCTTTACAGGACATCGCTGTCAACACCAGCATCTTTCAGCTGATTGTATCAGTAGATTACAGTAGTGATGGTTAGAGGATCTACTTCATTGCACCAGGTTGCACCACATGTAGCTGAGTCTCTCTCGCAGAACTGCAAAATGCAGGCCGAGAAGGAGAACATCGTTCAGAGCCCGCACCCAGTAGCTCCTGCAATGATCCACATGGGTCTCCTGAAACACCGGTCTGAACGACCAAGTCCGAAATCGAATTTACGGATTTCAAAATATGAGGCCAATGACTTGACATTTTCGCAACGGAGACCCTTCCACCCCCAAGAAAGGGTCATCAAGCAGGTGGACCAACGTTTCAACCCTCCTTCTTTCCGCAATACAAGCGTAAGATGGTTGTAGAAGAACACGTGGGGCTTCCATCGACGATAAATTGCAATTTTAGTTTCGGAAGGTTGTGTTGGCATTTTGGCAACAGCCGCATGCATGCCTGTCAGTGCTGTTGGTTTGTCGAGACTTTTGTCTGTTTCACTTTTCACATGGGACGGTGAGGAGCAGTTTGTGTGATATTTACTGGCACAGGAACGGACCATTATGGGGAGACCCTTTGCCGTAGAGTTGGAACCGTGACTAATAACTAACTAACTAACCAACCAACCAACCAACCAACCAACTAACTAACTAACTAATTAACTAACTAGCTAACTAACTAACTGACTACCTAACTAACTAACTAACTACCTAACTAACTAACGGGGCATCTGCACGTCTGTCGTTGAGCAGGCAGGCTAGGCAGATATTGTAATAGATAATCGGTAGCCCTAGATAACATCTCGAGAACAGTAAAGTAGTATTATCATAATCTAATCTACAATCTACAAGTTCACAGGGTTGGTACATGGGCTCAATTGGCATTGCCTAAAACCTTCTGCCAACAATATATTAGCCTAGTGCCTTACGGGAGTCTAAGAAGCAGCAGAAGAAGCGAGATATTGTAGTCAGACATCAGTGCAAACATAATATTAACTAATGGAGCAGAGCATGCTTGCCTAGGCAACAGTGGAATTTGAGACCGACATACAATGTCCAGGTTAACAGATGAACAACTGGGTGCCAGAGGCACCTTAATATGTTCTAATGCCATATCTGGATGGCTTGGCCACATGGCATTGTCGAGACAAAAACACAGAACTCATCCGCGACTCTGGTGATTGTGTGAGATGGCTAAACATGACCGACCACAATTATGAGCATAGCACATTATGATGATGAATGGGAATGCTGGCCAGGAGGTAATAAGATTATGAAGATACAGGAAGCAGTGGAGATGCGTTTGTTTGTTGTTTTGCGTATCCTTTTACAGGACTTAGCTGTCAACAGCAGCATCTTTCAGCTGTCTGTTGATCTCTTGGCAAGATTACGCTCAGTAGTTTGGAGATGCGTTTACTTATAAGAAATATATTAGAAGAATGTTGTGAATATCGTAGACATAGAAGGAAGCACATTCTAAGGTATTCATAGCTACATATTGTACAAGATCACTTATCACCAACACAAAAACAATAAAAAATGAAATGTACATGTTATAGCAGTGGTTCTCAACCTTTTTTGGCCCGTGCCCCCTTCACCATATTTTCAGAACGTCATTTCCCCCCCCCCCCCTTCCTATAAAAAATTTGGCCCGTGCCCCCCTTAACCGTATTTCAGAACGCCACCCCCCCCCCTTCATATTTCCTATCTCAAAATCCCCCCACCCCTACACAGTATACGTAAAAATGGAAGGTAAATTTAATAGCATATACTAAAACAAGTCTAGACATCCACATAAAACATGATTTGTGGGTCTACTTTATAAAATGAATTTTAGAAGGATGAGACGTACATAACTGTAAAGTATGAAGGGAAAAATAATATCAAGTAATCGGTTCTTGTATTAACGCGATCTTGAAATGGTCTTCATTCCCCCCCCCCTGGAAACCCTAAAATTCCCCCCTGGGGGGGGGGGAATTCCCACCGGTTGAGAACCACTGTGTTATATCAACAGCCAGGAGTGTATGATACAGTGGATAGAACGTCGAGGATGCCATTAGGGAGACCCTGGTTCGAATTCTTCGTCAGGAGATTGACTAGTTTCTGTTGGAGGTAACAAGAAATCCCTAACCTGCACAGTTCGTGGCCCGAGCACTGGCCAGGGGATCTTTATTCTGCATGCTCAAATGATCTAAATGCTACCCGTTCCCCTATACATCTGGGATACTGTAGGCCACAGATACGGTCCGTATCGTTAGAATGATGCTCATATTTTCTGTCTGCATTTAACGTAACTAGGGGGGGGGGGGGGGGGTCGTAGTAGCGAAGTGGTCAAATGTCTTCCTCGCGCTCTGAGGTTGTGTGCTGTCTTTGGGACAGCTTCGTTCGGATCACGAGTAGAACTTATTTCTGATATCCCTGGGTATAATGGCTAGAGCTACGGAATTCGTGCTTTGTACAATGTTCTCAGCAGGCGGTTTGCCGTGTGTTTCTTTAACTTAAATGACTGCAAATAATATTCATATAATATCATCACATTGTATTATCTTGCATGTAATCTTAAATCATAAATATAATTAACTGGAATTAGATTGGGCAATTAATATTTCAGAAATGCACATATTAGTTGGCGAATATGATACCAATACAAACTGGAAGAAGCATGGAAAAGGCTGATATAATTAACGTAGTACGAACTCAGTTAGCGGATAATGACGAGACTGCGTAGCTGGCCTGACATTATCATAGTTAACACATCAACATAATATTATTTTTCTCCTTTTATATGTTTTAGTTTGCATTAATTGCTTTCTGTTTTAACACTGTATCGGTTGAAAGCATCGGAAAACATTGTTACAGCTAGAAATATCAGCGGTAGAAGAGAAATGATGCTGGATGGCCTAAAGAGAAACGATGCTGGATGGTCTAGAGTGAAATGATGCTGAATGACCTAGAGAAAAATGATGCTGGATGACTTAGAGACATGAAGCTGAATGGCCGAGAGAAAAATTAGGCTGGATGGTCTAGAGAGAAATGATGCTGGATGACGTAGAGATAAATGGTGCTGAATAACCTAGAGAGAAATGATGTTGGATGGCCTAGAGAGAAATGATTAATTATTAATTAGATATAAACTATGCTGGATTAACGAGAGAGAAATGTCGGATGGAACACAGAGAAATGATGCTATATGGCCTAGAAAGAAATTATGCTAGAAGGCCTAGAGAAAAATGATGCTGGATGGTCTAGAGACAAATGATGCTGGATGGCCTAGAGAGAAATGATGCTGGATGGTCTAGAGAAAAATGATGCTGGATGGTCTAGAGACAAATGATGCTGGATGGCCTAGAGAAAAATGATGCTGGATGGTCTAGAGAGAAATGATGCTGGATGGTCTAGAGAGAAATTATGCTGGATGGCCTAGAGAAAAATGATGCTGCATGGCCTAGCGACAAATGATGCTGGATGGTCTAGAGAGAAATGAAGCTGGATGGTCTAGAGAGAAATGATGCTGGATGGTCTAGAGAGAAATTATGCTGGATGGTCTAGAGAGAAATTATGCTGGATGGTCTAGAGAGAAATGATGATAGATGGCCTAGAGAGAAATGATGCTGGATGGTCTAGAGAGAAATGATGCTGGATGGTCTAGAGAGAAATTATGCTGGATGGTCTAGAGAGAAATGATGCTGGATGGTCTAGAGAGAAATGATGCTGGATGGCCTAGAGAGAAATGATGCTAGATGGTCTAGAGAGAAATGATGCTGGACGGTCTAGAGAGAAATTATGCTGGATGGTCTAGAGAGAAATGATGCTGGATGGTCTAGAGAGAAATGATGTTGGATGGTCTAGAGAGAAATGATGCTGGATGGTCTAGAGAGAAATGATGCTGGATGGTCTAGAGAGAAATGATGCTGGATGGTCTAGAGAGAAATGATGCTGGATGGTCTAGAGAGAAATGATGCTGGACGGTCTAGAGAGAAATGATGCTGGACGGTCTAGAGAGAAATTATGCTGGACGGTCTAGAGAGAAATGATGCTGGATGGTCTAGAGAGAAATGATGCTGGATGGTCTAGAGAGAAATGATGCTGGATGGTCTAGAGAAAAATGATGCTGGATGGTCTAGAGAAAAATGATGCTGGATGGTCTAGAGAAAAATGATGCTGGATGGCTTAGAGACAAATGATGCTGGATGGCCTAGAGACAAATGATGCTGGATGGTTTAGAGAGAAATGATGCTGGATGGTCTAGAGAGAAATGATGCTGGATGGTCTAGAGAGAAATGATGCTGGATGGTCTAGAGAGAAATGATGCTGGATGATCTAGAGAGAAATGATGCTGGATGGCCTAGAGAGAAATGATGCTGAATGGCCTAGAGACAAATGATGCTGGATGGCCTAGAGACAAATGATGCTGGATGGCCTAGAGACAAACGATGCTGGATGACCTAGAGTTAAATGATGCTGGATGACCTAGAGTTAAATGATGCTGGATGGCCTAGAGAGAAGTGATGCTGGATGACGTAGAGAGAAATGATGCTGGATGACCTAGAGTTAAATGATGCTGGATGGCCTAGAGAGAAGTGATGCTGGATGGTCTAGAGAGAAATGATGCTGGATGGCCTAGAGAGAAGTGATGCTGGATGACGTAGAGAGAAATGATGCTGGATGGCCTAGAGAGAAATAATGTTGAATGCCCTAGGGAGAAATGATGCTGGATAGCCTAAGACTGTGACATGGAGGAATATCATCAATAAAATTGATCCATAGTACACTGGGCACATATATTTATGGATATGAACGCTAACGACATTTTGCGGGGTACTTGATTATGATGATGATGATGCATCTGTTGTATTATAAATATACAATGATGTATATTATTGACGTATTTATTTCTGAACAATGCTTAAATCGTTGAATTATTCTGTGAATTTTATGATTGTTTTTATTCTTACATGTTTTTGTGTTCTTCGTAACTAATGTAATTTCACATTATTGCATTTGTCATATTGTTTTACATAAACACATACAAAAGTATGAGTGTATTGTGTTGTATCAGTATGTATGTGTGTGTGTGTATGTGCGTGCGCGTGCGTGCGTGCGTGCGCGCGCACACATATTACAGTGCTAGCAACTGTTTTATTCTTTAGATGTAGCATTATATTTTCCCCCACAATGGTTTTATTATTATCCCTGCTTGTATTTTTAACACATTTTTAAAGCTGTCATCATGCACGATATCTGGAGAAATAATCGAAGTTCAACAATCATTATATTTGCATATAGGATAGCGTTGAGTGTATGCTTTATATGAGAGAAACTGGGAAGGGCTATGCCACAGTTGTGACTTAAAAGTTGTTAATATGATAGCAGAAATGTGGTGTGATATATTTGATTAACGAGGATTGCACAAGGAAAGTTACTGTATATCAGCCCATGGCAGATACGGGATATCGCTTAAGACGATTATTCATCCCATGATATTTAATCAGTTAAAAAGGCTATTTCTCATAAATATTGAAAAGGCTATTTCTCATAAATAATTGAATGCACAGCCATTCAGACATTCATTAATCCGGATGTGTTGTTTTATTTTGTTAGTGAATAAAGAGAAACCGCCACCAAAAATACAAGTTAGCATGCAGAAACACTTACTGGCCTTTGCTGTTGGTATTCGCAAGAGGGAAAGAGAGGAAATAGAAAGGCATGCTATATAAATATGAAAACTAAAACATGCTTAGTAATATTTCAAAGCAGTGTGTAAGTTATAAACAGTAATGAAACTGTCAAAGTGTGCAATATATTTAACTAAGCTAGATAAGCATGTCAACAATAGTGCATCTAATAAAGCGGACATACAATAACATATAATTTATCAGTGTTATTATTATATGTAAAGTTAATGTATTTAGGGGATTATTAAAGAAACAACAGTTAGCGATGGAATGATGTCTTTTGTTTTCGACTTCCAGATCGGTTGTCCTGTGTTGGAATCTCTATCTAGGTGGAACTGTTTATGTGGTAGGCGGGTCCCGCCGGCTCTGTGACAAAGGTGTTGCGGACGCAATTCGTAATCCCGCAATACCGCGTTCTAAACAGCTGCGGGCGAGTTGGTAGCAAACCGCATTGCGTGAGTTTTAATAAAATGGTCTGAGCGTCGGTTGTTCAGAAAGCAATAGCAAACTACTGAACGTAAACTTGCCCTGAAATCACCAATAACCAAATATGCTGAGGCTGACTGCGCTGCCCTGTAAAGAATATGCTGCTAACTAACTCTGGTCCGGACAGAGTTATATATTTGTGTATGGTAAAATGATATGTAAAATGAGGTACGGTGACAGGCGAGACGCCATCCACATCACCTCCCCTGTGCCGTTAAATCTCGGAAATATGTAAGTAAAATTAAAGAACCCATTCTCTTACACACATTTGAAGTATATTGGGCATACGGTATAATGTATGTGGTATATGTAAGGCATAAGGTATGTGTATTAGGCATACGTTGTATTTGGCATAAGCTGTATTGGGCATAAGTTGTATTTGGCATAAGGTGAATTAGGCACAAGTTGCATTGGGCATAAGGTGTATTGGGCATAAGGTGAATTTGGCATAAAGTGAATTGGGCTTAAGATTTATTGGGCATAAGGTAAATTTGGCATAAAGTGAATTGGGCTTAAGATTTATTGAGCATAAGGTGAATTTGGCATAAAGTGAATTGGGCTTAAGATTTATTGAGCATAAGGTGAATTTGGCATAAAGTGAATTGGACATACTATTTATTGGTCATACTTTATTATTGGGCGTAAAGGCCTCATATTTGTATGGACTAATCGGCACATAAGCTGGCGCTCTCCAGCTATTTATACTTCACCTCAACACCGCAAGGTACAATGGGAACCTGATGAGATGAGATGAGATGAGAATCGGCACGTGAGGGGTAACGTGGTCAATAACATTGAACCTGTGAACCTACATCAGTCAGCTGTGAGCAAATGTCAAGAAACCTCTAGTTTTTCTCAGACCAGGACTTAGTGCTTGGAGTTTTATTTCTAACAGCTCATTATGACTATATTTCGTCTATCTAACAGCACATCATGACTATATATCTCATATCTAACAGAAATTATGACTACAAAGCTTCTAACATCTAATTAGGATTAAATATCTTCAATCTTACATAAATTATGACTAAATATCTTCTAACATAAATTGTGACTAAATATCTTCTATCTAATATAAATTATGACTAAATATCTTCTAAAATAAATTATGACTAAATATCTTCTCACAGAAATTATGACTAAATATTGTCTCCCTTTGCGGAAGTTTGTTCTCTTTAAAGCAAAACGATAAAAACATGTCAGCTTTCCATATAATCTAAGACTTAGATTATATGGAAAGCTGACAAGTTTTTATCGTTTTGCTTTAATTACATGCAAAGCTAACATCATCATCAGAAAGAACATCCTGTTTTGTTCTCTATAGTACTAAAACTTTCTTCTATATCAGAATACTAATTTAATAATTATATCAACGAAAACAATAACACAAAAATGTGACATTAATTGTGTTATATTATTTTACGTCTGAAACATAAGTACAAATTCGTAATATTATTCTTCTACTAAATTATTGCGAAGCATATATATTTTATAATATTCATCTCATCTCATCTCATCTTGTTCTTCTTCTACCTTACAGTATCGAGGTGAAGTATAAACAACGGGAGAGTGCCCGTTTATAGCCTTCGTGTATCAAGATTCTCATGGACTCTGTTATTCCTTCTGTCCATCGTTTACATGGTCGGCCAGTTATTCTGCTTCCCTCTGGTCTGTACATCATTGCTTGTTGTGGTATACTATTAGTCGGTAATCTAATTAGATGGCTATACCACTTAACTTGCTGCGTTCTAATTAAATCTAGCGCTGCTATAACCCCCACTTTAGTCTTTTTTTTTTTTTTTTTTCCGCGTTTCCATCCTGTCTCAGGATATTGCGGTCAACACCAGCATCTTTCAGCTGTATGTTGATTCCTAGGCTAGATTACGCTCATCAGCACGCCACGACTTTCTGAGCGACCGGCTCCATACTCTCATAAGTCACTTTTGCAATTCGAACCACTGCTAATTCTCGTCGCGTCACGTGACGAGAGTATTCGGGGTTAGCGGAGAAAGCTGCTAACTCCTCGGCCATGGAGCCGGCCACTTTAGTCTTGATTTCTTCATTTCTGATTTTCTCTCTTCTTGGTACATTGAGTATTCTTCTCAGTTATCTCATTTCTGTTGTTATGATGTTTCTTTTATCTTTTTTCCTGTCATTGTCCAGGTTTGACATTGGTAACATAGAGTTGGTAGGAAGATTTGGTTGTACAGTGCTTTCTTAGTAACTATTGAGACGTGTTTGTTCTTTAGTAGTGGTGCCTTATGTCCGAAGAGTTGCTTTCCCTTATTGCATCTATTTAGATCTCGTCTTCTGATTTGCCATTTGATAATATTTTATTTCCTAAGTACTTGAAGCTTTTTACTTGTGTTCTGTAACATTAATCTTTGTTTTATGTTTGTTTGTTTGTTTTTTTGCCTGTTTGGTTTTTTTTTTTTGTTTTTTTTTTTTTTTTTGCTTTTTTGTTTTTGTTTTATCCATGCTAATTTTCAAGTTATGTTCCTTACACACTTCGTTTAGACTATTAATGGGGTCTTGTAATTCTGCTTCTGACTTTCCTATCAGTGCTTGATCTTAAGAAAATAGGAAATTCTTTAATGGTATCATATGCCGTTGGTCTTTCATCTGCGTTCTATTCGTCATGTTGTGTTCTTGCGGCCTCTGTTTGGCTGATTTCTTTACATATGCTGTCTATAAACATTACGAACAAGAGGGGGAAATAGGACACAACCTTGCCGTAACCCGGGTGTTATGGTGAAGGGTTTTGAGTGTCCTCCATTTATTCTCACTATGCATTCACTGTTGTTGCATAAGCTTCTGTGTAAGTTTGTTAGTTGCGTACTCACTCCACATTGTTTAAGGATTTCCCACAGCTTGTTTCTACGAGTATCTACCCTGTCAGATGCCGTTTCTTGGTCTACAAAGGCTAAGTAGAGTATTTCATTAAATTAGATTGATTTTTCTATTGTTGTCTATGAGCAAAGATGGCATCCATGCATCTTTTGTTTTTCCTAAATCCAAGTTGTGTTTCGCTTAGTTATGGTTCTATTGTAGTTCGTAATTTTTTCCCCAAGAATTTTGCAAAATATTGTTTAGTCTGCCTCACATTGTTTCAGTCTGCCTCACATTGTTTCAGTCTGCCTCACATTGTTTCAGTCTGCCTCACAAGGGAAATGCCTCACATTGTTTCAGTCTACCTCACATTGTTTCAGTCTGCCTCACATTGTTTCAGTCTGCCTCACATTGTTTCAGTCTGTCTCACATTGTTTCAGTCTGCCTCACATTGTTTCAGTCTGCCTCACATTGTTTCAGTCTGCCTCACATTGTTTCAGTCTGCCTCACATTGTTTCAGTCTGCCTCACATTGTTTCAGTCTGCCTCACATTGTTTCAGTCTGCCTCACATTGTTTCAGTCTGCCTCACATTGTTTCAGTCTGCCTCACATTGTTTCAGTCTGCCTCACATTGTATCAGTCTGCCTCACATTGTTTCAGTCTGCCTCACATTGTTTCAGTCTGCCTCACATTGTTTCAGTCTGCCTCACATTGTTTCAGTCTGCCTCACATTGTTTCAGTCTGCCTCACATTGTTTCAGTCTGCCTCACATTGTTTCAGTCTGCCTCACATTGTTTCAGTCTGCCTCACATTGTTTCAGTCTGCCTCACATTGTTTCAGTCTGCCTCACATTGTTTCAGTCTGCCTCACATTGTTTCAGTCTGCCTCACATTGTTTCAGTCTGCCTCACATTGTTTCAGTCTGCCTCACATTGTTTCAGTCTGCCTCACATTGTTTCAGTCTGCCTCACATTGTTTCAGTCTGCCTCACATTGTTTCAGTCTGCCTCACATTGTTTCAGTCTGCCTCACATTGTTTCAGTCTGCCTCACATTGTTTCAGTCTGCCTCACATTGTTTCAGTCTGCCTCACATTGTTTCAGTCTGCCTCACATTGTTTCAGTCTGCCTCACATTGTTTCAGTCTGCCTCACATTGTTTCAGTCTGCCTCACATTGTTTCAGTCTGCCTCACATTGTTTCAGTCTGCCTCACATTGTTTCAGTCTGTCTCACATTGTTTCAGTCTGCCTCACATTGTTTCAGTCTGCCTCACATTGTTTCAGTCTGCCTCACATTGTTTCAGTCTGCCTCACAAGGGTACTGCCTCATCACATCAGCATTCATGCTGTTCACATCTCCTTTGTTTTGTGTTGAAGTTTCATAGCCCAACAGTGTTACGAGCCAGATGTAAATACAATTAAAGAACCCGTTTCAGGAATATTAGGTACATGTTACCCGTCACATAATTGTATACACTAATCACATCTTGAATCCAGTTACGTTATGGTATTCCTCTTCTCGACTAATCCATACACAACCCTCTATAATTATAATTTCTAGAATTTCATGTCTGTTTACATGTCGATGGGTGATGTGGTCAATATCATGCCGGCCGTCTTTACTTCCCACACATTTTCTAGTATCCATTGTAGCCTGCGTCAACCTCAGAGCCTCGATGAACTTAAAAGCTCCGCCTCAATGCGTTTTCGAACACATTTCCGTCCTGACAGGCAATCGCGCTAGGCACTGTATCACCGCGGCTCCCGTTCCGGTAGTTAAAAGTTAATTGATTTCCTTTACAAGACGTTAGAATCAGTCCCATCATTTATTGGCTGTTTGTATTTTACTATGCAATTATAGTTTAGCAGTTTGTCATTGTTTTCTGAACAGCCCAAGCCTCATCCATTGAAATCACGGCAATGCGGTCTGCTTCCAAATCGCCACTTCTGGATTCGAACCCTGAACTATTACGGGGAATTATGAAACTGCATGTCTACTATGCCACAGCACCCGATTCTGTTAGTACATAAAGATAAACTAAGGTTTATATAGATCGTGTTGTAATATACGTTAATATTTAAATATATCAAGAATACTGATGCCAACTAGAGCGTCCACTGGTTTCTAACACGCCACATTGGAGTCTTATTTGTGCCTCAACTAAATTGAATCCCTTCTCCCAACTACTGCCCAAATAGCTAACTCGTTTACCGATAGACTACTTAGTTTCACGCGTTGCTGACTATAAATGGTAGTGACCGATAGTAAAACTGGACTTTTGGATTGGCATTATCAAGTAGCTGTCCGGGCAACTTTCCGGCTTTCAGACGTTGCTTGGGGGAATGTGGAGACAGCCCGTGTCTAATGAGATAGCAGTTATCTCCCTACATATAATACTTTAATGGTGTAGTCGACTTCTTCAGCTGCCTCGTCTGGAACAGATACTGGCGACAGTTACTGTCTTTCCTTCCAGGTTAATAGTTATGTTCTACGCTTGTTTGGCACGTACCGCCATCATTGTTTTACTGACGTGTATACGCATTTCACATACGTTGGCTGTTTAAATTATTTTCATGTAGTTGTAATAGTGTTTGGTTTATTTTATACTAGTGTGGTCACTTACAAATAGGATACTACTCCTTCTTTGATTGATATATTCGACACATATTTTCATGCAAGTTAATAATCAGTTTAATCATTGACTTTTCTATTTCCAATTGTTTTAAAATTAGAAACGCATTGACTCATTCCACTATTTTAAATACATGTTGGTAATGAATAAAGCAAATAGCTAGATGACTATTTTGTTCAGTTATTCTCTCTATAAGATACTCCACTGTTCCAATTGCATTCATGGGGCCTCTGTCAGTTGTGAATCTATACTGCCTGCCATTTTATGTTGAACTGTTCTTATTGTATAATATTATCTAGTTATATATTCACACCTATATAGATATGCACACCTATGTATAAATATACACATATGTATATATTTACACCTATTGGTACATTTAACCTACATATATATTTACACCTGATTATAATAGTTTGTTATTGCATTCTAAACGACCGGCATCCATATCATTTCGTAAAATACCAACGTAAGGCGGTCTGCTGCCAAATCGCCAGATGCCTAACTCATTATGTCTTGTCACAATATGCTGTGGAAAGACATGATCACGCACGCCACAAGCAATGGACCATAAGAAGAAGAATGTGTATATATTTACACCTATCTATATACTTACACCTATTTATATGCTGACTCCTACTTATGTATTTAGAACCATTTATATACTTAAACCTATTTATATATCCACACTTTTTATATATTTAAAACTATTCATGTTCTAAACGTTTTATATTTTTACCCGATTTATTTAGTTACACATGTAAACACTTACAAATATTTATATAGTGTCATCTAATTATGTACACATAACTATGTTTCTATTTACACCTATTTACATATTCACAAGAGCGTATATACATACCTACACCTATTTAAATATTTACAGATATTTATATACTTACACCTTTTCATATATTTACAACTAAGTGTCTGCTTAGATCTATTTATATATTTACAACTATTTATACACTTACACCTATTTACATAGTTACACAAATGATTATACTTAAACATATGTGTATATATACATCTATCTATATACACCTAATTATTTACTTACACCTATTCATATGTAACACCTATTTATAGTTTCACTCTTTTCATGAATTTATTTCTACACATAAATTTACACGTATGTATACATTTATTTATGTCCACATGTTTACTCCTCTTCATGTATTCACCCCCTATTTACATTTTTACACACTATACAATGTTGTTCCCTATGACATTGGCAAGCTGGCGGGAGAAGATTTGAATCGCCAAGGTGTAAATACTGCTTGGCCTGGAGAAGTGTTTTTTTATTCTAATGATGCGTGTCTATTACATGATGTTGCGATCAACCCCAGGTTAATTTTCTATTATTTTGTGTATTGATTAACACCTTGTCAGAAGTTAGTGTAAAGTAATAAACCATAATCTTATGAACAATAAATCTGTATAATGCTAACCTATTGCAAAACAACGGTCTGACAGATTTACAAAACTTCACAAGAAATAGATTCTATCTAAAATACATGTTTAGTTACACATCTCATTCTATGCACAGATAAACAATTAAGCCATGTCAAAATCATTATTGAGGTAAATTGTGGAAATTATAATGTTCAAAGTGAATACATCAACGAGTATAATATTTAGAAATACATATGCTACTGGAAATGAAGTATCCAACAATAACTATGGAATGAAATTGTGTACTTCTAAATATAAACAATGTTTAACAGAACTTTGCGACCAATGCCAGTTTATTTTCTAAGCAAGTATACTTTCTGAACGAGAAGTCAACGATTGAGGAATATATACATATATATAATATTAACGAAGAATATATTAAATAATGTGTTTATATTATTATATAGAATAGTGTTTTAAAGTACAAAGAGACTTCAACACTGTAAGGTATGAAGACACGGAATGTGAATCAATTATGTCAGACAATATCAATAATTGACACAGAACGTGAGTATAGAATAAATTATATTGGTGTGTCTAAAGACATATGGATAAAGTATATAGCAAATAGCACACAGGACTATAATTTTATTTTCAAAAATAACACTATGTATCACATATTAGACAGGAAAGAACATTGACTTGGGTATTATAAAAAATGAAAGCAACTAAGGCAAAGATTGAGGAAATAACATTGTAAATACTGAAATCTTAAGATCTTTTAACTGACTTGAGTGTCGAAGAATAATGTATCGCCAAGTGTGATCTCCCATTTATACAGAAGAACTATATATCGCCATAATAGTGTCATCGTGATATTTGTTTTGTTTCGTAGTATCACTTGCAATGCTCAGTAACGGAAATTTGCATTTCTATACGTGTTCATTTGATTGGTTACAACATCATCTTGTCAAAACCTACTTTATGTTTGGCAATAAATGGGTTAAGCACAACGATACCTTATTTGAATAAAATGAAAACTGATCAATTAGGCAAACTCTAACGTCACCAAGTACACAAATAGTTTACCTTGAAAATTGGGCGCATCAGGAAGTTTTCCTTTACGGGTAGTAGCCTGGGAAGCAAGAACATACAGAATCATTCAGCATAATATGTCGGTAGTATAGATGATGGTCCCCTAAATGTTAGCGGGGTCCTAAGGGGAAGCAAGGAATAGTAACATTGTAACCTACCAATCATGTCGTAAGGGGCGGCCAGTGAGGTGTCCGCTTCTGCGTTCCCGGAATCCTTAAGGGAAACAAAGAACACTAGCATACTGTAGCTTAGCGTGCAGTTCATAATAGGCGACAGGGGATAATTGGAAGGGGGGTGGGTGGAATTGGCATAACTCATGGTAGTGGTGGTGGTAGTAGTAGTAGTAGTAGTAGTAGTAGTAGTAGTAGTAGTAGTAGTAGTAATAGTAGTAGTAGTAGTAGTAGTAGTAGTAGTAATAGTAATAGTAATAGTAGTAGTAGTAGTAGTAGTAGTAGTAGTAGTAGTAGTAGTAGTAGTAGTAGTAGTAGTAGTAGTAGTAGTATTAGTAGTACTAGTAGTAGTAGTAGTAGTAGTAGTAGTAGTAGTAGTAGTAGTAGTAATAGTAGTAGTAGTAGTAGTAGTAGTAGTAGTAGTAGTAGTAGTAGTAGTAGTAGTAGTAGTAGTAGTAGTAGTAGTAGTAGTAGTATTAGTAGTACTAGTAGTAGTAGTAGTAGTAGTCTAGTAGTAGTAGTAGTAGTAGTCTAGTAGTAGCAGCAGTAATAGTAGTAGTAGTAGTAGTAGTAGTAGTAGTAGTAGTAGTAGTAGTAGTAGTAGTAGTAGTAGTATTAGTAGTAGTAGTAGTAGTAGTAGCAGCAGCAGTACTAGTAGCAGTAGTAGTAGTAGTAGTAGTAGTAGTAGCAGCAGCAGTAGTAGTAGTAGTAGTAGTAGTAGTAGTAGTAGCAGTAGCAGCAGCAGCAGCAGCAGCAGCAGCAGCAGCAGCAGCAGCAGCAGCAGCAGCAGTAATAGTAGTAGTAAAAGTAGTAGTCTACTAGTAGTAAAAGTAGTAGTCTACTAGTAGTAGCAGTAATAGTAGTAGGAAAAGAAGAAGCTCACGAATACAGCGACCAGTAACTACATTGATGGTTACCTTGCTAGAGAACAGGATAAAGATTGTACGGATGCTAAGTCAACTAAGACATAACTTACTTAGCCATCTCACTTAGCTGTAGCTTGCCGTCCTTGTTTCTGTCAAACAGCTGCAGCTGTGGATTAACAGAGTTGTCTTTGAGAATATAAGTCTAATAATAGATAATTAAGGTAAGACAAACACAACATTTTGCCCCACTGGTGCATTCAGATGAGGGAGGGACAATATTTCGCCTGCTGTTGGTGGGTAGGTTAGTAAATCTTCTGAAAGATGTACTTTTGCTTTTCTGTCAGTGGCATTGGCGCTCAAGTTCGTTCCAGTCCTGGAAAGGGCATCATCTATGGTGTCATTTTATTTTAGAGACATTCCTTCAGACCTAATATCAAAGCAACAGTTCCACGGGTTGGTGTTTCAGCGCTCTCTTTCTCCTCTTCAAGATGAGAAATCAGCAGATTGTGCTATACTCGTACATGAAATTCACATCCAACATATGTGAAACGACATATTAGGTTGTGACCAGGAGGTGATTTAGTACATCACTTAGGGACTTACGGGATTAGGACAATGCTAGTAATGTTTCCACATCGAGACTGGTATTTCACTGTGTAGTCTCTAACCCAGTGGGAAGATGAATTTTACGCCCAAACTTAACCTCCCAAAGAGATCAGGACAGTTGAAATGGAGATTGCTTTCCCATTAATAATTTACATATTAGACGATTAAATATAGAATGGCAAAAACAAAGGCAGTATTCCACCAGATGAAGAATATTCTCTGCAACTGATCTTTGTTATTTGAGATGGGGAAAAGAGTTATCAAGAGCTATATTGAGCCAAGCCTCATATACGGATGCGAATCATTGACAATTAACAGACAAGTGGAGAATTATATGAAAGCCTTGGAGATTTGGTTTATAGAAGAATGATGAGGACATCGTGGACAGATAGAAAAATCAATTAAAATATATTGAAAGAAGTTCATTCACAAAGAGAAATAGCTACTACCCGTCGGGCGTGTAGAAAAGATAAGAAAATCTGGAGTATGTGGTCACAAAGGGAAATAGAGGCAGTTCGTATCGGAAATGATTATCAACACAAGAGACAAAATGATGTGGTCAGGCAGTTACTCGGCTTGGGCTATCAGAAAAAGAAGATAACAACAACACTTTACCTAATACAGGTTAAAAACCGGCATTTTCAGAAGTCAGACACTGATATGTTAAACTCCTTCATGTCCAGAAGGATCAGCAGACACCAGACGTCAGAAATATCACCCGGACCCTGTCATCCTCACAGGCGATAGTTTGTTGCACTATGCTTGAAAAAGGGCATAATAACTACAACCCACGATGGAAACCAAGGATGGAATTATACCTCTCCAAAGCACAAAGCTTGTATAGACCATGTGGTGCCTATACAACATGATCCCTTTCTCAGCCTGCCTAGTTTACTCCAGAGGAAAGTTAAGACCAACACATCTGGAACAAGAAACGCTGTAGAAACTGCCTGATCAGCAAAGCAATACTCTGTGCACCTGTCGGAGCTTCGCTATTAGACCAATTACCGATCAAGGCTTTAGGCCTGGCCTGCCATGCCATGACATTTAGTCTTTTGGCTATATTTCCTCGTAATAGGGTAACCGAGATTAACAAGCGGTATTATCAGAAGTCAGACACCGATATGTTTAACTATTTCGTGTCCAAAGAGATCGGCGGCAGACAATCAGGTGGCAAATATAACCACTATAGAAAATGAGGGTGTATTCATTTGAAAGACTGATCTGAGACTGGCAAACTCACACCGTGGAGCAAAGCAACCAACATCCATGCAACCATAAACTGCTCTGCAAATGGTTTGGCATGAGTTGTTCCGGAGCTGTACTCAACTTGAATTCTTATTGACAGAGGAAGAAGACTGACGGAGACTGAATATATTAAGGAAGTAAGAGCTATGTAGTAGTGCAAGTAAATAAAATACTGTATCCTTATGTACGTCGTAATGTGCATTAAGCATATGGCGCTAGACCATAATTTTATTAGATCACTCGGTATTTGGTAATTTAGGTTGGATCAGTCTGGAAGTTGAGATCAATATGGTTTTAATTTGAATCCGCTCAGATGCGGATGAATCCCGTGTGTAGTATGCACCCACTCATCAAATGTACAAAGTAAGAGAGCAATATACTATGAGGGCAGGGATTCTATGAGCAGAATCAGTAATGCGTCATGGTGTTTCGTGGTCGTAAGGTATAAATTCAATTGTATATATTTCTACACATTAAACAGTGAGCTGTTGGCTGGCTTACCATGGTGTCGGCATACGTAATCAGCTGCTCCTCTGTGGTTGTTCGCTCAAAAGACGTCAGCAGATCCTTCAGGAAATGCTGCGGAGATAAAAAGAAAGGCCACAAATGACTGGTCAGTTTGGTTATGACATCACCGTGTTCGTCTGCCCCGTGATGTCACGTGCTTAAAACCCTTGACATATTTAACAACAATATTTACATGTTACTTGACAATGGCGTGTTTATTGTAATCCCTATAATACTTTTAAGGTTTACATTTAAAATCCCCTGGTATATAATATTATTAGTGATATATATATATATATATATATATATATATATATATATATATATATATATATATCCTCTAAAAGTACTAGTGAGTTTTGGTCATAGACCATAACATTAGGAAGGGAAAATCCCAACTGCACCTCCCGGCGGTAGAGGATGGGAAACACACCACGGTGTGGCTAACACAGTTCTGGGGACCTAGTATCCACCGGAATAAGTGGACAACTCTGCTGCTGAGCAGAGCAGGGCACTCATTTGTCCTTACAGTCGGAAATGGCTGTCAAAGGCAGAAGTAAAATACCACCATGTGGATGTGGAAGTCAAGGGGAAACCACCACATTATCTTCCCAAGACTTTATATGTATATATGACGTATTTATGACGTGTTTATATGACGTAATGTAAGAAATAGAGTGCTGAAATGCTATACAGAACCAATTTTGCTGTATGGCAGTGAATCTTGGAATGTAAATGAACAAATTAAGAAGAAATTAGAAGCAACAGAGTTATGGTTCCTGAGACGAATGTTGCGAATTCCTTGGATTGCCAGAGTAACTAACAACGACTGCCTGAAACAGGCGAACGAACCTAGAACATTTTACACAACAATAAGAAAGAGACACACATCTTTCTTCGGTCATGTTTCTTCGGGCATTGGAGAACATCGTGACAACTGGAAAGATCGAGGGGAAGAGAGGCAGAGGCAGACCAAGAGAAATGATGCTGAATGGTGCTAGATGCTAGAGATATATACGGAGCTGATCCACGACTCTGGTGATCGAGTGAGATGGCAGAACATGACCGCTCACGCTTACCGGCATGGCACATGATGGATGGATGGATATATATATATATATATAATAACTGAGACAAATAACTAGAACGTACCTTAAGTTCATCAGCCTCGATATATCCACTGTGATCCTCGTCGTATTTCCGCCATGTCTGTAATTATACAGTAACGGGTTACAACAAATGTTGGGAAATTATTTCTCTGAATAGGTCAAATAATAAAGGTACACCGACTGTATTAAAACACACAGCTCATTTGTTCAATTGTGTGCTGGAGGAAAATGTGGAGAGGAAGTGTGCAAGAGGAAGACCGTGTTACCGATATGCGGGCAATATCTAGAAATAGACTGGGGGAATGGTATATGAATGTAACATGAAGATGCAAGATAGCGGGTATTGTAGATTCTTCAAAGGAAACTTTGAATGCGGAGTCGGCACTGATGATGATGATGATAATAATAATAATACATTGAACTAGCCCGCAAAATTGAACTAGCGCGCCAAAATATTTCAATAGATACTCAGGTGTCTTAAATATTACATTATCTCCATTTGTCCCAAAATTATATATATATCCATCCATCATCCATCATGTGCCATGCCGGTAAGCGTGGGCGGTCATGTTCTGCCATCTCACCCGATCACCAGAGTCGTGGATCAGCTCCGTTTTTCTGTCTCGACTATGCCACAAGGCCAAGCCATCCAGTTACTTGCTTCTAGGTCTTCCCCTTGGTCTGTTCCCCTCGATCTTACCAGTTGTCACCAAATTCTCCAATCCATTTCTTCTCATAACATGTCCAAAAAATTTTGACTGTCTACGTCTAATTTCTCTAATCAATTTACGATCTTCATTTGTTTCTTGAAGGACTTGTTCATTGGTCTTTCTGGCTGTCCATGGTATTCTTTGCATTTTCCTCAGAAACCACATCTCTACAGCCATCAGATGTTTTTCAGCCTGACTGCTCATTGTCCACGCTTCACATCCATACAAAAGTACAGGCTCAATGTAGCATCTCAACACTCTCTTTCTCGTTTCAATTGACATCTTTTTATTGGTCAATATGTTTTTCATCTTGCTAAAGGCTACTTTTGCCATGGCGATTCTTGTTCTAATCTCTTCAAGGCATCTCCCATCAGATGTTATTACTGTTCCGAGATAATTGTACCTGCTCACTTGTTGAAGAATATTCCCATTTACTTGTATATTACATTGTGGTATTTCGTCCTTCCTAGTGACGACCATAATCTGTGTCTTTTTACAATTTAATTCTAACCCTAGTTGTTCACTGTGTGTCACAATCGCATCTACTAAATTTTGCAGGTCCTGTTCATTGTCTGCAATCAAGACTGTATCATCTGCATATCTAATGTTATTGATGCATCGTCCCCCAATGTTGATTCCTTCCATATCTTCAATATTTCTGAAAATACTTTCACTGTACAGGGAAAACAGATCTGGAGACATTACACATCCCTGTCTCACACCCCTTTTAATAGGCTGATATTGGCTTACTTCATTATCAACTCTTATGGCAGCTTGTTGTTTCCAATATATGTTTTTTACAAGTCTAAGATCTTTTCCATCAATTTGTAGATCTTCAAGCATCCTTATCATGTTGACATGTCTCACTTTATCAAAAGCCTTTGTGTAGTCAATAAAGCAAAGGTGTAGATCTTTGTTTACTTCTATAGAACGTTCGATTATGTTTCTCAGTATATACACAGCATTTACTGTACCCTTGCCTTCCACAAACCCACATTGTTCTTCTCCTATTTCAGGTTGTATTTTCCTCCTAACTCTTTGCATGATAATTCTTAGCAAAATCTTCGTGATGTGACTCATTATACTAATTGTTCGATGTTGATCACATTCCAAGGCTCCTGATTTCTTTGGGATTGCAATAAATACAGAATTACATAACTCCTGAGGTATATTTCCAGTATCATATATTGTATTAAGCAGACTGGTAACTTGATCTATTCCATATTCTTCTAAAGCATTAATCATTTCTGTTGTGACGCTGTCTGAACCGGGGGTCTTGCCAGATTTCATATGGTTAAGAGCATTCTGAACCTCCATCTTCAAAATTGCTGGTCCTTCATTATTATTTTGAACATCATACTGTTCGTCTCTGTTGTCGTCATACAGGTTTTTCACGTAATCTGACCATTCATGTAATATCTGATCTTTTTCTATTATGACTCTTCCATCTTTTGTCTTTAGGCAGCCTGCTGATGTACGTGTTCTTTGATTAGTAAGCTCCTGAATTCTTTTGTGCATTAGGTTCGCATTGTTACTGTTGTGTTGTTTTTCAATTTCTCTGCAATTTTTCTCAAGCCATGTTTCTTTTGCCTCCTTACATAAGGTTCTCACTTTTCTGTGAATTTCTTCATATTTGGCAGGATTATTTTTGTTCTGTCTTCTTGTTTCCATTAGTTGTAAAATTTCTTCAGTCATCCATGTCTTACGGCCCACTTTCTTTACTTTTGGAATAGTTTTTTCTGCTGCGCAACTGATTGAATTCTTCATCGTTTCCCATTGATCATCTACATCTTGAAACAGGATCTCTAGATCAGACAATATATCAAATTTGTTCTTTACTTCTATGTTAAAATTATCTTGTATTTCTTTGTCAGTTTTCAATTTGCACCAGTCATATTTAGGGTTTCCTGCTGTATACTTGACTTTCTTTAACTTTACCCTCAATGTGCCTGTAATTAATCTGTGATCACTGTAACAGTCTGCATTTGGAACTGTTTTTACGACTGTTAACGCATTTCGAAACCTTTTGCTAATCAGGATGTAATCTATCTGGTTTTTAATCCTGCTGTCTGGACTCCTCCATGTCCATAATCTTCTAGGATGCTGTTTAAACCAGGTGTTTCCTACAACCATTTCTTGTTCTTTTGCCCATTCTACAAGTCTGTATCCTCTTTCATTTCTCTCTCCCAAACCATGGTTGCCTACACTGCATCCATCGCCTTGCTGTCCTATTTTTGCGTTGAAATCACCCATTATGATATTTATTTCTGATTTTTACATATATATATAAAGTTGCATGTCTTTCACAGGACGTAGCAGTCAACCCAAGCATTTTCGCTGTTCGTGATTCCTGGGCAAATTTTACGTTCAGTAGTTTGCCATTGCTTTCTGAACCACCGGCTCCTATACCTTTGTGGAAAAAACCAGCACCGCCGTGTTTCGAACCCGGGTATACGGGCTCACAAACCCCGTTCGCAAGCCCTTAGCCACAGAGACCGAACGATATAGAGACCCAATAAACAATTATTTAACGGCAAATTACCGTAGAGGAAGGCGCCACGGAGAGAAATATCACAATTGGAAAAGACACAGCTTTGAGGCAAGACAGCACACATGAACTAACATTAGAGAAGGATCTTGCGGGCAGACAAACCAACCAACGACGTTTTACAACCAGGAGCCGACGCTGACAGACCAAAAGCATTCAAAACGAAATGAAAATATGACACAAAAATCGAGTAAATGGATGTGACCCGTGTGGAAAAAAAAAAAAAAACTAGACAGATAAACTACTGAATACAATAAAAGACGAAAAACATAAGTCAAAAACGTGTCGCAAAGGCCCAGGAGGCCACACGTAGAAACCAACAGTCAATCAGAAAGGCGTAACAAACAGCAAGATCCGTCGACTAATAATATCGATGAAACCAAACAGGAAAAAAAATCCAACAGTAAAAGAAATACCAGATGTGGAACGGATGCGCCAAGTTCTTAAAAGCATTAATAACATCCGAGATGAAACCGACAGGGACTTCAACTTGTGAAAACACCAACATGAAAACATAAAACAGAATCAAAGGTTGAATCCTTATTATCACTTGTAATTCTCAGGTCTAAGTCCATAACTCTTCTTCTTCTTCTTCTTCTTCTTCTTCTTCTTCTTCTTCTTCTTCTTCTTCTTCTTCTTCTTCTTCTTCTTCTTCTTCTTCTTCTTCTTCTTCTTCTTCTTTCTTCTTCTTCTTCTTCTTCTTCTTCTTCTTCTTCTTCTTCTTCTTCTTCTTCTTCTTCTTCTTCTTCTTCTTCTTCTTCTTCTCTTCTTCTTCTTCTTCTTCTTCTTCTTCTTCTTCTTCTTCTTCTTCTTCTTCTTCTTCTTCTTCTTCTTCTTCTTCTTCTTCTTCTTCTTCTTCTTCTTCTTCTTCTTCTTCTTCTTCTTCTTCTTCTTCTTCTTCTTCTTCTTCTTCTTCTTCTTCTTCTTCTTCTTCTTCTTCTTCTTCTTCTTCTTCTTCTTCTTCTTCTTCTTCTTCTTCTTCTTCTTCTCTTCTCTTCTTCTTCTTCTTCTTCTTCTTTCTTCTTCTTCTTCTTCTTCTTTTCTTCTTCTTCTTCTTCTTCTTCTTCTTCTTCTTCTTCTTCTTC